>VWZI01014168.1:789513-814739 GCA_013396835.1 Psilopogon haemacephalus
GCACTGCCCCGCTCAGCCCGCACTGCCCCGCTCAGCCCGCACTGCCCCGCTCAGCCCGCACTGCCCCGCTCAGCCGGCACTGCCCCGCTCAGCCCGCACTGCCCCGCTCAGCCGGCACTGCCCCGCTCAGCCCGCACTGCCCCGCTCAGCCCGCACTGCCCCGCTCATCCTGCACTGCCTCGCTCATCCAGCACTGCGGATACGCTGGGGCTGAGGGACACAACAGCCACGGAGCAGGGGAAGGTTCGCCCAGGCTCTGTCAGACTCCTTTTGCAAAGGGGGAAGAACATCCCCCCAGCTCCTCAGTATATCTGCAAGCCTTTATTGGTACCAGAGCCTTGATGAGACAGCAAAAGCTGTTGAAACCAAGATCCCAGCAGCCAGGAACTTAGAAAGGGGATCTGTTTAAAAAAAGAGAGGCACTAAAAAAGGAGCAAGGTGAGATCAGTGGTTCAGGTGCTACTGTACCCTCCAAGGATGTCTGAGCAGCAGGAACATACGTCCCTTGGCATGTCACTCCAGGCAGGGAGTGAGAAATCCAAACCCCAGCAGCTGGAGGAGCTGGGTGAGAGCTGCAGAGAAAGAGAGCCCACAGGCAGGACATCTCAGGGCAGCTGCTTCTGGGGAAGGACAATGGTAGGGATTAGGAGTTCTGATGATCTCTGCCTTCTTCCAGGTGAGCTGGATCTGGCAAAGCAGATATAGGGCTTGCAGCAACAGAGTGCCAGAAGAGCTCTGCAGAAGGGCAGCTCCCTTCCCAGACGCACCTGGTGGTGCCAGGTTGAAGCTGCTCTGCCAAATCAGCCCTTGTGCTTCCTTAGAATCGTGTCTCCTCTAGCCTGGCCTGACAGGGCTTGACAAATGTGGCAAACACACTTTTGGCTGCCACAGGAACTGGCACCTCTTCAGAGCTTGGTTCTTTTTAGGTCCCTGACACGTGTCAGTGGTGCAAAGCTGGGCCCCTGAGCAGGAGCTCAGCCCCAAAGCACCCAAGCCCTTTTCCCTGGCTTGTGACTGAATCACATTTGCTTCTCACTTCCCATATTTCAATTCTATTTCTTGTTTGGCAATTTTTTGGGGGATGCTTTAATTTTCCCGTCGGTTCTGGGAGGGCTCTGATTTAGCATGGGAGTGAACCTAAGCAAGTATTTGTCACTCCAACATACGGAAGGTCTCAGCTGCAAGGCCACCTGGGTGTTGTTTCTTTCACAGTGACGTTTGCTTTCAGAGATGTGTTTTAGCTTATCAGCTTGTGATAACAAAGTTCACGTGTTGTGGGCAGCCAGAAGCACATCAGGAAGTGAGAAAGGAGAGAAGATGAACTGAAGCCTGACAGACACAGAATCAGCCACGGCACAGCAGGGGACAGCTGTGATTCGGATGAGCAAGTCAGGAAAGAGCCTGCCAAAGAGTTCTGGTTTGTTTCTAGCTGCTGGCAGTTCTGGTGCCCTGATCAAAACTTCTGCAGCGACAGTGATCTGTAGCCAGCAAGTCCTTGTGCACCCTTGGCTCATCACCAGGAGAGAGGTAAGTGAGGTGGAAACAGCTGGGGAGTTGGATGGTCAAGGTGTGCTGGGCACTGGTGCCCATGAGCTGCTGTGTGTGTGCTGCCAGCCCAGACTACAGAGCACTGGGGAACATGCTGTGCCATTTCAGTGCCCTGTGAGCCTAGAGGTGCAAGGTACAGCTCAGTGTTTATCCAAACAGGCCTTTTAGTTGGGATCCTGGGATACCTAAAGCATGGGTTACCTGCAGAGATTACTTGCCAAGGTGCCTATAGAGCAAGTCCTCTTCCACACTTGTCTCTCAGGAGATGAAGGGGCTGACACCTCTAGGGGGGGCAGGCAGCAGTTTGATCTGCCTTCGTGAGTTAATGACAAAGATCTCAGTTTTGGTGTCATCTGTCATCAAAACCAAGTCCTGGATGTCTTTGCAGTTTGAATTGTCAAAATGACCTCATTTCTTTGTTAGAAAAAAAAAAGGTGAAAAATGTGGCTTAAATATCAGCTGCAGCAGGTGAAGAGCAGGCGCAATGATGAGATGTGGCTTCAATTTGTAAAGCAAAGCTGGGTGTTTGTGTTGAGATTTGCTGTGCTTTGTTATTTCCTCTTCGTTTCAGATTTGCTAAGCAAGCTCATGCAAACTGTTCTCAGCTGCACTGCTCTGCACCCCAGAGCACTCCCGGGGTTTAAGTGAAACTCTGAGCCTGCAGCATGCTTGGCAAGAGTATTTTGAGCTTTTCCCCACCACACTGTGCTCCTCCAGCAGTTTTGTGGTGCCAGGAGTAGTGGCTACTTAGTCATAGAATGGTTTGGGTTGGAAGAGACCTCCAAAGGTCATCCAGTTCAACCCCCTGCAGTCAGCAGGGACATCCTCCACTAGATCAGCTTGCTCACAGCCTTGGCCAGCCTCACCTTGAAGATCTCCAGGGATGAGACCTCAACTACCTCCCTGGACAACCTCTTGCAGTGTCCTAGCACCCTCATGGTGCAGAACTTGTTCCTAACATCCAATCTAACTCTGCTCTTCTCTCATTTGAAACCATTGTCCCTCATCTTGTCCCTGCAGCCCTTTGCAAACAGTCCCCCTGCAGCCTTCTTGTAGTCCCCTTCAGGTCCTGGCAGGCTGCTATTTTGTCTGCCTGGAGCCTTGTCTTCTCCAGGCTGAACAAACCCAGTTCCCTCAACCTGTCCTTGTGGGAGAGTTGCTCCAGCCTCTGATCATCTTTGTGGCACTGTTCTGGACCCACTTCATCAGGTCTTTGTCCTTCCTGTGTGGAGGGCTCCAGAACTGGACATAGCACTGCAGGTGAGGTCTTACCAGAGTAGAGTAATCACAGAGAATCATAGAATTGTTTTGGTTGGAAAAAAACTCTAAGATCATTGAGTCCAACTGTCAACCCAGCATCACCATAGCCATTAAACTATGTCCTGAAGTGCCATCTCTACATGTTTTTTTAACACTTCCAGGGATGGTGACTCCAGCGCTGCCCTGGGTAGCCTGTTCCAATGCCTTACCACTCTTTCTCCTGACACTGTTGGTGAAATAGTGCCAGCAGAGAAGATGGAGTGAGAAGCCAGGTGCACATCTCAGGGTACCCCTATCTGTTCCAGCCCCTCTATCCAAGTACAGGGAGGGTTTTCTACGCCCAACCCAAAAAAAAAAAACCAAAAAACCCAAAACCACAACAAACCCCACAAAACTCAAATCCCAGGGTTTTGCATTTGCTGTGGGACCTCTCTGCCCAGCAGCTGTTTTACTGCTTCTGGTGAGAAGTGCCTACAGCAGTTGGTGTTGCCCTCATCTCACACCTATATCAGCACCTCTACCTCTTCCTTCCTCACTGGTGTGTTTTCTTTCTTCTAGTTTCACCTGATTCTCCTCTGCAGTAGTTGTTTCACATCCATGTCATTTCCTTTGTCCCCCCCTCCCAGGGCAAGAACACAAGACACAAACTTATTTACCCCCTGAAAACAGAAAGAAGTATCTGCCTATGCAGCACCTGTAGCTTGAACTGCTCTTTTCTGTCCTTGCTGGGGAAATGGCCTCAGCAGATGGCACTCAGGGGGCTCACAGTGATCTTTACTGAGAGATAAAAAGATGCTTCCTTTACTTCCTGGGTAACAGAAAGTAACCAAGCAGAAAGTTTCTTCAGGATTTCAAGACGGCATCTTAAGGTGAGGGGAGTGATGACTGAACTGTGGTGCCATTGCCTGCTTACACACCTGAGAATCTGAGACCTCTTAGCAGCTTTTCTGTAGAGCACTGAGTGCTTCAGGTTCTTTTAGAGGCAGCCAAAAAGAACATGGCCTGTGGCTGTCAGGCATTACCCAACAAGGACAATCCAACCAGTTTCATCTCTTCTGTCTCCCTGCTGCCAGCCTGCTTTACCCACAGCTTTCCTCTGTGGTAGGGACAGTCAAAACAGCACCTTCAGAGCTCTGGTGGGCAGTGCTCTGCTCTCACAGCTGCCCAGCACTGGGCATCTAGGCATCACAGGACAAATCTCAGTTACAGTGAGGTCAGATCAAAGACTGTCATCTTAGCCAGAACCAGTAGATTCTTGCTTCTTTGTTTCCACCCATCCTCAACAAAAGAAAATTCCCTCAGAAACAAACCTTCCCCCCACCTCCCATTTTTTTTCCCCTTTTCCTTTTTTTTTGGGGGGGGGTGGGACAGGGGGAAGTGGGTCAGGATGCCATGCAGGACAGTGTAAAATGCCAGGTCCAGGTAGATGATATCAGCTGTTCAGGATGAGCCAAGCAGTGTCTAAACCCACACAGCTCCTCCTCCCCGAGAGGTCTGAAAACTGCTGGAGGGTGGGAGACCTGACTATCTGTGATATAAACATCTGCTTAGAACTGCTTTGAAAGTCTCAGTAGCAACCACAGTTTGAGAAAAGGCTCTTGGGAGATTCAGACCAGGGAGTTTTGATGTCTGTGCTCAACAAATTGGTAGAAGCTCTCATAAAGGACAAACTTGATGGGCATGCAGTCACACCAGATTACTGAGAAAGAGTCACTGAGGCTCTGACAAAGGGATGCTGTGTCTCACCTTTCTTCTCTGAAGGAGTAAACAAGCACCTGGACAGTGGCCCATATGTGTTTCCAAAACGCTTTCAGAAGGGCTCTCACCAAAATGGTGCTTAAAGAAGTGTAGAGAAAAGGTTCCCACCTGGAAAAAAAGTGCCTAAAATACAGGACAGAGAAGGAGGGCAGGTGGTTGGTTTGGTCAGCAGAGTTATAAGACACCACTGCTGGGGTTTGGCCTCTTTGACTTATTCATGAGGGATGAATAATAAAATAAGAAATCTGTTGGAGACATAAAATTATCCAGGTTAGAAAAGATGAGGGTTGGCTGCAGAGAACTGTTGAGATTAAGTGCGAGTCACTGGCCTCAAAATAACCCTGGACATTTCGTCATGGAGGCTGTAGCAGAAGTGGAAAGGTCCTGAGAAGGGCAACAAGGATGTTCAAAATTGCACAACAGCTCTTCTGTGAGGAACAGCTGTGAAGACAAGGACCCTTCAGGCTCAAAAATACCCCCAAAGTTATTGAGAGGAAATACAGCAGACAATGAGGGAGTCATCAGGCAAAGGAGCACAGGGATGGTCTTTCTGCTGTCTCCTCCAACACTAGAACTAGGAATTGAATCTAAGTGGTGATTAAAAAAACTGGTGCAAGGATGTGGCTCTGCACCTGAGCTATGATTATGCTCTGGAGCGCCTTGGCACTCCTGGCTCTGGATATTGTAGGTGGTAAGTTTTACACTGAATCAAAAAGCACCTGGAAAAAATCAGGAAAGAAAACTTTCCATGAGGACTACTGCACTGTAGAGTGGGTTGGGTTGAGAAGAGATCTCCAAAGGTCATCTGGTCCAAGCCCCCTGCAGTTAGCAGGGGCATCCTCCACTAGATCAGCTTGCTCACAGCATTGCCCAGCCTCACCCTGGATATGCCCAAGGATGGGGCCTCAGCCACCTCTCTGGGCAACCTGTTTCAGGCTTGCAGCACCCTCATGGTGTAGAACTTCTTCCTATCTAAATCTGCTCTACTCTCATTTCAGACCATTGCTCCTTTTTCTGTCACCACAGGCCTTTGCAAAGAGCCCCTCTGCAGCCTTTCTGTAGGCTCCCTTCAGGTACTGGAATGCCGCTGGTATAGAAACAGGTCACCTCATCACTCTGGCTCAGGAAATGCCTAACAACATGTTAGAAGCAGTAGGAGAACTTGAAGGAGCCTAATGCCAGGACTGCCTTGCTCTTACACTGCTCCTTCACAGAATCACAGAATTAACCAGGCTGGAAAAGACCTCTGAGGTCATTCAGTCCAACCTATCACCTAACCCTTCAAATTATCTAAACCATGGCACTAAATGCCTTATCCAGCCTCAACATCCCTGACCTGAGATGGAGCACTGGCTGCAGCCTGACTACTGATCTCACACAGTATGGGCTGCATTTACCTACTACAGTCAGGTTTAATCACCGCATATTGGGTGAGTGGACAGGGAGATGGACCAGGAGTTGGCTGAAGGACAGAACTCTGAGGGTTGTGGCCAGTGTGGCAGGGTCTAGCTGGAAGCCTGTGGTCAGCAATTCCTTCAGGAGTCAGTACGGGACAGCCTTGTTCAACATCTTCATCAGTGACCTGGATGAAGGGACAGAGTGGAGTCTCAGAAAGCTTGCTGGTGACACCAAACTGGGAGGAGTTGCTGGCACACCAAGCAGCTGTGCTGGCATCCAGCATGACCCAGACAGGATGCAGAGTTGGGTGGGGAGAAATCAAATGAAATTCAATAAGAGCAAGTGTAGAGTTGGAACTGGATGATCTTTAGGGTCTACTCCAACCTAAACCATTCTATGAATCTATGAATGAACAAGACCAGCTCCATCAGCATCTCTTCATAGGGCACATGCTTCTGGACCCAGACCACAGCTCTCACTCCGGTTCATCAACGTTTGGCAGGACAGTGCTACCATTAGTATCTAGAACAGCTGCTGTCCTCATGTTGCTTTGGGTTTGGCCCTTCCTCCTTTACTGGCTGTGGTGCTCTGTGTTGGTGGGACATGGACTGCTTCATGGCATGAACTCATAAAGTGACCTGAAGACATGCAAGCCAAATGAGCATTGCTGGTGCCATGCAAGCAAGAATACCAAAGAGGCTGCACAAGCGTTAAGCAACACTAAGAACTCCAACCAGCTCCACACATGGGTTTGCGTGGGGTGTTTCACCTCGGAGAAGGACCTAGGGTGGAGTAAAGTCTAACTGGCATCATTCCTTGCATGTGCAAAGTCCTGTTTTATCTGAACTTCTTTCAAGTCAGCATTTCCCCTTCAAAATGCTTGCTCTCCTCTTTTTCTTTCTTTCACTTTTTATCTGGAGCTGTCCTGGCTGCTTTCTCTGCATCCTTTTCTTGATACAATCAAGATGCATTTTCTGCAGCTGAGCCATAAATTATTCTCCACAAATACCTTCTCTGTGCTCTGACTTCTGCCATTAATTGCTTAGTTTCCTAATGTCATTGAATCATAGAATGGTTTGGGTTGGAATAGACCTCCAAAGGCCATCTAGTCCAACACCCCTGCAGTTGCAGGGATATATTCCACTAGATCAGCTTGCTCAGGGCCTTGTCCAGCCTGACCTTGAAGATCTTCAGGGATGGGACCTCAACTACCTCTGTGGGCAACTTGTTCCAGCACCCTCATGCTACAGAACTTGTTCCTAACATCCAATCTAAACCTGCTCTTCTCTCATTTCAAGCCATTGTCCCTCATCCTGTCCCTGCAGGCCTTTGCAAATAGTCCCTCTGCAGCCTTCTTGCAGCCCCCTTCAGGTACTGAAGGTCCATTTTTCTTAGTCCTTGAGTTTCTTCATGAGTTCTTGCTGCAGAAGCCACCATAGTGAAATTTTAATATTTCAAGAGATCTTTTCTAACTTTAACTCTTCTCTCTTGGTCTTCCACTCCAACCAGGAATTGTGCTGGCAGCTGGCAAGGTCCTCTATCACACCAGCATCACCACAATCACTGAAAAGAATTGCTGAACTAGAGGAAGAAGCTGACTTCATCCCTGCCAGATAACCATGGAGAAGCAATCCAAAGCAGTCAAGAGGGAGATATCCCCATCTACCTGCCAGCTGCAGATGGGGGAATGACCTCCCTATAGTTTCTCAGTGGGGCATGACTTCTCTCAGTGCTTTCCTTTGTGCCTCCTTAGCCCACTGGCAGGCTCAGCCATTCCAGCAAGGCCCTCCCCTGACCCCTGCTGGGGATGTCAGCTTCCAATGCATCTCAGACATGCAAGGATTACAGCTTCAATCACCACCTCCTGCTGCCTGGCTACATCCTGATCTTCACGACAGGTCTGACTCTGAACGTGCTGGCCCTGTGGATATTTGTCCGCTACCTGCGCCTGAAGTCTGTGGTGATGATCTACATGTTCAACCTGGCTGTGAGCGACCTCACCTTCACCCTGCCTCTGCCCCTGCGGCTCTACTACTATTCCAACCACCACTGGCCCTTTGGTAGCACCCTGTGCCAAGTCTCTGGCTCTGTCTTCCAGATCAACATGTACGGTAGCTGCCTCTTCCTCATGTGCATCAACCTGGATCGCTACGTTGCCATCGTCCACCCGCTTCGCTGGCGCCATATCCGGCGCCCCAAGGTGGCCAAGCTCCTGTGCCTGATCGTCTGGGTCGTGATCTTCTTGGGCTCCATCCCCGCAGCCATAGTCCACAAGCAAAACCACTGCCAAGTACAGAACCAGACCATTTATCTGTGCTTCGAAAGCTTCAGTGACAACATATGGCAAAACAACCTCTTCCCTCTGGTGGTCTTGGCTGAACTCTTGGGCTTCCTCCTGCCCCTCAGCTGCGTGACCTACTGCTCGGTTCGGATCTTCCAGGAGCTCTGCCAGGACAGCCAGACGAAAACGCTGCGACAGCAGAAGACCATCCGCCTCCTCTCGGTCAATCTGGTCATCTTCATCATCTGCTTCGTGCCCTACAACACTGCCCTGGCAGTTTATGGGCTGATAAAGGCCCAAGTGCTGAAGGTTGACCAGCAAACGCAGGCGTCTGTGCGCCAAGTGCTGATCATCACGATGCTGTTCGCCAGCATGAACTGCATGCTGGACCCCTTGATCTACTACTTCAGCACTGAGGGCTTCCGTAACACCTTTAAAAAGCTGCGGCGGGGTCAGACCTGGGACTCGGATATTGGGATGCCTAAGAGTCAGACTGTGGGGAAAAAGTCATCCCGAGACCATACCGCGTCGAGAGAGCACCCAGCTGAAAACCTGATCCGTCCCAAGGAATCCTTGCCAGCCCTTCCTGCTGCAGTGTTTTTGAGCAGTCCTATTGAGGACTCGGAAATATAACCACAGGAAGGTCACCCTGCTGCAGGGTCGCTCGTCCAGTGGTCACAGCAAGCCTCTGGGAGGAAGCTCAGAGCAATGTAGCACACTGTTGGAGGGAGCACAGCAGACTGCATGTGACTGAAGATGGTGATCCAAAGCTGAGGGATCAAAGGCTGGTTTGGAATAAACAGAGATCTCTTGAAGACACGGTCCCACCTAAGTCTTTTGGTACAGAAAACATAGTGGGGAACAAAAACTTGAAGCAAACCCAATGGGTCTAGGTCTGGTCAGCATAGACTCCTACGGCAAATCCATCCTGCCTGAGTACCTCCTGGTTGTGCTGTAGCATCAAGTAGTTCTGATGTCTCCAGCATAAGACTGACACACTGCTGTTGGAGAGAGTCCAGAGGAGGCCACAAAGATGATCCAAGGGCTGGAGCACCTCTGCTGTGAGGATAGACCGAGGGACCTGCAGTTGTTCAGCCCGGAGAAGGCTCCAGGGGGACCTTAGAGCTGCCTTCCAGTATCTGAAGGGATCCTACAGGAAGGCTGCAGAGGATTTTTCATAAGGGTGTCTGGAGACGGGACAAGGGGGAATGGTTCAAAGCTGAGGGAGAGCAGAGTTAGACTGGATCTTAGGAAGAAGTTCTTCAGTACAAAGTTCATGAGACTCTGGAACAGGCTGTCCAGGGAGGTTGTGGCTGCCTCCTCCCTGGGGGTGTTCAAGGCCAGGTTGGATGAGGCTTTGAGCAGCTGAGTCTAGTTGAGAAGAGTCCCTGCCCATGGTGGGGAGGTTGGAGCAGATGATGTCTGAGGTTACTTCGAACCTAAGCCATGGTAAGATTTTATGATAAACAGAACAGAGCTGCAGCAGCCACTGCTGACAGAGTGAATTCAGTGGTGATAACTGAGGGGAGCTTTGTTGTTTTTTTTAACATCTCCCTTGTGAGGAAAGGCTGGGGGAGTTGGGTCTCTAGCTTGGAGACCTCGTTCACATTTATCAAGATGTGCAGGGCAATGTCAAGAGGACAGAGCCAGGCTCTGCTCAGGGATGTCCAATGAAAGGACAAGGGGCAATGGGTGCAAGCTGGAGCAGAGGAGGTTCCACAGGAACAGAAACTTTTTCACTGTGAGGGTGGCAGAGCCCTGGAGCAGCTGCCCAGAGAGGTTGTGGAGTTTCCTTCTCTGGAGACATTCCAAACAGACCTGGACATTGTGATCCTGGGCAACCTGCTCTGGGTGACCCTGCTTTGGCAGGGGAGTTGAAGTAGACCATTTTGAGGTCCCTGCCAAACTCCTCCATGCTGGGATTCTGTGACTGCTGTGGGAATAAATGCATTGGTTTCTCTTAACAATAGAATTTTGGAGACAGAGGGGTTCAACTCCATCTCTCCAGTCTACCTCGATGACCTTTTTTAATATGGGTGATTGTAGAAGCAGATCTTTAGGAAGACCTGTAGAGGATGTTGGGCCTATCCATACAGACATCTTTGTGTCACAGTCTGCCTTGGGAGACATACACCTTAGGTAGGACAGCTCTGTCCCCTTCTCAGCCCTAGCAGATCAGCCTTGGTCTATGTATGGCAATAGGTATTCCTGGTTTGAAAACTCAGGATAGCCATGTGAATGCGAACTCTTTCAGAGAATCATAGAATGGGTTTGGTTGGAAAAGACCTTTAAGAGTCAAGTCCAACCATTCTCTAACTCTAATAAGTCTGGTGCTATACCACGTCCCTCAGCACCACATCACTGCCTCTTTGAAGCGCCTCCAGGCACGAGGATATTTGACATGGTGCTGCTGAAGAGGGAACAGAGCTACCTGCACATCTCCTGCTGCTCTCTGATGTTACCCTTTCATAGAATCATAGAATGGTTTAGGTTGGAAGAGACCTCAGAGATCATCCAGTTGCAACCCCCCGCCATAGGCAGGGACACCTCCCACTAGATCAGGTCACTCAAGACCTCATCCAGCCTGGCCTTGAACACTTCCGGGGGGGGAACAGCCACAACCTCCCTGGGCAACCTGTTCCAGTGTCTCACCACCCTCACTGTGAAGAACTTCCTCCTAACATCCCATTCAAATCTCCCCTCTGCCAATTTGAACCCATTCCCCCTCGTCCTGTCATTACAAGACTTTGTGAATAGTCCCTCCCCAGCCTTCCTGTAGGCCCCCTTCAGATACTGGAAGGTTACTATAAGGTCCCCTTGAAGCCTTCTCTTCTCCAGGCTGAAAAGCCCCAACTCTCTCAGCCTGTCCTCATAGCAGAGATGCTCCAGCCCTCTGATCATCTTCGTGGCCCTCCCTTTTGTTCTGGGATTTAGGAGAGAGCAGAATGATACTACAGCAGCTGCACTACTCTCCATTTCTGCATCTTCCTCCACCTTCCTCCATGCTGTACCCCATTCCTGTCCCTGTTCCTCTGCTCCTTTCTCCCTTCCCCCCACCTACCACACCTTGAACCTAGGCATCAACACAATGCCAGCACTGCTGGGTGTTCTCTGCCCAGAAAAGGTGACTGCTTTCTTTTTTTCTTTCCTTTTAACTTGGCTAGAGCATGGTCATAAACTCACTGAAAGATCTGGGTGGGAAGACACTTCTGGAATTCTCTAACGCTACTCTCTGATCACTTGAGGTTGCTGGGGGAAGTGAGGGCTGGCTGCTTCCCAGAGAAAGGGCAGTGGAGAGCCAGGCATGGCACCAAGGCAAGCAGAGGAAGAGACTTCCCCAGCAAGAGGAAGCACCTGAACAAGGCAAGCAGGGCAGGTAGGCTGATGACAGGCAGGTTCAGCTGACAATCCAGATCATTAGGCAAGTCGGTGGTGACAAGGCAGGTCCAAAGTCAAACTAAGAAGACAAGTCAGCATCAGGATCAGGCCTGGAGTCAGTAACAACCAAGGGTGAGCCCCAGTTCAGCAAATCCAGGCAAGTCCAACGTGACAAGGCAGGTACCAGGTCAAACCAGGAAGCCTGTCCATGGGTCTAGATCAACACAGAGCATGACCAGGCACAGGTGAAACTGCTCAGGCAGGAGACAACAGTAAGAGCACCAGCATAAAAGCAGCTCCTGGGGCAGGGGGGCAGCCCTAGCTGAGGTTCCAGCAGAACTATCTGGAAACTCTCCACAAAATCACCAGAGGAATGGGGCAGCCCCTAGCTGCACTGTCTCTGCTCTGGGCCCAAGCTCACACAGCTAAAGCCCCAGGAACTGAGATGATGCCCTTGGGACCCTGAGTTCACCTTGCCCAATCAGGTGTCTTCTGAGCACCTCCAAGGATGAGATTTCCTCAGCCTTCTGGGGCACCCACACCAGAGCGGAACTGTGCCCCGGGGAGAGGCTTTCTCTAATGCTCAGCAGGAGCCTCCCTTCCTGCAAGTCACAACTGTTGCCCCTTGTACTTTCTCAGGGCTATGACGAGCAGAGACCAGCTCCATCTTCTCTTGGCAAGCTTGCCAAGCTTGAATGAAATGTCCTCTGGAAGAGGCTGCTCTTCTGCCAACATCACCCCCAGAACACAATACACAACTTCTCAAAGAGAACATCAGAAAACAGCATCTCTGCTTACAGCTTCAGCCCTAAAAACAGTGGAGCTATTTTTACCTGGAACATTTTATAAATATTCCACATCCAGCAGAGGAAATTTTAGCTCCAATATTTTGACAAAATTATAAATACCTGAAAAGCTGATCTTTTAATGAATCTCTTCAGCCACTTTGGCAATAAAGGGGGCTGCTGCTCATGCTACAGGCAGTAAAAAAGACCTTGGAGTTTCTGAAAGCTTTCACTTAGTGTTACATGCAGGTGATGGTGAGCCCAGTGTGGACTGTTGTGTTTTGTCCTCTGAGCTTCCCAACCATTTTCAGATGACATCAGTTTTGATTAATTTTGTGAGGATTCAGTCAAAGTTAATTGCTCTGGATTCTGGAGAGGGCTTTGGATATTTTTTTGTGTCCACCAGAGAGAATCATCATAGAATGGTTTGGGTAGGAAGGCACCTCCAAAGGTTCTTCCAAAGGAGGATGTCCTCGTCAGGGACATCCTCCACTAAATCAGGTTGTTGAGCCTGACCTTGAATATCCCCAGGGATGGGATATCGATCAACCACCTCCTTGGGCAACCTGTTGCAGTGTTGCAGCACCCTCATGGTGCAGAACTTATTCCTAACATCCAATCTAAATCTGCTCTGCTCTCATTTGAAACCATTGTCCCTCGTCCTGTCACTGCAGGTCTTTCCAAACAGTCCCTCTGCAGCCTTCCTGTAGCCCCCCTCAGGTACTGGCAGGCTGCTGCTAGGTCTGCCTGGAGCCTTCTCTTCTGCAGGCACCAGAAGAACCCCAGCTCCCTCAGCCTATTCTCATAGCAGAGGTGCTTCAGCCCCCTGATCATCTTGGTGACCTTCTTCCTGACTTGCTCCATCAGGTCCATGTCCTTGCTGTGTTGAGGGCTCCAGAGCTGGACACAGCACTGCAGGTGAGGTCTCCCCAGAGCAGAGAGGCAGAATCACCTCTCTCCATCTCTGGCTGTGCTGCTTTTGATGCAGCCCAGGCTGCCATTGGCCTTCTGGGCTGCAAGTGCCCACTGTTGGCATGGTGTTAGCCAGGTCTTCTGCTTCTGTTAGTTTTTGTTGTTGTTAGACTAATTTGTTTTATTCTATCATGTGGTGATAAAGCAGAGAACATGCATGGACTCTTAGTGCATGAGTCACCCTCTCTATCTTGCTTTATAGCTTTTGTTTAATGAGCCGAACAAACAAAGCTGAAGGTCCTAGGGTATGATGGCATCCAACAGTACCAACAGCTACAAAATGGGAGCACTTGAAAGCTTGTGTTTAAAACAACAGGGACAATGTGAAGCCATGGCATTCTAGTAAACAGAAGCCAAACAGGAACAGAAGCTCTGCAAAGCCTTTTCAACTCTTTAACTGACCCTCACCTGATAATTCTTGATTTGACATTCTTGCTAAGTGTGTCCTGCAGGGATAAGAGGGACAATTTTCTGCTTCCCTGAGCTTTGTGTCATTTGCAGATGTGAACATTAAACAAATCTCTCATTAATTAAGACTAAACAAGTTAAAGGTCAGAGAGATGGTTATTCTGTAGGGAGCAGACAGAGAACCTGCAGAAATGCATAAATGCATTAGGATTCAACAAGCCCAAGAGCTGGGTCCTGCACTTGGGTCATAACAACTTCATAAACGCTCCAGACTTGAGGCAGAGTGGCTGAAAACTGCCCAGAAGAGAAACATCTGGGGGCTGAAGATGAGTCAGCGTGTGCCCAGATAGCCAAGAAGATCACCAGCACCCTGGTCTGGACCAGCAATAGTGTGACCAGCAGGAGCAGGGCAGTGATTGTCCTCTTGTGGTCAGCATTGGTGAGGCCACACCTTGAGGACTCGGGTCAGTTTTGGGGCCCAGACTACAAGAAGGACATTGAGGTGATGGAGTGGGTCCAGAGAAGGTCTAAGAAACTGGTGAAAGGTCTGGAGTACAGGTCTGGTGAGGAGCAGCTGAAGGATGTGAGGTCATTTAGTCTGGAGAAAAGGAGGCTTGGGATACCTTCTCACTCTCTACAACTCCCTGAAAGGAGGTTGGAGCCAGGTGTGTGTTGGTCTCATCTCTCTAGTAACAAGTGAGAGATGATGAGAGGAAATGGCCTCAAGTTGCACCAGGGGAGGTTCAGTTTGGATATTAGAAGAAACTTCTTGACTGAAAGGGTTCTCAAATGGTGGAATAGGCTGCCCAGGGAGGTGGTTGAATTGTCATGTCTGAAGGTATTTAAAAGAGGCAAAGATGGTTTAGCACCAGACTCAGTAGACAGATAATGGCTAGACTCCAAGATCTTTAAGGTCTTTTACAACTGCAATGATTCTCTGATTCTATGTTTTCAAGTCTTTTGATTTCCAGAAGAGACATACCAGTCTCTTTAGGAAATGGTTCCTTATTTGTATGGTATAGAAACGTATTGTTGTGAGTATTAATCATCAGCTTCAGTGTATTTTATACTTTCTAGAAACCCACTGATGCTCTGGGTTCTGTAAGTCAGCTTGAAAAGATGTTTCAAAACCCCTAGTACAAGCCAGATTGAATCTTCAATTTGTTTTTACTGCTGCTGGCATTCTTTCAATCACATTATAGTGGCTGTGTGCCTCCCACCACTTGAGGTATCACAGAATCATAGAATGGGTTGGATTGGAAAGGACCTCTGAAGGTCATCTAGTCAAACCCCTTCTGCAGTAAGCAGGGGCATCCCTCCAACAGAACACATATTTTGCATCTCAAATGTCCTGAGCACCCCTAAGCTGTGCCTGCTATGAACGTGGCAGGTTATCTCCCTCTCCACTCCCCTACAGCCACTGGAAGTTGGAGCAGATGTCCTCCAGAGGTCCTTCCAACCTAAAGATTTGTGTGATTCTCTGACCTTCTGGCTTAAACGCTGGTCTGCTATCCCAAGCATTTTTTTCAGCTTCTTCATTATTGTTCTGAGCTGTTCTTGCTTGGGTTACACTTCATGTGCCCTGCCTGCCCTCCTGCTGCAGTCCTTGATCTTGTGGCTGAGAGCACTCAGTCTAAGCTTTGCTTTTTCTGAGCTACCTTTGAAGCTTTGTCTCCCAAACGCCTCTGTTCTGCAACAGAACCTTGGCAGAGGCCATGCTGCAGCTGCACTGATACTGCTGCACATCCTGCTGACCAAAATCATCTCAGGGTTTCCCCACATTTTCCCACATTTCCATGACATCTGCTGTCTCTGCTTTTAGAGATCTTTGGGAGTGGATCAGGTTTCATTTGGCTTGCACAGGGCCTGGAGGAGTGAGATAGGGCTGCCAGGCAAAGCGAGAACAACCCCAGTACAATGTCACTGGAGCAGCTGCTGTGCTGCAGATTTTGTTTGAGGATGTGTGAGAGCAAGGATGTGCTAAAGCCAGACTCCACTATCACCACTTTAACCTAATTTGCTCAGAGAGTGATAAGGCAGCAAAGACCCAGTCTGCCATGCTAGCTGTGAAACCTCCCTGCCCCTGCAGCTACAACCCCCTGAGGTGCAGGCAGACACTCTCCACTTCAATCTCTGAAATACAAAGGAACAAGAAAGTTCTTTTCTCTAGAAGAGCACGGGTGAAGGGGAAAGCATTTCACCGCAAAGTGATGATGAAAGACATAGTCTGTTTCGGGGGGGGGGGGAAGGAAAAATATAAAAAGCGAAAGCCAGTAGAGACATTGCTGAGCTATAAAGCAACCTGTCACTGTGTCAGGAATGGGTTCAGATGACAGGGCCAAACCCTCAACGCAGTGTGGCACCTGGAACAGCTTGTCCCCGATTCAGAGGAATACCTGCAAGCTCTCAATTCTTTCATAAGTAAAGCACACCAAGTCTGATGCAGCCAAGGCCAGATGAAATAACAGGGCTGCTTTCACCAAAAGGGATGCTTTGTGTAAAAAAAAAAAAAAATCCATTATGACCAAACATTTTTGTTCGCTTTCCGATATGGGTTGGTTGTTTGTTTTGTTACTCTGAAACAACAAAAGAATTTCCAACCCCAAACTCACACGTACATGATGTAAGCTTAGGAAATGTGGGTCAGATGAGTGAACAATGAGGAGGCTTGAGAGCTGGCTGTAGGACAGAGCTCAGAGGGTTGTGGTCAATGGTGCAGGGTCTAGTTGGAGGCCTGTGGCCAGTGATGTTTCCCAGGTGTCAGGACTGGGTTCACTTTTGTTCAGTATCTTTACCGACGACCTGGCTGAAGGCACAGAGTGGAGCCTCAGCCCATTTGTGATGGTACCAAAACGGGAGGAGTGGCTGACGCCCTGTCAGCTGTGCTGGCATTCACCCAGACCTGGACAGGCTGGGAGCTGGAGAGAGGGGAACCTCGTGAAGGTCAACAAGAGCAGACGTAGGGCCCTGCACCTGGGGAGGAACAACCTCCTGCACCAGGACAGACTGGGGGCTGACCTGCTGGGAAGCAGCTTTGTGGAGGAGGACCTGAGGCTGCTGGTGTGTCACCTTAAAGAACAGGCCTTAAGCTGGTTGATTACCCTAAGCTCACATTTCAAAAAGCCCAGGCTTTAGTTTTTCATCTCTTTTTTTTTTTTTTTTTTTAATTTTAAGAGAACTCTGAGTTTCTAGACACATCAGTTAGTTTCTGACATTTCACTGCCTGTTTTGGAATATATTGAGTTTGTCCCAGGAGATATTTTTTAGTCAGGAGTTGGTTTTGAACTTTTCCCTTCACTTCCTAATCAATAGAGAGAGCTCAAGTGTGTAAACGAAACACAGATAAGAAAGAGAGTTTATGGTACCAGTGTGAGAAAGTGTCCTTGCTGCCATAAAAAGAGAATTTGAGGAGGAGGTTTGTGAGACCCCAGACCACTCATGCAGGCACAGACGTGCAAATATTTTGCTGAATCATACACCATGAATGTGTAATAGGTAGGAGGAATAATTGTATTAGGTAGGGGTGACTTCATGACAGCTCAGAGCCATGAAACCTCTCTGCTGGTACTCATGGGCTTTGGGAATGACCCCCTACAGAGCCCAGTGCTGGTTAAAGAAATGCCTCTCCTTGTGCACAAGGGTATCTAAGAAGTTCTTCAGCTCCAGTGTCAGGTGAACAAGTTCATCATGAGCCACTGATGTGCCCTTGTGGCCAAGAGGGTGCATTAAGAATGTAGCAAGTAGGTCGAGGGAGGTTCTCCTCCACCTCTACTCTGCTCTGCTGATCCAGATGAGGATCTGGATTATCATGTCCAGTTCCAGGCTCCTCAGTTCAAGAGGGACAGAGAAATGCTGGGGAGAGTGCAGGGCCACAAAGACGATGGCATGACTGGAGCATCTCTCGGATGAGCAGAGGCTGAGAGACCTGGAGCTGTTTAGCTTGGAAAAGAGGAGGTGCATAGGGGGTCTTACAAATGTATGTAAATACCTAAAGGGTGGAGGTCGTGAAGATGAGGCTGGGTTCTTTCAGTGAGGCCAAATGACTGGACAAGCAGAAACGGACATAAACTAGAACACTGGAGATTTCACTTGAACTTGAAACACTTCTTTGTTTTGAGGATGCCAGAGCATTGGCCCAGGCTGCCCAAAGAGGCTGTGGTCTCTCCTCTGGAGACTTTCAAAACCTGCCTGGATATTGCAGTCCTGGGCAGCCCGCTGCGGGTGACCCTGCTTTAGCAGTGGGTTAGATTAGGCGATCTGCGGAGGTCCCTTCCAGACCCCAGCGTTTTGTGATTCAGTGCTGGCAGCCGCACGCCCCTCAGCACAGCCGCAGGCGCGGAGCGTTCGCTGGCAGACACAAAGAGAGGCACCAACTCCCCAACCCGGTGCCAGGCGGGCGGGGCAAGCTGCAGACCCGCCCCGGGGCGGGAGGGCGCCTCTCAGCCGGCTGCCGACTCTGCCCTCTCCGCTTTTTCCGCGGCCGACAGCGGCCCCCGGTGGCGGCTGCGCTGGTCCTCGGCGCCGAACCGGCGGCTCCCTCCCCCGCACACGGAACGGCCGCCCCCAGCTCCACGGGGGCGGATGGCGGTGGGCATTAGGGCCCCGCAGCACGCGTCCGGTCCCGCTGTTCTGGGCAGGGAGGCGCCGTGTGCCATCGAGAATCACAGAAGCGTTTCGGCTAGCAAAGACCTCCAGGGTCATCGAGCCTGCCAGCCTGCTGAGCAGCTTCCTCTTACAGCAATGTATCTGCGGTGAAGATTCCCTGCAGACAAAATTCTGCTTTCCTCCTGAAGTAAAGCACAACCCTCACGGGCGCGGTGAGGGACTCCCTGTCTTGAACACAGCTCTGGGGAACTGTGCCACGCTTACCAGCCCTCACTCAGCTGTGACAGCTTTGGGAGCAGATGTCTAATTCTAGGATCACAGAATGACGAAGGCCAACCTCCGACTCCAAGCAGGGTCAGCTAACAGATCAAATCAGATACTCTGGACTTTTGGGAGGCTGGTCTTGAGAACTTATCCAAGGACGGCGATTCCACCACCCGTCTAGGAAACCCGGTGCGATGCCTGACTGTCCTCACCCTGCATTTTCCCCATATCCAGGCTGAATATCTGTTACTGCAATTTATGCCCATTGCTTCTGGTCCCCCTGACATAGAATCATGGTTGGAAAAGGCCTTTAAGATCATCAAGTCCACCTGTTCTGTAACTTGACCAAGGCTGGTGCTAAACCATGTCCCTCAACACTATATCTTTTAAACACCTCCAGGGATGAGGATTCAACCACCTCCTGGGCAGCCTGTTCCAGTGTTTGAGAACCCTTTCACAGATTCACAGATTGCATTGGATTGGCACAGGCCCTCAGAGGTCACCTTGTCCAAGCCCCCTGAACTCAGTAGGGGCTGCCCAGGGCCACGTCGAGTCTGATCTCGAATGTCTCTAGAGATGGGGCGTCCCTAGGCAGCCTGCTCCAGTATTTCACTACTGTCATTGTGAAGAACTTCCTCCTGATGTCCGACCTAAACCTCTGTGTTGATCCTGCTGATCTGAGTCATAAATAAGAACAATTCTCTGGATCCAATATCAAAGAAGAGGCAAAGGAGTGGAGCTTTTGGGACAATGTGGTGCATGTAGTGATGCTCAGTGTCACCTGGGGGCTGTAAAGAAGGTTCAGGGGCAGTGACAGTGGCAGCAAGGAGTTGATAAACACTGTGCTTCGAGAAGATGCATTTTTGTCAAACGCTTCTATATCAGTGTGCAGCATCCAGATAATGAGCAAGGGGAATTAGTCGTTCTCACTGATGAGCAGGCATTTGATATAATTAGCATTACAAAAAAAAAAAAAACGGTGGGATGATTTGCATGATTGCAGCTCTGTGTATCCCCCCACCCAGTTACAGCCTATTCAGAGGGGACAGGGAGGTTAAAAAAGAGAGAGAATTGTTGGGGAAACACCCTGCTATGGCTTAGGGGCAGCAGGCACTGCTGTGCAGCTGCTGAAAGTACTGCGGAGTGCCCGGCAGCCTGTAGAGCCGGGGAGTGGCAGGGAGGATGCTGTGGGAGACCTGAATCTGGGAGACATGCAGAGGACAGCTGTAGTCAGGATGCATCCTTAGAAAATTGGTATGAAATACCATCATCTTTAAGTACTGCCAGGAGCTGGCTTGGTTTGGGGGCTTGCTGTGGTGGGTAGTGAGGCACCTGGTTGTGAGTTTGGGGATTTGAGGTTGTTGTGGTGAGCTGGTTGCCTCATTTGCACATAGAACGGTTTGGGTTGGGCAGGACCTCCAAAGGTCATACAGTCCACTCCCCCCCTGCAGTCAACAGGGACATCCTCCACTAGATCAGTTTACTCAGAGCCTTGCCGAGCCTGACCTTGAATATCTTCAAGGGTGGGGTCTCAGCTACCTCCCTGAACAACCTTTTCTTATCCAGGCTGAACAACCTCAGCTGCCTCAGCCTGTCCTCCTAGCAGAGGTGCTCCAGCCCCATCATGATCTTGGTGGCCCTCCTCTGGACCCGCTTCATCAGGTCCATGTCCTTGCTGCATTGAGGGCTCCAGAGCTGGACACAGCACTGCAGGTGAGGTCTCCCCAGAGCAGAGCAGAGAGGCAGAATCACCTCTCTCCATCTCTGGTGGTGCTGCTTTTGATGCAGCCCAGGTTGCCATTGGCCTTCTGGACTGCAGGTGGCCATTGCTGGCTCATGTCCAGCTCCTCATCCAGCAGCACCCCCAAGTCCTCTTCTGTAGGGCTGCTCTCCATCTCATTATTCCCCATCCTGGATTGGTATCTAGGATTGCCCCAACCTGGATGCAGGACCTTTCACTTTGCATTATTGATCCTCATGAAATCTCCTCAACCCACCTCTGCAGCCTGTCCAGGTCCCTCTGCGTGGCATCTGAACGACCAAGGACCTCTGTTTAGAGGAGAGAAGTGATGTGAATAATTAGTCAGGAAGAAACACAGCATCAGAAAACTTGCAGTGAGGTTTGGCAGGTGGCTGCATGAAGTTTGCTACCCAGCCAAAGAGCCTAGAGCTTTAGTCAACAAGAAAATGCCATTTGAGCTTAGATGTGATGTGAGTGAGAAATCTGGAAAGTAGAACATCAAGACAGACCAAAAGGTGACATGGAAAATTCTGTCATTCTGCACTTTAGACTTGCTGCTGGTGAGGGAAGGGAAAGCCTGGGCAAGACAGCCTGACTTACTGGACAAGCAAGAAATAAATCTAGGAGAAGCAATAGGAAAATTCTCTGGGCATTTAATTTAGAACTGGTATTTATTGTCTTTAGCTGCTTCAGAGGCACTGCCAGGAGAAATACATCATTAATCTGATGAGTAGATCAATGCCACAGGCAGGACAACATCAGTGCTTCAAAAGGAAATGGTCAGGCTCATCACTTGAGCCACTTCTGAAGCTTGGCAGGGCCTTGTCTCCATTTTGCTTTCTTCAAATGTGACCCCATTGTACCCTGTTGGCTCCACTCTCTCTTTCCTCATGTCTTTTTCTAGACATGAAATGCCAAGAGAAACTACTGTTTTCCAAAAACCTGAGGCACTTTTCACCAGAAATACAATTCAGCTGGGAGAGCAACTTCCCAGGGACACCAAAACATAAGATGAAGATGATTGTGACCTGCCTTTTCCATCATTTCTAGTTCTGTCCTTAGGTTGACTTTGTAAGGTGCAGTATTGACCAATTAAAAACAACCAAGCAAAAAAAAAACCAACCCCACACTTTTTTTTTGTTGGTTGGTTGGGTTTTGTTTTGTTTAGCAAACAGCTTCCTGCTGACCTGGAGTTAGTATGGAGGTGATGATCCTGAGAAATCACGTCCTCATTTCTGAGGGTTTGATCAGATGTATCAATTTTGCTGCCTGTGGAGCTGAAGAGGGTGGTGGGTAGGCAGCTTAGAGTCTGACAGGCAGCTCTTCTCTGTGCACAGCTTCTGGTGGCAGCTGGGAGCTGTGGTAGTTGTCCTGGTTTATGTTTGGAATTGCCAGGGCTGCCTGTGAAACGTCAGACTCTGCACTGCAACAAACCTTGAGAGGAACAGGAAAGGCTCACAGATCTCCTGGAGAAGAGGCCTGAGCTCCTCACAAGATGAACATTTGGAGATGCTGACAGCCCAGTGACCCTCCTGATAACACAGGATCTTCATAGCACTGTCACTGTGCTTGGATGCCAGGGAAAATGTCCAGAGCCAGCCTTTTGTCTCAGATCTTTGGACTCCTGCCACAGTGATGGATGCTTTTGGAATCTGAGATGGGGCTTTGCTTGTGTCTGTCTGAACCTGCAGCAGCTAGGATATTGCAGCTTCCCAGTCTCAAGTAGCTCATGAGTGCCAATGGATACTTTTTGTCCTACACCAAGCCCACATCAAATCCATCTCATGTTCCTTCCCCAAGGAGCTTAGGGAGTGATTCCCAGGCTAGAATTTTGAAGAGGAAGCTGCTCAAGAAAAGTAATGATCTCTTTGTTATATTTTGTTTCTCCCACAGAGCTTCTCCAGAATGAGAGGAAGGCAGGCAAAAGGAGGGGAAAAAAGACCCAAAACCAAACACCAACACTGATTACAGAAAGATTCCACTCAACTGTACGTGCAACTACTGCAGGGTAAACTGGAACCTTTGTTGAAAGCTGTGGTGACCTGTTTTGGCTGGCTGGGGGAGTTCATCTGGCTGTTGAGGAAAGAATGGTTTTTAAGAGGATGGTACCACAAACACCTGAAGGCCAACTGTGATGTCTGACATTCCTATGTGCAGCAGAAGGGTTGGACTGGATGATCTTTCAAGGACCCTTTCAACCCCTGACATTCTGTGGTTCTATGAGTTCTTAAAGTCAGAGAGCCTGTGGGCTGGCATGGCATGCTGCCAGGGATGTGAGTGTCCCTCCTGTACCTGCTTACAGCACGCAAGAGCTGAGTGGCAGCTGGGCAAAAATATGGTTCCTGCTCTCTCAGGTATCAGCCCAGTTTGTAGCAAGTGCCCTGCTTCTTCATGGAACGCTGAAAAGGAGGAAAGATTGCAAGGCACAGGATCTGCTGTGGGAGTTGAGGGGGAGAGAGGAACGAGGCTGTGCAGGGAGAGGAGGAAATGGCTTCTGGCAGGGCAGACAGGTCCTGAAAAGTTGGATACCTCAGTGGGATCCAAGCACATCTGCTGAGGTAAAAGCAGCTTCCTTAGGACAGACCTCCTCCTGTGGCTGTGTGCCATGGAGCACTGGACTTTACAGTGGAGCAGGCACATCATCTGCTTTGTCACCAGATCTGAGGAGCAACTTCTACTGTGGTAGTGGACACCCAAGGCGCAGGAGCACTCACATTGTGATGGATTTCCACTAAGTAAGCGTGTGCCCAAACCACAGAGCTATCAAATGACAGCCAGGATTGGAGCAGTTCAAGTTCTTCCTCCTCTGCGTTAGGTGTTCTTGATGTTTCACCAAAGAGATCTAAACACATCTCGTGTGGATGGTATAGTGTGGACCATGTGTTGCAAACTAAATCTCTTTTAGCTCAGCCTTACATGACCTCACTTGGCCTGTCGGTTACTCCCTGTATAAGAAGTGAAAGAAGCTATCTTCCCAAGGATGCTGACAGGAGACCTGCTTAATGGGTGCCCCAGTACATGGAAACATGAAAAACAGTGAGATGGAAGGATTGTCAAAAGGACCGAGTGCTTCCAGGTTCCAAGTCCAGGGCTCCTTCTTCAAGACCTGGAGGTCTGCAGGAATCCTGCACGTGTTTGCTTCTTTGCTTGTTTCTAACTGATGCCAGAGGATGCAAACAAAATGCACGACACGCAGAAGAAAACAGGCAGCACTTTGCAGACTGCATCCTCTGCTGCCTTGCGCTACGCTGAAGCCACTTTCCCTGCTAACAGATTTGCCACGTGGGGAGTCCTGTGAAACACCGAGTTTGCAAGGCGGGGTTCCTGCATCTGCTGCCGGAAAGCCATCAGACAAAGGGACCACACCTTGCCGGTACTGCCAGTGACTGATGACCGCTGTTGACAGTGGCTGTCCAGCTGTGTAGGCGTGCTCCCAGCAGGCTCCTCCGCTTTCACCAGGATGAGGCCCAGTGGATGCCTTCCCTCGTGAAGAGGCAGCGGCAGATTTCTCACTGGGCACGCAGAATCCTTTCCACCTTTCCCTACAGTGGTGTCTGAACTTGCTGCTGCTGCTCTAAAATCTCATCCCCATGCACTGAACAGGTAGAGGGGCATTGGCTACATACTGCCCTACCGAGCAGCAAGGAAACATCTTGTTACCCACCCTTGCCACCACGTGTTACTGTTTCCCAACCTGCCCTAATTATTATTAAGACACAAAGTCTATATAATTTTTGCAGCCTTCTTTCAGGCTGTGGGACATTGAAAGTTTTTAAAAATTCTTTTCTGCGTAGAAACCTTCTACATGTGGTTGTTTCAGCTTTTGGGGTGTGCAACTTTCTTTTTCATCCTTAGATATCAGGAGGCTTCTGCTGGCTTTAGTAACTGTTGCAAGTCCTGAGCCCTTCTTGTAGGTGGATATGTCCAGTAAAACCGGTGAGCAGCTCAGAAATACCACTGCAAGCCAATGAGAAACCTGAAATACAATAGAGGCACAAAAGTAGTGATGGAGCTGAAAGCAGAACCCAAAGATAATGGTGAAACCATCTTTAGATGTAAAATGTGCTCGTGTGAGCAGAGGGTGAGGTGGGGAATTCTCCTCCACAGCAGCTGTGTGGCAAGACAGATGTGAGCAGATAGCAAATCTTCCTGCGAGTCAACCGAAATGGCACATGGTGACTGCAGGTGAGCAGGAGGCCTTCCGGATGGTGGCATTGCAGCCGGCAAACCAGGTCAGGGCTTGGTTGTCATGAAGGCCATGCCTGTGTGGCCCCAGGGTCCCACAGCAGTGGGGGCTCTGCCCAGAGCAGGCACAGGCACACAGCTGCATTGAGTGGCACGATGTGATGCTTGTCCTAGCTTAGTGCTTTTTTGCTGACTTGAGAGTAGTCAAGGGATGGTGGGCAGTGCCTAGGCCAGGATGGAGGACACCAAGGTGAGGCATCCAGCACAGGTTCTGGGAGGGCACAGGGCTGAAGGGGGTAGCCTCAGTGAGTGGGTGCAGTGGTGGGCTGGGAGGCACTGGAATGGCCACCTGCCTACCCACCAGGTGAGGGTGAAGCAAGCAGAGCCAGCAGAGTCCAGGAGTATCGGGACAGCACAATAGCGGCAGCTACGAGGGGGTGAGAAGGGAAGCGGAGGGAGTGTGGGGCAGTGGGGAGCCAGGCAGCAGCCGCAGCCGAGCCGGGCAGCCGCAGAGCCGAGCGGGGTTGACAAGAGTCTTGCCCACAGGGTCAGGCCTCAGCCTCCGCGGCTATTATGGGATGGCGAGACCCGGGGTTGGGTAGGGCAAGCGGCGAGTATTATGGGATGGCGAGGCAGTCTGCGG
>VWZI01014168.1:823043-856389 GCA_013396835.1 Psilopogon haemacephalus
CCCCCTCCCGCTGCCCCCGCCCTGCGGCGTGCAGCCCCGCTCCGGGCGGGGGCGCGGGTGCAGTGGGCAAGCGGAACGGGGCTGCTGGCGCTGCCGAGCCTGCCCTGCCTTTTGTGTGGCGCCGGCGGCAGAGGAGGAGGAAGGCGAACCTGGCTTGGCTCTCGGACCGCGGCAGTGTCGTCCTGGGGCCGGTGCACTAAGTTTGGAGACTGCCGGCAGCGTTAGTTCTGCCGCTGTCCGCCGTACCGGGCCGTGATCGGAATGTCCGCTACCTTTCTCGGCCCGGTGACAGCTTTCCAGCTGGCCCAAGGTTTGCCATGGAAAGCCCTCCTGCCTTCCCTGCCTCACCAACCTTCTCCCAGCCCAAGGTAGAAATAACCAAGGGCAGCTGGCTGCAGAGGACCGGAGAATTTTCCTGCAGGACAGCTGGTTGGGCTTACTTGTCAGAGATGAGTTGCTTAGTTAGTTTATCTAGTGTCTTCAAAACCTGCTTCATCACAACTCTTGTGCTTATACTTGCTGCCAATGTTTCTATTATCCGTAGGCTCGAAATCCAGTAGAGTTGCTGTCTAAGCTTTCTCAAGGATCCTCTTGGTAGCACTATTGCTTGGGAAATCGGAGTTTGAGACTGCTATAACTTTCTCTTTTTCTTTTCGATGAAGTACAGGCTTGGCTGGTGAGAAGATAGCACCCTGTAAAAGCCCAGGCCTCCCCCTGGAGGAGGACATGGCATCGGGCATTGGGTCTCCGTCACCATGCTCAGGAGGCAGCGATGATGATGAGATGGAGATCCTGTTGAACAACGCTATACCCCAGCATCCTGGTATGGAGAGCTTGCAGGGCATGCATTTGAAATGGAGGTGATGCTGGACTCAAGCTGAATGTGTGTGTAGTATGTGATGGAATGGGTTTTTTTGTGTGGTGTGTTTTTGTTTTTTTTTTTTCCCCTACTACTAGTCACATGTATAGTTTTGTTTTTGCTGCTCGGGTCCTACCATGACTTTAGAGTGTGAGGCTCGCGGCTTTGTGTCAGGGGGAGCTGACTCTGTTCTGAGGTGTTCCAGGTTGTCAGTGCCCGTGCTTTGAGAATGCGCAAGGGTTGGAGGCAAAGCATTCAGCTCTGACAGGGTACCCGAATGCCTGCGAGTTCCGTGCTTTGTGAATGGGGAGGGGACAAGGAGGGGGCTGCATGTGAAAGGCACGGTGCCTAGGAACTCAGACCGGTTGACGTCCATAGCAAACTGCCCTGGGCTGTTGCGTGACCCACTTTCATTCATCACCACACCCAATTATTGAGGTTTCTTGTGGTTCTTCCTCCGCACTGCCTGCTTACCTCTGCTTTTCTTGTAGTTTTTGTACCTTGTCTCTTTCCCTCGTCTTTGTATCCTCATTAGCAACAGGAGACTTGAGTTAGAACTCTGGGTGCTCTTTCGGTTTGCAATGGTTTGTTTTTGCCGATGATGCTCTGTGGACCTACACCTGGATTCTCTGTTTCCGTGTGAAAAGAAATAATGTGCTGGACTGTAAGAGAAGTTTGAGCTTTCCTACTAACTCATGCTGTAGTGTTGTAGTGTCCAATAAGAGACATATTGTAGGCTCTTTGGTTTTGTTTGGCCTTTTTAAAGTGTTGCCTCTAGGGTTTTCTGGCACCCCTGAAATCTTAGGCAGAAGAGGACTGTCAATAAGCTTTGTCAGGAAAACTTTAGTGAAGAAAAACTGTTAAAATCACTGCAAACTGGAGAGCTGTAGGTAATACCTTGGAACCGGTGGGACACAAGAGGCTTTAAATCAGAGCTTGGGGGAGGAGAGGCAGCAGGATCCCTGGAGGACCTGATGGGAGTGAAGAGACATACCTCGCTTGAGAGTATGTCAGGGACCAGGTGCGGGACCCTGGGTTTTGAGAGCTCAGCTTCTGCTATTTCACCCGCGGCTGCTGTAGCTACTGTGACCTGTGGTTTCCTCCGTCCTGCCCAGCTCCTGTGGTCAGGAGGCCATTTTCCCTTGGAGGCAGAAGGAGAGTGTGCGGTGGGCGGGGCGGCGGAGGAGGGTGGCTGGCCGGGCTGCTCCTGCAGCCTGCCACAAAGGCAAGGAAGGGCTGGCTGGCTGCCCCTAGCTCCCGAGCGAGGGGAGGGGGTGCACAGATGGGAGCGGGCGGTGGCGAAGAGCTGGCATGTGTTCCACTGGGTGGGCAGTCAGCTTGCTAGCGGTTGGTGCTGAGGGAAGGGCTTGGAGCAAGGTTATGTCAAATTTAGATGGAAAGAGTTACTGAACAGCTTTACCGTGGATGAAGATAAGTCACTGGGCTGTGTTTTGCATGCGGGTGGGGGATGCTCTGTACTGCTGAAGAGGCTGGATTGTTGTGGGTTTGTTTTCTGGAGATGCGTGGACTGAAACAGTATCCTAGCCGGGTTCCCAAATATACTCGCAGTGTAGTTTCCTTTAGATATATGGGCATTTATTCTGTGCTCTTGCCTGTTCTTTTTGGGTTGTGGTAGACTCCTGCTTGCAGAAGGAATGCTGTGGAAATGGGAGTGGGCAGTAAGGGGAGAGCTGTGCAGTGATAACATCAGTGATTTCCTATATCTGTGTGGTCAATAACAGTAAGCAGCTGTTTGCTTCTTGCTACATACTTATAAATGTAGGAATGTTTGCAAGTTGGGTGGTGGCTGTGAGAAGGGGACTGTGCTATTGCGCACAGATAGGGTTTGAATGAGACATGGTGACTCTTCCCCTCTAGAGCCTGAAGAAGAGCCAGATGAAGAGATTCTGTCAGAGGCCGACACCCCCAAAATCAAGAAGAAGAAGAAGCCCAAGAAACTAAAGGAACCCAAAGTGCCCAAACTCAGCAAGCGTCAAAAGAAGGAGGTAAGGGAAAGGATGCCTAAGGTCACACTCTAAAATACACATGGGGTGAGGGTGCTTACAGTTGCTGTTGGCCTGTGGCATTGGATTCATACAAGCTTGGGAAGAGTGGTGGTTAGTGCTTATCCAGGGTATTTTCTCACAACTGCCTGATCTTCTCTCTCCTTCCCTCCCCAGCTGGGTGACAGCTCTGGTGAGGGGAATGAGTTTGTGGAGGAAGAAGAGGAGGTTCTGCGGTCTGACAGTGAGGGCAGTGACTACACTCCAGGGAAGAAGAAAAAGAAGAAATTAGGGCCCAAAAAGGAAAAGAAAAACAAAGCCAAGCGCAAGGAAGAGGAGGAAGAAGAGGAAGAAGATGATGACTCAAAGGTAAGAAGCTACCCTGCTGACTAACTGCTTGCTTCTCTTTTCCATTTATCGGATTTTGGGGATCATTGTGGTCCTCTTTTGTGATGGCACATGGAGTTGGAGCTGTTTGGCCTCTCTTCCTCCATTAGATCTGCTTAACTTGACCATTTTCCCACCTTGCATTCCTTCCCCTCTTTTGCCTTAAACATATAGAACATCTACTGAATCCAGACACGCTTCCCTCCTCCGCTGATGTTCTGATGAGGCAGCAATTAATTCCTCAAAAAAAAATTCCCCAGTCTGACCCACTGGATCACGTGTAGAGGTTCTGCTCCTTCTAGAGCAGATCTAGAGCTTTTCCTTAGGGTTGCTGCCATTCTTTTTGCACAGGAGCCAAAATCATCTGCTCAGCTCCTGGAAGACTGGGGCATGGAGGATATCGATCATATCTTCACAGAGGAGGACTATCGCACTCTGACCAACTACAAAGCTTTCAGCCAGTTTGTCAGGTGAACTGCAAGCCTGCACTTGGAAGGTCTCTGAAGCAGAAAGAAGAGATGGGATAGGGACCAGGTTCTGTGTTTTGGGAACTTCAAGGCACTGTAGAGACACTAACAAAAAACTAAAGCAAAACAGTTCAGACACAGCTCTTTGTTTTCAGTGATGGAGGTGATGCAAGTCCTCAGTCCCAGTCCTCTTCCCTCCTGTGCCAAATTCCATTTCACCTTCCAAGCCCCTGAGCATTTGCATTCTCCAGGAAGAGTACAGGATGGGAGTAGAGAGATTCATTGGCTGTTGAGATTAGAGATTAGAAAGGAATGTAGTTTGAGATGGAGGTGCTGATGGGGGGTGGCAGTGGGGAAGAATGAGTTCTTGTTTAGGATGGTTTGGTAACTCTTATTTAATTGTCTGCAGACCACTTATCGCAGCCAAGAACCCCAAGATAGCAGTGTCGAAGATGATGATGGTTCTGGGAGCCAAATGGAGGGAGTTCAGCACAAACAATCCCTTCAAGGGAAGTTCAGGTGCATCAGTGGCAGCTGCTGCGGCTGCAGCTGTTGCAGTAGTGGAGAGTATGGTGACAAACGTGGATGCTGTCCTGCCACAGCCTCCTGTGGAAGTGCCGCTCAGGAAAGCCAAGACAAAGGAGGGCAAAGGTGAGATAAAGAACCTGGCAGCATGGTTCAGGGTAAGTGGTGTCAGGATTGTAGTCCTCCTGACTTGCAGGCTCCTCTGTTCCCAGGACCCAATGCCCGGCGGAAGCCAAAGGCAAGTCCTCGTATTCCTGATATCAAGAAACCTAAAACAAAGAAGGTGGCACCTTTGAAAATCAAACTGGGAGGATTTGGTTCCAAGCGTAAAAGATCATCAGTAAGTGATGCTTCTTCCCTGGTGGTGTGTCAGAAATGCTGGGAAGGATGTCTGCATGCTGCCACCAGCCCGTGTGTCTGAGTAGCTTCTTTTCCTTGCCTACCTCAGAGTGAAGATGATGATCTGGATGTGGAGTCAGACTTTGATGATGCCAGCATCAACAGCTACTCTGTTTCAGATGGATCTACAAGCCGTAGTAGCCGCAGTCGCAAAAAACTCAAAGCTGGGAAAAAGAAAAAGAAAGGTATCAATGCTTGCTGTCAGTTTGAGACAGGGACACAACTCAGGGTGTAGAAAGGTCAATGTCTGTGGAGAACTTGGATGTTTAACAGCATACTTGAGGGAGAAGAGTTGGTTGTGAAGGAAGAACCTGATACTGTATTTAATAAGGACAATATTTTCAGGAATTCTTCCTGGCCTAGCTAGGGGAACAGGCAGTGGTGAGTTTTTGTGGCCTCAACTACAACTTTAACTTGTGGAAGGAGGCACAAAGGGGCTTGTTTTCCTTCTGTGCCAGATCTTGTTCCCTGCTCTTCTACTTACACGAAGTAAGAGTGTTGGCTTCTTAATCTCTATGTTACTACATAGACTTTGGAGAGGACCTTTCCTTGCTGTAGGAAACCTGTACCTGTGGCTTGGACTGCTGTAACTCCTCACCACCCTCTGCAGGTGAGGACGACTCCACAGTGGCTGTGGATGGCTATGAGACTGATCACCAGGACTACTGTGAGGTTTGCCAGCAGGGAGGAGAAATTATACTGTGTGATACCTGCCCTCGTGCCTACCACATGGTCTGTCTGGACCCAGACATGGAGAAAGCCCCAGAAGGCAAATGGAGCTGCCCACACTGTGTGAGTACTGGGTTCTCAGATGTGCAAGAGGTGATGGAAGGGGACATCAGGTGACTTGGGCCTGCTCTTCTGTGGTAATTAAATCACAAATGCTTGATTTTGGGTTTCTGATTTCCCCTCCCCTATAGGAAAAAGAGGGCATTCAGTGGGAAGCAAAGGAGGATAACTCTGAAGGTGAAGAAATCCTGGAGGATGTTGTTGGAGATGCTGAGGAAGAGGATGATCATCATATGGAGTTCTGTAGAGTTTGCAAGGATGGGGGAGAGCTGCTGTGCTGTGATGCCTGTCCTTCTTCCTATCACATCCACTGTTTGAATCCCCCATTGCCAGAGATCCCCAACGGAGAGTGGCTGTGTCCTCGTTGCACTGTGGGTTTCTACCAGTACCATTCTATTGCTACAAGAGACGATTGAACTAATCCCTTTGGAGCATCGTATTTTCCCAGAAATGCTTAGGTCTGAGGAGACTCCATCTCCTCTCGTGCTTTTCTGGGAGAAGTGCTACACTTTCCCAAGAGGTCCCTGAAGTGAGGGGTTATAAGTGGTGTTAGGTGCTTTCACTAGATGCTAAGGACTCCTAAGATGGTGAACAAACAAAAAGCTGTTTCAGGACATGTTCTGCCAGTTGATAGTTGTACAGCAGAATGTGCTCTGTGCAGACTTTCAGTGGTTGGGTAGGCTACTGAGCTTGTCACGCCCAGCAGTTTCTGTACTTCATGTAGAGCTTCAGGATTGGTGTAGCTGCTATGTCAGCTACATTGAGATGCTGACTTCAGTTTGGGGTTTTTTGAAGCCTTAAGAGGAAAAAAAAAAAAAGACAAACTGGAAATGCTGTAGGTAAGAAGATTTAAATCTGAGTCCAGCAAATTCCACATGCATAGTCAAACTACGAGAAGAATGCTGGCTCTGTTTCTGCTCCTTAGCACACAGGTGTTAATATATGCTCTGATGTAATGAGCTCTCTTTAACTTTTCAGTGCCCAGCTTTGAAAGGCAAGGTGCAGAAGATACTGATCTGGAAATGGGGCCAGCCCCCAGTTGGCCCACCACCACCACGTCCACCTGATGCAGACCCCAACGCTCCTCCCCCTAAACCGCTGGAGGGCCGACCTGAACGGCAGTTCTTTGTTAAATGGCAGGGCATGTCCTACTGGCACTGCTCCTGGGTGTCAGAGCTGCAGGTGAGCGGAGGGCTCTGAGTGTCACGAGGGTGAGTAGCTGGTGGAAGGTATTTCAGATGGTTAAGTGGAAAACATCTCTTAACTGCTTTCCTCCCAACTGCAGCTGGAGCTGCACTGCCAGGTCATGTTTCGTAACTACCAACGCAAAAATGACATGGATGAGCCACCCTCAGGGGACTTTGGAGGGGAAGAGGAGAAAAGCCGGAAGAGGAAAAACAAGGACCCCAAGTATGCAGAGATGGAGGAGCGCTTCTATCGATACGGGATCAAGCCAGAGTGGATGATGATCCACAGGATCCTTAACCATAGGTAGGGGAGGTGGCAAAGAGGATTTTTGGCTAAGACCTTAAGCAGGGCTGAAGGAGATCAGATGAGCTCAGCTGCAGTGTGAGTGTGGCTTCTGTTGTTTGCATGACCAACATTGTTCTTCTGTTGCTGCAACAAGGGCTTCTTTCCTTTTCCCCTCATTGATGTGACTAGGGGCATGCTGTTATTTCACTGTGCCTTAGGACTTAATGCTTTCTTCTGCAGTGTGGATAAGAAGGGGAATGTTCACTATTTGATTAAATGGAGAGACCTACCCTATGACCAGGCATCCTGGGAAAGTGAAGATGTGGATATCCAAGACTATGATGTCTACAAGCAAGCCTACTGGAATCACAGGTTAGAGAAGTATCTATGAGGTTGTATTTCTTTACATTCCACCAAGAGAAAACACCGGAGTATGTTAGCCTCTAGCACTGGCTCGACTCTTGTGTGAAGATAGCCAAGAAGCATTGTTGCTGATACCTTACTCTTTTGTGCAGGGACCTTTGTGCTTCCTCACTAGTTGAGGAAGGTTCCAACACTGTCCTTGAGCTTGTTTGAGTTGGGTTATTGCCCTCTTATTCTTTGCAAGTTTTTCTTCTCTGTTTCACAAGCCATTGAACGTGCACATTCTATCTCTGCATAGGGAGCTGATGAGAGGTGAAGAGGGCAGGCCTGGGAAGAAGCTAAAGAAAGTGAAGATGCGAAAACTGGAAAGGCCTCCTGAAACTCCCACAGTGGATGTAAGTCACTGTTTATTGCTGAAGAGTCTTCTGATCCAAGTGTTGGTTCTGGGGACACAGGTAGGGAAATAGGAATTAGAGGAGTGAAGATCATATGGCTTAAAATTGAATGTGTTGTAAAGCCTTCAGGCAAAGGCATAGTTTCTGTTGGATGAGAAATTGGCTGGCACTTGGTGAAAAGGTTTGAGGTAAAAAAAGCTGAACCCACCTATTTGGTGGTACCTTTTGTCCACTTGGGAATTTTGTCTGGTGCTAGGCTAGTCATTATCTGTGTAGTCCCACCTGTGCTGGGGTATATTTGGGTGCCTGGGAAAGTAGACTTGGTAGCTATCTAAGGTGAAGCGTCTCAACTCTTCATCCTTGCCATTGTAGCCAACAGTGAAATATGACCGGCAGCCAGAGTACCTGGATGTAACAGGGGGAACTCTGCATCCCTACCAGCTGGAAGGACTGAATTGGCTGCGCTTCTCCTGGGCCCAGGGCACAGATACAATCCTGGCTGATGAGATGGGTCTGGGAAAGACTGTGCAGACAGCTGTGTTCCTCTATTCCTTGTACAAGGAGGTGAGAGCTCAAAGAGCACTACCCAAGTAGATTCTGCCTGTGGTTGCCTTCATCTAATGCTCTTGCTTAACTCTTCATAGGGCCACTCAAAGGGTCCCTTCTTGGTGAGTGCCCCACTGTCCACAATCATCAACTGGGAACGAGAATTTGAGATGTGGGCCCCAGACATGTATGTGGTGACCTATGTTGGGGACAAAGACAGCCGGGCTATCATCCGTGAGAATGAGTTCACCTTTGAGGATAATGCTATACGTGGGGGCAAGAAGGCATCCAGAATGAAGGTACAGAACTCTGCTGTAATGGAGGCCTGAACTGACAGAGACTGGTTTTCAACAGCTGAGCTTTGGACTCTAGGAACTCATGGGGGGCTACAAGAAGGCAGCAGAGGGACTGTTTAGAAAGGTTTCAGTGGTAAGATGAGGGACAATGGTTTGAAATGAGAGAAGGGCAGATTTAGATGGGATGTTAGGAACAAGTTCTGCACTGTGAGGCTGCCCAGGTTGCCCAGGGAGATGGTTGAGGCCAAATCCCTGGAGATGTTCAAGGTCAGGCTGGCCAAAGCTCTCAGCAGCCTGATATAGTGAAAGATGAACACTCCTAGTCTTGAAGTAACTCAGTAGTGGAAAGAGTTGACTAAGATGATACTGACTGTAGGTGAGTCTCTCTGTGTCTTCTGCTTAACCTGATAAATTAGTTTCTGTGCCCAGACAAGGAGGAGCCTGACTTGGGTGCCTAGCTTTTGTAGAATTTAGTCTTCTCAGTAAGATGGGAGGTAAAGCTTTGACTGTGAACTTGTTTCACTTAAAATGCAACTGTGTTAAACCCTTCAGAGTAATCTAAAGTTCCACAATAAACAACTAAGACCTAAAAATCTGAGGTGCTCTTCTCCAGTGAGCTTCCTCAATGTTTCTGTGTTTGCTACTTGTTAAACTTTTCTGTTGTAACAATATATGGCCACTGGAAGTGTTGAAAAGAGGCAGAGATGTGCTGCGAAGGGATATTGTTTAGCACCAGACTTGGTAGAGTTAGATAATGGTTGAACTCCATCTTCAAGGTCTTTTTGAACCAGAACCTTGTGACCTGTCCAGATGCAGGAGGTACTAATAGGGTTGGGAGACCTATATGTGTGGAGAGTAATGGTGGGGTCTAAAGGCTAGAATGCTGTGGGTAGCATTTTGAATTTGTGACAAGAAACTGTGGGTGTGAAAAGCTTTTGACATGCTGTTTGACCAGGTCTCATCAACACAATTTGAGGGAGAAACACTGCATCTGGTTTGTTTGGGGTATTGTCCTGTCCCATTACCATGCTTATCCTTTCTCTGTGCAGAAGGAGGCTGCTGTGAAGTTCCACGTGCTTCTTACCTCCTATGAACTGATTACCATTGATATGGCCATACTGGGCTCTATTGACTGGGCCTGTCTAATAGTGGATGAAGCTCACAGGCTGAAGAACAACCAGTCTAAGGTACACAGATCCATGGGTGCTGTATAGGCACGGCATATATTGAAGGGGGGAATGGGCAGAGTGGTCAGAAGATGAGGTAGCTATCAGCTTGCCACACAGTCATTTGTTCAGTAGTAAATTTGTGTTACTTGGTCCTGGAGTGGTCTGGAGAACAGATGCTCTGAGAAGCACTTGGAGAACTGGGGTTGTTTAGACTGGAGAAAAGGAGGCTGAGGGAAGACCTCACTGCTCTCTACAACTCCCTGAGAAGGAGGTTGGAGCTAGGTGTAGGAGTTGGTCTCTTCGTCCTAGTCACAAAGTGACAGGATGAGGCAAAATAAACTCAGGCTGCACCAGGAGATGTTCAGGTTGGTTATTAGAAGAAACTTCTTGACTGAAAGGGTTCTCAAACACTGAAATAGGCTGTCCAGGGAGGTGATTGAATCCCCATGCCTGGAGGTGTTTGAGAGGCAGATGTGGTGCTGAGGGTACACTAAACTTGTCAGAGTTAGGTAATGCTTGGATTCTATCTTAAAGGTCTTTTCCAACTGAAAGAGTTCTATGTTTTTTTAAAAAAAAAGCCTCAACATCCTTCATTTGAAGATTATAATGGGCAACAAATTTGCTTTAATACATAACTGGTTACATCAGTTCCTCTGGGCACATAGGCTATTGGTGTATGCTGGAAGAGAGGAAAACCTAGCTGTCATTGTTGCTCTTACACACAAGCTGACTTTTCTGAAAGCAGATTACAGGTATGCACTGCCTCTCTTCTGGAGAAGTTTAGCATGCTGAGCATAAAAATCTGTGGAGAACCAGGAGGTCACAGACCTGGCAGCCTCATCTCCATCCCTGGAAAGGCAACAGAACAATTCATTCTGCAGGTTGTCTCTTAAGTATGTGGAGGAAAAGAAGGATTATCAAGAATAGCCATCATGGATTCATAAAGGGGAAATAATGCTTGACCAGTCTGATAGGCTGCTGTGATAGTGACGAGCTGGGTGAATGATGGGAGAGCAGCGGATATTTTCCACCTTGAATTCTGCAAGGCACTGGACAGTGCTTCCTGTAACATCTTCATAGGGAGGCTTGGGAAGTGAGGGTCAGATGAGTGGACAGTGAGGTGGGTTGAGGGCTGGCTGAAGGACAGAGCTCAGAGTTGTGGTCAACTGTGCAGTGTCCAGTTGGGAGGCCTGTGGCCAGTGATGTTTCCCAGGGGTCAGGACTGGGTTCTGGGTTCAATTTTGTTCAGTATCTTTATCAGCGACCTGGCTGAAGGCACAGAGTGGACCCTCAGCCAGTGTGTGATAGTACCAAACTGGGAGGAGTGGCTGATACCCTGTCAGCTGGGCTGGCATTCAGGACAGGCTGGGAGCCAGGTAGAGGGGGAACCTCATGAAGTCCAGCAAGGGCAAGTGTAGGATCCTGCACCTGGGGAGGAACAACCTTATGTGCCAGAACAGTTGAGGGGCTGACCTGCTGGAGAGCAGCTCTGCAGAGGAGTGCTGGTGGACAAATTCACCATGAGCCAGCAATATGCCCATGTGGTCAAGAAGACCATGGGTATTTGAAGGTGCATTAAGAAGATTGTGGCCATCATTGCTTTGAGGCTGCTGGAGCACTGGAATGGGCAGCCCGGAGAGGTTACAGAGTCTCCTCCAGACACTTTCAAAACCTGCCTGGACACTTCAGTCCTGGGCAACATGATCTAGGTGATGCTGCTTTAGCTGGGGGGTTAGACAAGACGATCTTAGGGATCCCTTCCAACCCCTACTACTCAATGATTCTATGAGTTCAAGTCTCCTGTTTTCAGAGTAGGATCTCTGTATTTACCTAACATTGTGGCAGAACTGATTAGGTATTACAGAAAGGTGGAGATGTGGGAAGAGTTGTTAAAAAATGCCTGGGTAGATGCTGCAAGCTATAGAGCTGCTTTTGTCTGAGGTTGCACCTTAGCTAAGTTCGCTTGGTTGAATTCAGTAGACTTGACTGAGAGCTTCCCTCATCCCTTGTGCCTCAATTCTGGTCTTCATTTGTTTGTGTTCAGTGAACAAGTTTTTTATCATGAGGGTGCTGGAACACTGCAGTAGTTTGCCCAGGGAGGTAGTTGAGGCCCCAGCCCTGGAGCTGAGTGCTCGAGGTGAGCATGGACAAGGCTGTGAGCAAGCTGATCTAGTGGAGGGGGTTGGAGAGAAGGCTCCAGTGCTGATCTGACTGCAGGGGGTTGGAATGGATGACCTTTGGAGGTCCCTTCCAACCCGAACCCCTCTGTGAATCTGTGGTTCTAGTTAGTGTAGGCTGAAAACAATAAATGTCTCTAGGAACCTCTAAAACCAGGTTTCCAAAAATAATGTTTTAAATTCCCCTCTTTTTTTTTTTTTTTTTTTANTTTTTTTTTTTTAATGGCTTTAGCTTTTTTGGATCTTGGCCTGGACCATCTTTCTGAGACATCACAGCTGTATGCTTACAGTCTGGTTTCCAGATCTTTTTTCAGAGGCACTAAGCCTGGATGCCATTGTGTGCTTAGAGTGGAAATTATGTGAAGTACTAATGAATACTTACTATTAAGATTCATTAACTGAAAGTTGATGCAAAGGCTCAGGGTTGCATTGTGACTAATAGCTACAGTTGGTTATTCACCAAAGCTGTGAAATCTGCCTTTATCTAGAGCAGTTTCTCGTTCTGTAAGAATAACTTCTGGTGTTTGGCTGTCCTGGGTAGCCTGCTCTAGTTGAAGGTGTCCCTGCTGACTGCAGTGGGGTTGGATAAGATGACCTTTGAGGGTCCCTTCCCACCAGGTGCATTCCATGTATCCATAAAGACAGGTCAGATGCTTCTTGACAGATTATGGTTCTCTATCAAAGTTCTGCAGCTAGAATCAGTAAATTCCATCTTTGATTCCAAGAGAAATATGTTTTTTTTTTACTATGTGGCAAGATAAATCCCCATGGAGGCAACTAGAAGGATCCTTCTGGTTTGATAATCGAAACATAAGTGGCAGTGGTGGTGGTGGTCTTTGTATTGTGGTTTTTGTTTTTCTGTTTGCTGTCTAGTATGAGCTACTCTTACTGAGTTTGACTATGCCTTGTACCAAGTGTAAACTAAGCAAAGGAATGGCCAGGCTGTATTGTACCACGTTCACCAGTGCAAACTGATACTTGTGCTTTTCAGTTAAGTACTTCAGCTGCTTGCTGCTCTGTCTGAAATGAATTAATTGTTGTGAAAACCAGCACAAATTACCTGAAAGATATGCTGAGCTCTTTCTCCTCTGCTTGTTCAGAGCTCTGGAATTCTGCCAGGGTTCATATGAATAGGAAGAGTGACTTGGCTGTTTCTAGAATTCTCAGGGCAGGGGAATTGTGAAAATGTGGAACACTGATTTAGCAGGAAAAATAAGGTCTAGCAATCTGGAAATGATTGGTGATCTGAAGGAGCCTGTAACTTGGAGCAGAGGACGTCTCAGGACCTGATGGCTTCTAGGATTTGCAGTAGTCCTGTTTTATCTGTGCAGAGCCATGACCAAATGGGATCAGTTTACACAGAATCATAAAATGGTTTAGGTTGGACTGGAATGAGAACTACATATGGAGCTCTTACCCAAACAGCTGGTGTGATCTAAACTGAACACCAGCTTGGCGTCAACTTTTTTTCTAGGATAATTTTTCCTTATTTTTTGAATAAGCCCGGGGTCCAGAGGAGGCCATGAAAATGACTGGAGGGCTGGAGCACCTCTGCTACAAGGAGAGGCTGAAGGAGCTGGGGTTGTTCAGCTTGGAGAAGAGAAGGCTCCAGGCAGACCCCTATAGAGCAGCCTTCCAGTATCTGAAGGAGGCTACAAGAAGGCTGCAAAGGGACTGTTTGCAAAAGCCTGCAGGGACAGGACAAGGAGCAATGGTTTGAAATGAGAGAAGAGCAGATTTAGATTAGATGTTAGGAACACGTTCTGCAGCATGAGGGTGCTGCAACACTGCAACAGGTTGCCCAGGGAGGGAGCTGAGGGCCCCGTCCCTGGAGATATTCAGGGTGAGGCTGGAAAAGGCTGTGAGCAAGCTGATGTAGTGGAGAATGTCCCTGCTGACTGCAGTGGTGTTGGACTGGATGACCTTTGGAGGTCTCATGCAACCCAAACCATTCTATGACTTAATGAGCCTTTGACATATTTGGGGTGGGTATTGTTGTGGTTTTGTCCCCACCATTTCTTTCCTGTTCTCTCCTTCCAGTTCTTTCGTGTGCTGAATGGTTACTCCCTCCAGCACAAGCTGCTGCTTACAGGAACTCCCCTACAGAACAACCTGGAAGAACTATTCCATCTGCTGAACTTTCTGACACCAGAGAGATTCCAGTATGTCTTGCAGTTCAAGTCAGCCTTGCCTGTCTTATCACTCTGCTCTCCTTCATTGATTTTTTTTTTTTTAAGTGTTTCTTTTTTTTTTCCTCTTTTTTTCTTAGTGGCTTTTGCTGACTGTCTGTTTCTCTGCAGTAACTTGGAGGGCTTCCTAGAAGAGTTTGCAGATATTGCCAAGGAAGATCAGATCAAGAAGCTGCATGACATGCTTGGCCCACACATGCTGAGGCGTCTCAAAGCTGATGTTTTCAAGAACATGCCATCGAAGACTGAACTCATTGTCAGAGTGGAGTTGAGCCCTATGCAGAAGTGAGTGGGAGGATGAAGAGAACACCTGCTGTTGAGCTACTGTTGCCCTGTTTTACTGTTCCAAAGAGGATGCTGCAACAACTTTATCCTCACTATAGACCTTTCTACACAGTGCATGGGAGGGGGGAGGACTAGTCCTATGCTCTGATATAAGGGATAAAGAGACATTGAATACTGTTGGCAGAGCCTAGGTAGCTGGCAGGTAATGCCAGGAGCTGTGCAGAATCACAGAATGATTTAGGTTGGCAGGCACATCCTCCGCTAGGTCAGCTTGCTCACAGCCTTGGCCATCCTGACTGCAAAGATCATCTAGTCCTACTTCCTCTGCCATGGGCACAAACACCTCCCACTAGAACAGGTTGCTCAAGGCCTCGTCCAACTTGGCCTTGAACACCTCCAGGGAGGAAGCATCTATAACCTGCCTGGGCAGCCTATGCCAATATCTCCCCACCCTCACTGTAAAGAACTTCCTCCTAACGTCTAGTTTAAATTTCCTCTCTTACAGTCCTGTCATTACAAGACCTTGTAAATAGTCAGTCTCCAGCCTTCCTGTAGGCCCCCTTCAGATACTGGATGTCTACTATAAGGTCTCCTCAAAGCCTTAAGAGTTCAGCAGGAGTGTGTTAGAGACTCCTGTGAAGGGTGTCTGAATCTGGCTTTTTTTTCTTTCCAGGAAATACTACAAATACATTTTGACAAGAAACTTTGAGGCACTGAATGCACGGGGTGGTGGTAACCAAGTCTCTTTGCTCAATGTCGTTATGGATCTGAAGAAGTGTTGTAATCACCCCTACCTCTTTCCTGTGGCTGCTATGGTATGTGCAGTTATTTACCCTCTGTAAGCAGATTCCCTGCTGGCTCTTACCAGGGAGATAGTTAGCTCCCGAGCAAAGATGTGGAGGGGGTCCCTTTCATCTTTCTGCTTCCATGGTTTTTCATCCTGTCTTGTAGACCCTTTCCCAGTATCTGTGACAGGTAGGAGCTGTCTTGTGACTCATACAAGCAGGTGAAGTCAGCAGAATAGGGACCAAGTCACTAAGAAAGAGATGGGCATCTAAAAGCGAAACTGCAAGAGAAAAGGCACAGGCTTGCTCTGATGTTTGTGTGAGCAGTGCTACACATTGTGGCTGTGCCAAGCTAAGTGATCAGATGTGAGTCAGTGCCTGAGCACAGCTAGTGATGTCTAGGGACAGAGCACTTCAAGCTCTTTCCATCCCCACACCCTACCCCTTACTCCCTTTCTCTCTTTTTTTTCTCCTCAGGAAGCTCCCAAAATGCCGAATGGTATGTATGATGGGAGTGCTCTGATTCGAGCCTCTGGAAAGCTGTTACTGCTCCAGAAGATGTTGAAGAACCTTAAGGAAGGAGGTCACAGGGTACTCATATTCTCTCAGGTATATGGGGAAAAAATCTTAAGACTGGGAATTTTCTGAGAGAGGAGCTTGTTAATCTGATATTCCCCTGTCCCTCCTCATCCTTTTATGATGATGATGTTCTGATCTGCAGATGACTAAAATGTTGGATCTTCTGGAAGACTTTTTGGAACATGAAGGATACAAATACGAGCGAATTGATGGAGGAATCACAGGGAACATGCGGCAGGAGGCAATTGATCGCTTCAATGGTATGGAATCTCCTACCTGCAAATGGAAGCTGTGGCTTTGTGTGTGCTTAGCAGTCAGCATGGGATTGGTGTGGCCCAAGTCTTTCATTGCTCTCCTGGAATTTTTAGTAGTGGTTCCCCTCTCGGGTGATGTGGCTCAGATAGAATGATCACTGTTTGAGCAATGCACTCTCCCTTGATTATTTGTTGTTCTCTCCTTTTTTCCTAAGCTCCTGGTGCTCAGCAGTTTTGCTTTCTGCTTTCAACTCGAGCTGGGGGTCTTGGTATTAACTTGGCTACAGCAGATACCGTGATTATCTATGATTCAGACTGGAACCCCCACAACGATATCCAGGTGAGTCTGAAGGAAACCACTTGCTGGGGAAAAGGGGAAATTAAATCATCAGGAGGAGTGAAGGAATGTGAGACTTCCCATCTAGAAATACGCACATTAGAACAGCGAGGATGGGTAGAGATGGGAAGTGAAGTAGTGGAGGGTTCTTCCATAGCCTAGCCTTCATTAATGTTAAGAGCCAACACCAAGGCAACTGGGAAGCTTGTGGAGATAGGTGGGGTATATCAGGCTATTACTTGCGTAGCTCCAGACTGTTCTGAGCACATCTCTTTTCTAGGCCTTCAGTCGTGCGCACAGAATTGGACAGAACAAGAAAGTGATGATTTACCGCTTTGTGACAAGGGCCTCAGTGGAGGAACGTATCACTCAGGTGGCCAAGAAGAAAATGATGCTAACTCATCTGGTAGTGAGACCAGGGTTGGGCTCCAAGACAGGCTCCATGTCCAAACAGGAACTTGATGACATTCTCAAATTTGGCACTGAAGAGCTCTTCAAGGATGAGGCTACTGAGGGCGGTGAGTGCCTGGGCCTAGACCTGAAACAGATGGGGAGATCTGAATCCTTGTTTAGGAAGCAGTTGTAGGCACAGTGCTGCTTATAGCTCTACAGAGGGATCTAGGGTGGCACTCCCTTTCCTAGTCCCTTGCAGCAGCTGTGCTTGTGCTCTTCTCTCAGGAGATAACAAAGAAGGTGAAGACAGCAGTGTCATCCACTATGATGACAAAGCAATCGAGCGTCTCTTGGATCGGAACCAGGATGAAACGGAAGATACAGAACTTCAGGGCATGAATGAGTATCTCAGTTCCTTCAAAGTGGCCCAGTATGTGGTCCGTGAAGAGGAGATGGGGGTGAGTATGAGGTGGATATCAGCTAGGATCTTCTGCTGACTGATGTGGGATCAATTAAGCAAATAGCGCTCTGATGCTTTAAAGGGCAAGCAGACATGTATGTGCTCAGGCTGGGATCTGGAGTGTAGGGCTCTAAAGTACTTACCTCTCTGCGACAGGAAGAAGAGGAGGTGGAACGGGAGATCATTAAGCAGGAGGAGTCGGTGGATCCTGATTACTGGGAGAAGCTGCTGCGGCACCACTATGAACAGCAGCAGGAGGACCTGGCCAGGAACCTAGGCAAGGGCAAGCGCATTCGCAAGCAAGTGAACTACAACGATGGCTCGCAGGAGGACAGAGGTATAAACCCCAGCAAGCCGAGGGAGGGGTCGGTGTGAGTGCAGGATGCTGGGAGGTAACGGAGTAGCCTCTCAGGCTCACGTGCTGCTTTTCTTTCAGACTGGCAGGATGACCAGTCAGATAACCAGTCAGACTACTCGGTGGCTTCTGAAGAAGGAGATGAGGACTTTGATGAGAGGTCTGAAGGTAAGCACTAGTGAAGCAAGACAGCTATGACTTGATTTAGGTGACTGATCCACTCTGGTGCTGTTCTGCAAGGGAAATAGCCACACAACAAGGTTCTGTTCATTGTCCTCTGCTCCTTAGTTGCATTTTTCTCTTTAGCAGCTCGTCGGCCTAGCCGCAAAGGGCTGAGGAATGATAAGGATAAACCCCTGCCTCCCTTACTTGCCCGTGTAGGAGGCAATATTGAAGTAAGTATCATGAGGGTAGATGTTGGCATCCTAGCTGTGTCTGTGTGGATCTTGCCATAGCTGTCTGACTTCTCCATTCTAGGTGCTGGGTTTCAATGCCCGTCAGCGCAAAGCCTTCCTCAATGCTATCATGCGCTATGGCATGCCACCTCAGGATGCTTTCACCACTCAGTGGCTTGTCCGGGACCTCCGCGGCAAGTCAGAGAAAGAGTTCAAGTGAGTCTGCATTAGGCAGGACTGGCAGCATCTTAGGCTCTCTGGGGACAAATTAGAGTTGATCCTTTTCTGTCCTTTCTTTGGAGACTTCATTTCTTTAATGTGTGTCCTCATTATTTGTGGGGGAGTGAAGCATAAGCTGGAAGACACTGGGGGGTTGTTCCTGATTTTCTTCTTGGGACTAGTCTCATCAGTCACCAAAAGCAAATGCCTCTAGGTTGGCATGACCATGGAAATAGGTAAAGAATACTCTTCCCAAGTCCTTTCTGGACTTGTGGTTGTTTCTGGCTACAGCTGAGTTAGCCCTGAGTCCTTTATGTATGTAGGAAGTCTGATAGGAAGCTCTCCCTCAACAGAGGCTGGAACCCTAGTTCCTGTGGGTTAGGAGTCTTAGGACAATTTTCCTTACTTGTTGGAAGGGCTCTGATAATGCATGTTGACCAGGGAGGTGGTTGAAGCCCCATCCCTGGAGATATTCAAGGTCAGGCTGGTCAAGACTCTTGAGCAAGCTGATGTAGTGGAGAATGTCCCTGCTGACTGCAGAGAGGATTGGACTAGATGACCTTTTGGAGGTCTCTTCCAACTGAAACCATGCTGTCTCCAGCTAACCCATTTTGTAGTCTAATTATTTGTCCCTTAACTGTTCCAGGGCTTATGTCTCACTGTTCATGCGGCATTTGTGTGAGCCTGGAGCTGATGGTGCAGAGACCTTTGCAGATGGAGTCCCACGGGAAGGTCTCTCTCGACAGCATGTTCTCACTCGCATTGGGGTCATGTCGCTCATACGCAAAAAGGTGGGTGCCCGGCAGGGGCATGCAGCCTGTAGTCACTAGGGTCCCCACCTCATGAGATACCTCTCCTTCCACACCTGTTTTTCTTGTGTTGAGTGGTATGTCTCCTGGGTTGAGGATGAGCTTTGTAACACTCTTCCAAAGAGATGTCTTTCTCTCTCTCTTGTGTAGGTGCAGGAATTTGAGCATGTGAATGGCCGTTGGAGTATGCCAGAACTGGCAGAGATAGAGGAGAACAAGAAACTTTCACAGCCAAGCTCACCCTCTCCTAAAACTCCAACTCCTTCAACACCAGGGGATACGCAGCCAAACACACCTGCCCCTGTCCCTCCACCTGGTGAGAGTTCTGCTGTTGCACAGTCCTGTGTCCTGACCTTATCTTTGCTCTTCCCTTCACCAGAGCTGTGGTGTTGGGGTTTTGGGGTGGACACAGATCAACTTACCTCTCGTGTTAGGAGGGCTACCAAAGATGTGTGGAAGCCCTTAAAGGCAGGAGAGGACACCAGCTTTCCTTGGGCTGATATCAGTGAGAAAAGCCTAGCATTTGCAGTGAGCAGTAAAGAGGAGGCCATCTTCAGAGTTACAGAATGATAGGGCTTGAAAGTGACCTCTGAAAATCATCTAGTTCAAACCCCCCTGCTAAGGCAGGATCACCTGCATTAAATCACACAGGAATATGACCAGGTGGGCTTGGAATGCCTCCAGAGACAGACTCCACAGACTCTCCTGGCAGCCTGGTCTAGTGCTTTGCCACCCTTAAAGGGAAGATGTGTTTTTTTACCCCCATGTTTGTGGAATTTCTTGAGTTCGTCTGTGACCATTGGCCCTTGTCCTATCACTGGACACCACTGAGAACACTGGCTCCATTTTCATGACACTCACCCTTTCAGATATTGATCAGCATGAATGAGATCCCCCTCAGTCTCCTCCAGGCTGGGCTCTCTCAGACTTTCCTCATAAGGTGGATGTTCCAGTCCCCTTGGCATCTTTGTAGCCCTTTGGGCTCCTTCCAGTAGATCCCAGTCTCTCCTGAACTGGTGGATCCCAGAACTAGACACAATACTCCCTTACCAGGGCAAAGTAAAGCAGGAGGAGAACCTCACTTGACCTGCTGGCCACACTCTTCTTAATGCACCCCAGGATGCCACTGGCCTTCTCAGCTGTGAGGGCACTTTTTGGCTCATGATGAACTTGTGGTGCACAAGCACTCCAAGATTGTTTTCTCTAGAGCTGCTCTCCAGCAGGTCAGCCCACTTTGATGGGCCAAATCTCTGGGAGCAAAGGAGACGGATGCTTGGTAATGGTGAGAGGAAGATCTTACTGATGGCTTATCTCCTCCTTCTATTTGCTGTGCGGCTCTGGTGTGGAATATACAGAAGAAGGAGTAAAAGCAGAAGAAGGAGCTAGTGCTAAGGAGGTGGGAGAGTCATCTGAACCAGAGAAAGAGCTTGGTGCCTCTGCTACCGAAACAGAGGTGCCTATGGAGGTGAGTTTTGAGTTGCTTGTTTACTTCCTGCATATGTGTCTACTTCTGCTCTTTCTGTTCAGCTGCAGAGACAGAGCTGAGCTCCTGGAATGATATTTAAAGATACTTGGGTCTTCAGAACTGGTCTGACAGTTCTGTGCATTTTCCTGTCCAGACTCCTGTCACTATTTTCTGTTCACTGCAGTGCTTTACCTCACCTATCACTGATTTCTGCCCTCACAGCAGTGTACCCAGCCTGCAGAGACACCACTGCAAGAAGCAAAATCCCCAGTCAACTCCACAGAAACAGATGAAAAGAAAGTAGAGGAACCAGAGGAGAAGGAAAGACCAGATGAGCCAATGGAAGTGGAAAGCAAAGGTATTTTTAAAGTGTTTAATACCTTGAGGAGCAATGAACACCCCCTTCATTTCAAGTAATCTCCTGATGTTGCATCTTCTCTGCTTCAGCACTTCATCTTAAAGAAATGCTGCAGACAGTCAGTGCTCCACTACTTGGAACAGGGGGTTAGGGAACAGTATTGGCTTTCGCAGGCTGCAGAACAAATCCTTGGACTTTGTGTTCCTCTTCTCTCCTGCAGCTGACTTGGAGAAAGTGGAAGACAGGCCAGCAGCTGAGAATCCCCCCGAACCTGCTATAATCTCTCTGGATGAGAAAGGCAAGTCAGGGTATTCCATTCTCCTCAGTCCTCTCTTGCAAAGATTCCTTGCAAGTCCAACTTGTGCTGGTATCTGCCATGTCCTGATAATTTGCTGTGTGTACAGATGAGAAAAAGGAGGATGACAAGAGAGATGTGGTGATGCTGCAAAATGGAGAAATGCTGAAAGAGTCTGCAGATGAGAGGCACAAGAAGGCAGTGAAGCAGCGCTTTATGTTCAACATAGCAGATGGTGGCTTCACTGGTATGAGAAATATTTATGGACTTGAACTTTTTCTGTATGTTTCTGCTTGTGCTCATGAAATAACTTTCAAGGCTTTTGGTGTCTCTTGCCTTTCCAGAACTGCATTCACTGTGGCAGAATGAAGAGCGGGCTGCAACTGTCACAAAGAAGACTTATGAGATCTGGCACCGACGTCATGACTACTGGCTCCTCGCTGGGATCATCAAGTATCCTTACCCTGATGAACCAGTTCTCTCCCCTTGTACATAAATTATCAGGGTGAAGTTGGCCCTCATGGCTCTGGTCTACATTAAGAGGAAATGCTTTGGTGTCTTTCACAAGAGTGAAAGCCACGGTGGGAGGAGGAGTTTCCTGCCAGCATAGTCAAGACTTAGCAGGACATAGTTTTCCTTTCCCTTGGCTCCTGTTCCTCCCCTCTCTGCACTCCTCTTTCCCGACCCCCCTCCTGAGAACGGATCTGCCTGGGCTGTGTCTTCCTTTGTTCTCACTGCCTTTGTTTGCCTGAGCTCATCCCATCTCAGTCATGGCTATGCCCGTTGGCAGGATATTCAGAATGATCCACGTTACGCCATCCTCAATGAACCATTCAAGGGTGAGATGAACAGGGGAAACTTCCTGGAAATAAAGAATAAGTTCTTGGCAAGAAGATTTAAGGTAAGAATTTCTCTTCAGCCAGGTGGACTGTTTAGGAGGAGCTTGATGGGTTGAATTTCTGCTAAGAAGGTGAAGGCTTCTGCAGTACTTTCATTTGCAGAGGAGAAAAAGCAAAAATCCTAGGATGACGCAGTAGCTCCAGGAGAGGCTCTTCCTTTACTCTAGAAATGGGGAGCTTGGGTCAGTGTGTGCCTTCCAAACGTTTGTTGAACAACCGATGTGCAGAAACCTTCAAGTTGATGTTTTTCACCACAGCTTCTGCTTGGTGTGCTCAGTGTGCCTAAGAACTGGGGAACACTATGAATTGGTGAAAGGGTTGCCCTCAGTCTCTGCCTATTTGGGAGTGACCATAGCTTAGTTTTCTGAGTGATTTAAGACTGACATGGATAAGGGCCATGTGGTTCTTACTCTTGAAGTAAAAAGTTTTAGTCTGGATGATCAGTTCTGCATGAGGTGATGGATTTCTCCAAAGTCCTTGACATGCCTAACAGCTTTTGGACTCTTCCTTTAAGTAGCATGGGATGTTTCTCACTTGAGTTCAAAGAGAAGACTCTATCCCCTTTGCTCCAGAAATAGAAAGAGTAAACCAACAAACAGGTTGGTCTGAAGGGGTATGAGAATCTTCAGTCTTTCATTAAACTAGGTGCAGCCTGATTTTCTTGTGAACCTGGCCTAGCTAAATAGAGCTTTTAATTGGTTTGTGCTGTTAAGAGCTTACTCAGATATGAACAGAAGCTGATGAAAGGTTCAGCGGCACAATATTGCCTCATAAGAGAAGTGATCAGGAGAGACTGGAGCCTTATTACTGCTCCATCTTTCAGCTCCTGGAGCAAGCACTGGTGATTGAGGAGCAGCTGCGGCGAGCTGCCTATCTGAACATGTCAGAAGACCCATCTCATCCATCTATGGCTCTGAACACACGTTTTGCAGAGGTGGAATGCTTGGCTGAGAGCCATCAGCACCTATCCAAGGAGTCAATGGCTGGCAACAAACCAGCCAATGCTGTGCTGCACAAAGGTAAGGCAGGGTGCAGGTTAGCTGTTTAGCATCTTTACCCACTCTGGGGTTGCCCCTTCTCCCATCTAAACAGATGTCTGTCTCTCTTCCAGTTCTGAAGCAGCTGGAGGAGCTTTTGAGTGACATGAAGGCAGATGTGACTCGTTTGCCTGCCACCATTGCCCGTATCCCTCCTGTGGCAGTGCGTCTGCAGATGTCAGAGCGCAACATCCTGAGCCGGCTGGCCAACCGCAGCAGTGAACCCCCACCCCCACCTCCCCAGCAAGTACGTACCCTCTCTGCTCAGTGAGAGAGCTGTTGGGGAGGACTGAAGGCTCTCTGGGGAAAGCCAGGCTCCCTTGACCAGCCATTGACTCTCAGATCATCTGTTCTCACCTTACAGGTGGCCCAGCAGCAGTGAGTCCCTGGCCCAGTGCTGTTGACCTTTTGGCCAAGCTGAAGTGACCCCTGTCCCCCTCTCACCCCACCCCTTTCACACTCTGCCCCTCTGCCTGACATTCCTGACTGGGTGCTGTTTCCCTCCTGGAAGCTGCTACACAAGTCTCTGGGAGGAGAAGAAACTCCTTCCTCTGCAGCCAGCCTGTTAGAGCGAGGAGTGTGTTTAGGAGAGAGGGGGATGGATGATGGACTCTGTACATAGTGACTGGAGGCCCCAGCGCCATGTCTGTTACACGGAAACCTGGCTGTGGTTGCTTGCTGCCTCCACCTGGAATCCCAGGTTTTGTTTTGGTTTAGGGTTTGGGTTTTGTTTTGGGGGTTTTTTTGTGTTGGGTTTGTGGTTCTTTTTTTTTTTTTTCTTGGGCTGTTTTAGTTTTGGTTTTTTTTTGTTTTATGTCTGAGTTTGTTTACCGAGATGAGTGCGCAGGCAAGACCAAGCAAAAGCCAGGACTTGAGACAAAGCTACCTCCATCAAGATCCTTTTTAATACAGAAACTGACTAGATGTGTCCACTAATAACAGCTTAAAGGAAAAAAAAAACAAAAAAAAGAAAAAAAGAAAAAAATATAATAAACAAAAACATACCAGAGCAAAATCTTGGTACAACTGAGAATAAAGTTTCCTTGTATTTTATTCTAGTGCTAGTTACCTGTTAGCTCTCCCTCTTCGGGTCCTTATGGAAAGCGTTGAGCTGCCCTGGGGTAGTCTGGGACTTGCTCTCTCCCTTCGCTGTTGGGCCCCGGCCGAGCCTGCTCCCCTCTGAGGCGCCGCTTGCTCGCGCAGCGCCGTGACGCACGCGCCGGGCGTGTGACGTTGCCGGCGCGGCCGCTCAGGAGGCGGTGTCGGTGTCGGTGTTAGCCAATGGGTGGGCTCGGAGCGAGGGGGTGGAGCCGGAAGCGGGGCGGGCGCGGCGCTGAGGCCTCCACGTGTGGCCGTGCGCTCGCCGCTGCCGGAGGGTAGCGCCGCACCATGGGGCGGAAACTGGACCCCACCAAGAAGCAGAAGCGCGGCCCTGGGCGTAAGGCCCGAAAGCAGCGTGGAGCCGAGGTGGAACTGGCCCGTTTCCTGCCACCAGGTAAGTACGGCCTCGTCCGGATCGGTGCCCACTCGCCGCGGCCGGTGCCGCCATTGCGGGCCGCCTGATTACTGCGTGTCTTTCCTTAGAGCCGGAGACCGGCAAGAAGAAACTCTCCAGCCACGGGCGGAAAAGGTGAGGGTGACGGCTCGGTGGAAAGGACTGGGGGGAATGCCAGGGTGGCCATGCAGGGGGTTGACCACCGCTTCCCTTCCCCATCCATCCAGAGCTGCAAAGAGGCGACTGGGAGTGGGCAGTGCGCCGGCGGGAAGGAGGCCGCTTGGAGGAGGTCGGTGGCCGGCGGGTGAGTGCTGGGGACAGTGGGCTTTCCCTTGTCCTGCTGTCTCATACGGCTTTTTTTTTGGGGGGGGGAGTGGAGGAGGTGGGTAATGCATAATAGGGAGCAGGTGGAATTTAATTATTTTAAACCAGTTCTTCCCGGTTTCTGGGCACTGCTGTGCCGGGCGGTGATGCCGTCTGAAGAAGAAACCAGCAAAAGGACAGATATTACGACTTGTGCAGCCTGGGAAGGTGCAGGAGGAAGGAAACACAGATAAGGATTTGGGAAGAGAGGGCACTATAATGCCTGGGAATAAATGATGTAAGAGTTTTGTAGCTTTGTTTTTTTCTTTAGCAGCTCTAATTAAATCTTTCTGAAGTTTCATTATGGGAGAGGTGAGAATATCTCCCAGTTTGAGGGTCTAAATGGATATGAAGAGCAAGCAGTCACTTTTCTAGGACAGGTAGCTCAGGACCAGAATACCTATTCTGCAGAACAACTTAAAACCCAAGGCAGCTGCTTTTGAGAACAAAGCCTAACTTTGAACTGTTTTTTCTGTTTGTAGTTGAAGAACAGGTATTTTCTCAGAAGGAGAAAGGTGCTGTAAAGGCAGCAGCACAAACCCCTCGTGGCCAGTCTGGCTTTACTGATGGCAACTCAAAACGGTTGGCTACAGCCAAAGCCAAGAAAATCCCATCTAAAGGAAACAACGTGGAGTTATCCAGTGATGGTGAGGTGGAAGAATGCAGCTGGGAGATGGAGGAGGATGCGGATGAGGATGGGAGCAGTGAGGTGATGGTGGATGATTATGGCGCCTCATCGTCAGAGGAAGAAGAGGTAAGAGCTTTTTGTTTCATTTTGCTGGCAGAAAGGACCCATCAGGTCTGAGTGAAAAGAAGGACTTTAGAGGGGGTTGGATGGAGGTGGCACAGGGATTTTCCCTTCACAAGAAGTAAAAAAAATGATCCCAATGTGACCTTAGGTGTTTTTGTTTGTCATTCTTTTTAAACAGAGTAGGTAAATTTCATACATGGCAGGAAGTAAGGGACATCTTAGCTCTTTCATTAATCTTTTGTCTCTGTTTAGTTGCTGCCTATTGAAAAAGCTGCCCTCAAGCAGAAGTCTGACAGGTGAGGATCTGAGAATATCAATCCACGGAGTCCTTCCTGGTTTGAGTGGGAGCCTGTGTTTGTTCTTCTGTGCTCTCTGCTGTCTAAGAAATGACAGTTGTGAGGTGCCTTTTCTTGGCTAAAACATCCATCCTGGTGTTTGTCCTTAGGGGAGGCCTCAGTGAGGAAGACAGTGAAGAGGAAGAAGAGATGGCAGAGGAGAGCAAGCAGACGAAAGGGCAGAAGGAGGAAGACAGCCTGGATCTGCAGCTCAACCTGGATCCAGATGAACAATTTAAGCTACCAACTGATGAACAAATGGAGAAGGAGGATATCCTTTTTATCTGTGGCATCTCTGAGCCTGTGTGTGCAGGAGCATGGGGCCTGGGTACAAAGAGCTTCATTTGGACCTTCTCATGAGCATTGCTTAGCAAGTATGTTGTGTACAAGGTATTTTTGGATGAACTGCTCTAATAGATGGTGTACAGCACAGAAAAGGTGGTGTACTCTGTATGGCACTTGGAGTTTGCCCCAGTTTCCTTCCTGGTCCTACTTTATTATGTAGTTTGTTCCTCTTACTGATTTTCCTGATGGTGTGTCTCTCTTAACGATAGCAGTTCCAGCATCCAAAGCTCTTGTTCCAGGGCTTTAGGGATTTGCATTTCCTGCATCCCCCCAGTACAATTTAACCTCTCCTCCTCCCATTCTCATTTGATAGTTGGACTTGGAGGGCTTTTGCCAATCTGAGTGGTTCTACTCACTACCCCTTAGTTACATTTAGAGAATTTCTAGTCTCCTTTCTGCCATGGGGAATGTTTTCAGTGTGAAAAGACTTCTTGTTGTCTTTTCTTTGTTTTTGTTTTTTCTCTCTGTTTATCTAAAGGAATTGTTTTAAATACCTTGTAGCTCCTGCTTTGAGACAAGGCCTTTTGGCTGCTGTGATGCAGGAGGTCCTGCATGACTGGTCAGGCTTGTAAAGAGCCTGTCTGCTAGTGTCTTGGCTGGTTATGATTCCTTAATGGTCTTTCTACCTGCTGAGCCACCTGATCTGCACATCATTCACCAGCGCATCAAGGGCAACCTGGAGGTGCTGCAGGACTTCAGGGTGAAGCGGGAGGAGGGCCGCACGCGGCAGGAGTACCTCACCGTGCTGCGCCGGGACATGGCTGCCTACTATTCCTACAGCGACTTCCTGCTGACAAAGCTGATGGATATCTTCCCGCTCCCTGAGGTAGGCTCCCATGCTGCCTATCTTTCTGCTGACTGAGGAGTATTTGGCTGACTCCCCAGGTCTTCATTTTGCTCCCTGTCCTCTGTCCTTTCTTTCACCCAGCTGGTAAACTTCCTGGAAGCCAATGAAGTTCCTCGCCCTGTGACCATTCGCACCAACACACTCAAGACCCGGCGACGGGACCTGGCACAGGTGAGCAGGAGTCTGTGGCTGTATCCTGTGCTTGTCTGTCACATGGGGCAGCGTCTTAGTCCTGTCTCCTTCTCTTACAGGCTCTAATCAACCGTGGTGTGAACCTCGATCCACTGGGGAAGTGGTCAAAAACAGGACTTGTTATTTATGACTCTTCTGTGCCCATCGGTGAGATGCCAGTTCCTGGTTTTCTTTCCTTCACGTGTCACCTTCTTTTCATACAATAGTAGAATGGCTTAGGTATCTTTAAATGGCTTTAAGTATCTTTAAATATAATTCCAACCTCCCCACCATGGGCAGGGACACCTCTCATCTAGATTTGACTGCTCAAGTCCTCATCCAACTTGGCCTTGAACATCCCTAGGGAGAAGGTATCCACAGCCTCCCTGGGCAACCTATTATAGGGTCTCATCACCCTTATACTGAAGAAAATCTAAGATCCAGTCTAAACCTACTCTCCTTCAGTTTAAAACCATTCCCCCTTGTCCTGTCTCTAGTCACCCTTATGAAAAGTCCCTCTGCAGCTTTCCTGTAGGATCCCTTCAGGTACCAGAAGGCAGCTCTAAGACCCACAGAGTCTTCTCCAGGCTGAACAACCTCAGCTCCCTTAGTCTGTCCTCATAGCAGAGGTGCCTTCAGCTCTTAGATCATCTTTGTGGCACTCCTGTGGACTTTCTCCGACAGTTGTGTGTCATTTTTCCAGAACTGGAAGCAGTATTCGAGGTGGGGGTCTCACGAGAGCACAGTAAACACTTCTGTTCTGCTTTCCTTGCATAGGTGCCACCCCTGAATATCTGGCTGGGCACTACATGCTGCAAGGAGCCTCCAGTCTCCTCCCTGTCATGGCTTTGGCTCCACAGGAGAATGAACGCATCCTAGACATGTGCTGTGCCCCAGGAGGCAAGACCAGTTACATAGGTATCAGGTGCAGCCTTGGGTGGGAGGCTCGAAGGGGATGCTCTCTGGGGGGTTTCCACCAGTCTCTACAGAAAGGGGCATCAGAGGAGGACTGGGCTGGGTGAGAGTGGCTGTCGTTGCAGGCAAAAGCACACTTGGGAGGGGTTTAGCTCCTTGCTGATGTGTTTTGCCCTCTGGCAGCTCAGCTGATGAAGAACACAGGGATGATCTTGGCCAATGACAGCAATGCTGAGCGGCTGCGCAGCGTGGTGGGGAACTTGCATCGGCTGGGAGTCACCAACGCCGTAGTGAGTAACTGCGATGGACGTCAGTTCCCCAAGGTATGCTCCTGCCCTGCTCTGACCTGTCCTTACCATGCTTGCCTCCAGCTGCTGTCCCTTCAGGAAAGCTTTCTTCTCTAAACTCCCTTGTCACAAGATGAGCAGAGCTGCTGCAGTACGTTTGTTATCTGATGTAGAGGCAGGAGGGTGGGCAGGGAGGAGTTGAGGGATCTTTCCTGCCTTTCTAGTCTTCTGGTTTCCCTCCTGGACTTGGTCTTGTTCCCAGTTTCCACCTGTAGGCATAATCCCAGCTGTACCTCTGCCTGCAGGTTCTTGGAGGGTTTGACCGTGTCTTGCTTGACGCTCCTTGTAGCGGAACAGGCATCATCTCCAAGGACCCTGCTGTCAAAACCAACAAGGTGAGTGACCTGGGGGGCACAAGGTGGGGATTCAAGTGTGAATCAGCAGGGGCAGGACTCGAGGGCAGCTTTGTTCTTCAGAGATGCCTGTAATAAGGGCACTGATACTTTCCTTCTTTGCTACTCTGCGTGTCGTACCAGGGATAGGTTCTCAGGGTAGTTCTGCAGGAGGCTCCAGAACCTGCAGCATCACACACAGTGTACTCTCCTGCTATCTCTCCACCAACAGCAAAGGTCTGGGGTGTGTCCCTGTGCCTCTGGCATCACTTCTTTTTCCTTTCAGGATGAGAAGGACATCCTGCGCTGCGCTCACCTCCAGAAGGAGCTGATTCTTAGTGCTATAGATTCAGTCAATGCTGCCTCAGAGACAGGAGGCTACATTGTCTACTGCACTTGCTCCATCACAGTAAGTCCCTTCCATGATCTTCTGTGGTCATCTCCTATTCAAGGGGCTAGTAAGGTTTGGATCCTAACTCTTAGTGTCTGGCAGGTAGAGGAGAATGAATGGGTTGTGGATTATGCCCTGAAGAAACGCAACGTTCGTTTGGTGGCCACGGGCCTGGACTTTGGCAAGGAAGGCTTCACCAGGTGTGCATGGTTTGCTTCCTTGGTGGCCTGGTTTGAGCTGAGGCAAAGGCCTCAGTTCTCACCCCATCTCCTCCTTCAGGTTCAAGCACTATCAATTCCACCCCTCCCTCAAGCTGACACGGCGCTTCTACCCCCACACACACAACATGGATGGCTTCTTCATCGCCAAGTTCAAGAAATTTTCTAATACCATCCCCCAGGCACCAAAAGGTAACCTGGTGCTGGAGCTCAGCTGCTCTCACAGGCTGCTTTGCCTCTGGAAGGCATGCGGGGTCTGGCAGCACCTTCCTCTTCTTTTTCCAGATGAAGAACCTGCTGTGGAAGCAACAACTCCATCCGCTGTTCCTGATGCCATCGTGGAGCCCCAACCAAAACAGAAGAAACTTGAGGGCTCAAAAGTTGAGAAACAGCAGAAGCTGCCACAGCCTGCTTTGAAAAAGAGACATTTGTCACAGGCACAGAGGAGACCCGTGAAGGCTGGCCAGCCTGCTCCGAAGAAGATGCGTTCTCAAGTCCCTGCTAGGAAGAAGCACAGAGTGAAAGCAAATGGACAGTGAGAGGGAACTGTTTTTGCAGGTGTTGGTCTTCTCCTTGAAGAGCAAAGGCCAGAGACTGCTGCAGATGTGCATCAACCACCTTATCCTTCCTGCTCTGTGCAGGTAACCTCTACAGCACTGAGCGCTTGGGACAGCAGTAGCCATGTTTGCTGCTTTCCCTCTGCATCAGGAACTGATGTCCTGACCCATTAAAAGTTTTGTACTCTGCCCACAGCTTGCAGGTTCCCAGCCAGCACAGGAGACAGAATTCACAGAGTCATGGAATAGTTTGGGTTGGAGGGGACCTTGAACATCATCCAGTTCTAACCCCCTGCCATGGGTGGGGACACCTCCCACTAGAACAGGTTGCTGGATGCCTCATCCAGCCTGGCCGTCAACACCTCCAGGCAGGGGGCATTCACAACTTTCCTGGGCAACCTGTTCCAGTGTCTCACCACCCTCACTGCAAAGAATTTCTTCCTAATCTCCAGTCTCAAGCTTCATTCCCTCTCATCCTGTCACTGTAAGCCCTTGTCAAAACTTTCTTCACAGCTTATAGGCTGCCTTCAGGTACTGGAAGGCTGATCTAAGGTCTTCCTGGAGCCTTCTCCAGGCTGCAGAGAGCCCCAGCTCTCTCAGCCAGTCCACACAGGAGGAATTCTTTAAGACTGCAGGTATCCCAAGCCAGGGAACCTAAGGAAAAAAAGGGAGGCTCCACAATTTCCTCCTCTCCAGGAGGCAGCAGCAGTGTTAGTGGGGAGAAGTGCTGGCTATGTAGCAGCCCAGCCCTCCACTCTAAGCAGGCCTGTCCTGGTACTAGGTCACATTGTTTGCACTGACTGAACCCTGAGAACCACCAAGGATGGAGATCCCACCACCTGCTCCCGTATTGTGCTGGCCCCCCAGAAAAAAAGCTTTTCCTGATGGATCACAATGTCTTCCTCTCCTGGCATTCCATTAATCAGCTCACCTTGCCAGGATTCCCCAGGAGACCAGCAGCTGACTGAGCAAGGCTTAGCAAAGTGCTTGCTCCATGTTTTGTGGCATTGCTCTCACCATGCTCCCCACGGCCTTCAGACAGCAGTGGATCACCTTCCTGCCTGGCCCTGCTTGCCTGTCAAAAGCATTGCTGCCATGGCTCATCTTATCTGTTAGAGCAAGGGAACAGCTCCTGAAAGAGGTAGAGATGTGGTGCTGAGGGACATGGTTTAGCACCAGACGTGGGCAAGTTAGAATGGTTGGACTCGATGACCCTCAAGGTCTTTTCCAATCAAAACAGTTCTATGATTCTCAGAAATCCAATTATGAGTTCCAGTGGCCACGTTTGTGCCAGGGAGCATGCAGCCAGGTCACTGGTGGCAGAGGAGGTGTTAGAAAAGCAAACAGGTAGCTGTGGGGAGCCTAGAGCCAGGGGCAGGACAGAGAAGACAGGCAAGTCACAGGACTGAACTGATGCTGGACACAGCAGGGTAAGAGAGGGGAACAAATCTGATGATCTGCTTGCTGATCTGCTCTCAGGCAGTGGAGGCAGAAGGGTACCAGAGGGGTGGAGGAGCCCTGCAGGCCTGGAGATGAAGCAGCAGGGAAACTGCAGTAGGCTGATTCCCAGGCGAGACTAGCAAAGCTCAGAGAGTCTGGGAACTGACTGGATGTGTGGACTGAGCCATACCTCAGACACGATTTCCCTGGAGCCTGCCTTCCTCCTGACACAGAGTTCAATGTAGCTCAAACCTGGACATCTTTAACTGGCAGCTCAGTTGAGTCCTCACAGGCCACACTTGGCTCTGCAGTGGAAGTCCTGGGGGAACGGGCCATGGCCACTCAGCCTAGCAGGTAACACAGGTGCCCCCTTCACACCTCTTTGTGTAGCAACAGATTTGTTTACAGGTTCCACCAGTCAAGGACTGGGGTGGGGAACAATGCCAGGGCTTTCTGTACCGTGGACCTGGGGTTGATGCTTAGACTAGATGAGCCAGCGGTCACTTCCTACCCCTACCATTCTGTGAGGTCAGACTGGAAGGGAAAGGCTGTAGGAAAACGCCTAAAGCTAAAATAAAAGACAAGGAACCAAGCTCCGAGGCTGCTTTGTGAATGCTGAAGGAGAAATGCAGCTGCAAGCCAAGCATGATAGTTGAGAGGCTGGCTGCCTCCACACAACCTCCTCTCTCCTCTGGCTCGACATTTTCTGATGGCAGCTCCCTGTAGGCGGGCTGCTGATGGAGCAGGGGCAAGGTTCCTTCTGAAGTGAGGATCACAAGGGAGATGCCACAGTGAGGTCAAAGTCAGCTCTATGAAGTTTAACAAGACTAAGTGCCAGGTCCTGCACTTGGGTCACAACAACCTCATGAGCATTCCAGGCTTGGGGAAGAGTGACTGGAAAGCTGCCAGGCAGCTGTCAACACCTGGAAGGTGTTGATTTGCAGATGGATGAAGATGAGCTGGCAGTGTGCTCAGTGCCACCAGCCTCCTGGCCTTGATCAGCAATGGTGTGACCAGCAGGAGCAGGGCAGTGATTATCCCCTTGTACTCGGCACTGGTGAGGCCTCACCTTGAGGGCTGGGTTCACTTTTGGGGTTTTCACTACAAGAAAGATAGTGAGATGCTGGAGCAGGTCCAGAGAAGGGCAAAGAAGCTGGTGAGGGGTCTGGAGAACAGGTCTGGTGGGGAGTGGCTGAGGGAAATGGGGTCTCTTAGTCTGGAGAAAAGGAGGCTGAGTGAAGACCTCACTCTGCAACTCTCTGAAAGGAGGTTTGAGCCCGGTGGAGATTGGTCTCCCTTGTAAGATGTGATAGGACAAGAGGAAATGGACTCGAGCAACATCAGAGGAGGTTTAGGCTGGATATTAGGAAAAATGCCTTTATCAAAGACTGGCACAGGCTGCCCAGGGAGGTGGTGGAGCTGTTCAAATAACATGTAGAGAGGGGACTTCCAAACATGGTTGAGTGGTCATGGTGGCAGTGGGTTGTTGGCTGGACTTGTTCCCAGCCGTCATGCTTCTATGATTTGCTGAGGTTTTGCAGGGGAGCAGCAGCAGATAATGCTCCCCTAAAGGCGATGCGAAAACCACAACTAATTGTAACGCTAAGGGCAGCACCGGCAGACCGGGTCCGTGTCGGGTTGATAACGGGAAACAGTGCCCCGTGGGGCTTCAGTTCCCGGTGCTGGGGAGGGGCTTGTTCCCCGCCGTGTCTCAGCCCTGTGCCCCGGGGAGCCCCGAAACCCATCGGAGCGGAGAACGGGGAAACGCGGCGCAGGTCCCCGAGCGAGGGGCCGGGTGAGGGAAGGAGGCTTCCGCCTTGTCGCCTCCTCTGCTCGCTCCGCCCGGCGCCGGCCGGCGGGGCCGGGTTGGGGAGCGG
>VWZI01014168.1:856411-880177 GCA_013396835.1 Psilopogon haemacephalus
CGCTCCCCGTCCCGCCGCCGCCGCCATGAACCCACTCTTCGGCCCCAACCTCTTCCTCCTGCCGCAGGAGCAGCAGGGGCTGCCGGGCCCCGAGCTGCCGCCGTCGCCCGGGCCGCGTCCCGCCGAGCCCCTGGGCGGGGATCTGGGCGCTCCGCCGCCCGCAAGCCCCTTCCCGCCGCCGCCCGCCGCCATGGCCCTCCGCAATGACCTGGGCTCCAACATCAGCGTCCTGAAGACGCTGAACCTGCGGTTCCGCTGCTTCCTGGCCAAGGTCCACGAGTTGGAGCGGCGCAACCGGCAGCTGGAGAAGCAGCTGCAGCAGGCTCTGGAGGAGGGGAGCGGCGGAGGTGTGGGGGGAAACCGGGGCCGCGGACCCCCGCGCCGTGACCAGGCGGTGCAGACAGGCTTCGTCGGTCCCATCCGCACCCTGGGGCTGGGGCTGGGGCTGGGGCCGGCCCGAGCGCTGGGTACCCCCGGCTGCCGCCCCGGTGCCCCCACCCAAACGCTTCCTCATTTCTCGGCCGGCTCCCGCTTCATGCCCGGCACCATCTGGTCCTTCTCGCAAGCCCGACGGTTGGGGCCTGGGCCGGAAACCACCCTGGTGCAGGGCCCGGGGGTCTCCTGGGTCCACCCGGACGGGGTGGGCGTGCAGATCGACACCATCACCCCGGAGATCCGTGCCCTCTACAACGTCCTGGCTAAGGTGAAGAGGGAGCGCGACGAGTACAAGCGCAGGTGAGAAGGGGCCACAACCGGCACCGGAGATGCTGTTGTGGGAGCAGCGGGCAGGGGAGGGGAAGAGGCAGCCCTGGTCTGACTCCTTGTGCGGTGTCAGGTGAGGTTGTACGGCAAAACCGCGGACCCCTCAAAGCATTCTCTATGCCTGGGTCTCCTCGCCTCGCCTCCTGGTGTTTGAGTTCTCTCGGGATGCTCCCTGCGCCTTTTCGCCTCTTATCAAACCGGCGCAAGAGGGCTAGAAACGGTTTTCCAAGCGGGGAAGAAATAACATGACTCCAGGGACTGGCATTTTAAAGGGGAGTGGATCTGGAAGCGCTCCGGAAGGAGGAGCGGTCAGAAAGAGGCTAGGGAAGGTGTGCAGCAGACAGTAAGTTGGGGTTGGAAGGGGCAGCTGGGGGGAGGAGAGTGCTCAGGATATGTAAGGAAGGTGCCAAGAAGCCCCTCAACAGGGCAGCTGGCTCCTCCAGACCTTTTCCTTCCCTGGTTCTCTCCCAGCCGGTGCCTCAGCTGCATGTGGAGCACTCCACTCCTCCGACGCTTTGCTCCGGGCCCAAAGCAGCCGCAGGTTGTCGTGTGTTTGGGGGAAGGGTGAAACAGAACGCTTCTTGGACACTTCTTTCCCGTGCACGGGGTGCCTGCTGCTCTCTTGCATCGTGCTGCTGCTGCTGCTGCTGCTTTTGTTTCAAGGCAGTTTCCAAGGCTGCTGCTGGATCCACATGTAGGATGACATCAGGCAGTGGGTCAGGGTGTGGGGACAGGGTGAGGCTGCCACTAGTGACTGATAGTGACGTTTAAATTTCTTTTTTTAAAGAGAAGTTACTTTGTGGTGCTTTAGAAGCCATTAGGAAGTAACTGCTGGGTACCTGAAGGAGCAAAGTGGTGTGCTCTACCTGTGGGAGCAGTGCACTGACCTGTGCCACACAGCCATGATTTTTTAGTGCCAAGACCAGGGCTGGGGAGCTAAAATGACACCTGATGTTTTGGGCTTTATAACGCTTTGGCTGAGCAGACTTAGCTAGTGTCTGTTCCAAAGCACCAAGCGAGGCACGTGGAAGAGAAGATCGTTTCTTTCCCACTGACTGCTGCATGCAGCTTGGGCCTGTTTTTATTAATCTGAGTGTCAGGCTCCTTCTCTAGGGGTGGGCAGCTCCTTGCCTTGGGTTTCAGATCAGAGCTGGAGCCACTTTTTTGACTCAGAGGAATCAAGCCTCGTCTGCTCAAAGACAGAGGGGACCAAGCTGTGTTTGTCAGTGCTGGTGAAACTTCAGAAGAAATGAGAGCTTCTTGGGGTTCCCCCACTCTGGCAAGTGGGCTTTGGGGGAAGGCTGCAAGGGAGGTGACAGAGGGAGCTGGGACGCTGTGGGCAGGTGGGAGGGCACCATGAGCTGCTGCAGGCCAGTGTTGGTGGTGGGATCTATTTTTGGACTGTGTTACCAGGAGCTGGGGGAGAACTGACCCCACCCCCAGACCTCTTCCAGCATTGGGAACTTTGATGGGTGCAGCCAGGTCCCAAACAGGGGAATAGGATAGAGGGATCTCGTTTCCATAGCCTTCCTTATGCCGAGCGCTGACTCCAACGTACCCTGGGAACAGAGATCTTTCTTCCACTGTGAGCTCTAACCTGCTGTGGGGACAGTGCAGACAGTCACCAGTGTCATACCTTTGCTATCTGACTGGTGGCAGAGGGAAGAGACTGTCAGTGGTCTGGAGGCTTCCTGGCCCCCCACCCATGGCTTGGGTGCTTGAGTTTGCGCTTTGTGCGAGGCAGCATTGCCACCATGCACTCAAAATGATGCGTCAGGAGGAGCTTCTCTTCAGATATGCAACTCCTGGAATTCAAGTGTGGATCTAGCAGGGATGTGGGGCCAACTGGGAGGGTCGAGAAGCAGCAGGAGAGAGGCTTCCAGGAGGTTGGTGCTGTCTGCAGTTTGTATTCCAAAGTAGCTTTTATCTTGGATGCTGCAAGGGCATGCTGGAGGCGTAGGGTGGGTAGAGTTAGTGCACAAAATTTTAGAGACACAGAATGGTTTGGGTTGGAAGGGACCTTTAGGGTCATCTAATATAACCCCCTGCCATGGGATTTAACGAGATCGCATTGCTCAAAGCCCTGACCTTGAAGATTTCCAATGATGGGGCATCCGCAACTTCTCTGTGCAGCCTGCTTTAGTATTTCACCACCCTCATCCTGGAAAATTTCTTCCTTATGATCTGTCTAAATCTACCCTCATTCAGCTTAAAACTCTTAAACCCTCTTTGCCCCTTACCTCCCGCTATAGAGGGTACAAAAGTCTCTCTCCATCTTCCTTGTCACCCTCATTTTTACATTGAAAGGCTGCAAAAGAAGATCTTTTGTCCCTTTGTAGAGAGACCTGGCCAGGATGGATCGATGGGCTGAGGGCAATGGAATGAGATTCAACACGGCCAAGAGCTTGGGTCCTGCACTTGGGTCACAACAACGCCCTGGGCATTCCAGACTTGGGGAAGAGGGTGTGGAAAGCTGTCCAGCAGAGGAAGACCAGGGATGTTGGTAAACAGCTGGCTGAAGATGAGCCAGGGTGTGCCCAGGTGGCCAAGAAGGCCACCAGAATCCTGGCCTGGATCAGCAGTGGTGTGACCAGCAGGGCCAGGGCAGGGGTTGTCCCTCTGTACATTCAGTTTTGGGGCACTCACTGCAGGAAGGCTACTGAGGTGCTGGAATGGTCCAGACGAGGGCAGTGAAGTTGATGAAGGGTCTGGTGAGGAGCAGCTGAGGGAACTGGGGATGTTTAGTTTGAGAGGAGACCTTCTGGCTCCTTTCTGAAAGGAGTTTGGAGCCAGGTGTGTGTTGGTCTCTTCTCCCTAGTAACAAGTGATTGAAGGAGAGGAAATGGCCTCAAGTTGCTCCAGGGAAGGTTTGGGTTGGATATTAGAAGAAACTTCTCAACTGAAAGGTTCTTGAAGACTGGCACAGGCTGCCCAGGGAGGTGGCTGAATCCCCATGCATGGAGGTGTTTCAGGGAGGCAGAGATGTGGTGCTGAGGGGCAGGGTTTAGCACCAGGTTTGGTCAAACTGGAGAATGGTTGGACTCAATGACCTTCAAAGTCTTTTCCAACCAAAACAATTTTGTAATTCTATGAACTTCTTGAGGGGACACACCTCGGGGAGGGGGGGGGTCAGGGTGAAGCTGTGACAACAGTGCTGCATCTTGTCACCACTCCAGCTTTGGGAGTGCTGCTGGGACCTTGCCCTTATTTGCTGCCTTCTGCTTTGGGCAGATTGCTGCCTTAGAATGGTGTGGGAAGGATACATGTCCCCCCTTGGCATGTGCTGGTGGCCATAGAGATGTGTCCCATCCTTGGTCGCAGTCAGCAATGACTTGGCAGCAGCCGTGCCAGGCTGCGGGTGCTGTGCTGTAGGCAGGTTATTATTAGGAGTGCTGCATTGCAGGAGGGAGCCAGGAAGAGGGAGCCAGGCGAGGGCAGAGAGGTTCAGGATGGATGGGGCATGCAAGGTTCCTCAGTGGTGGGGAACCTTTAAATGGGTGTTTATGTGCTCTGAGCTCTATCCTCCAGAGCATTCCTGTGAAATTAATTCTTCCAGGGATCTGCAGGTTTATTTCACTTCCCCAGTAAGTCTGAGTGGAGAGCTGGAGGGAGGTGGGGAATGAACAAGAGAGGAAATGTCATGCCAGGGAAGATGCTGACAATGTTTTCTTAGGGTGGAAGATGTTTTTCTCCCCAGGAAGGGAGGGCCTTGTTTGAACAGCTGCTGTATAAGGGTAGTTCTGTCATTTAACTTTCTCTTTCCCTCTCTTCATCACAGAATGTTAGGGGTTAGAAGGGACCTCCAGGTATAATCCAGTCCAACCCTCCTGCCACAGCAGGATCACCTAGAGTAGGTCACACAGGAACACATCCAGGTGGGTTTGGAATGTCTCCAGAGAAGGAGACTCCACAACCTCTGGGCAGCCTGCTCCAGGGCTCTGGAACCCTCACGGTGAAAAAGTTTCTCCTTATGTTCATATGGAGCCTCCTCTGCTCCAACTTGAACCCATTGCCACATGTCCTGTCATTTATCTTGCTCTTCCCCCCTTCTGGAGCTGCAGTGTGGAACCACCACCAACACAAAGACTGCAGACTTCACCCTTGTTTGAGCAAGGAGCAGCATTGCCAGCCCAAAGAGCACAAAAATTCATTAAGCCAGGATTTCTCCCGTTTGTCACCTTGTCCTGATAACCCAAGATGACAAGTGTGAGGGCTTTTCATATCCTTTCTGGTATCCCAGACCTTAGAATTCATTTTCCAAACTTGTAAGAAAAATGTAAGGCATCCTAACAAGTTTGCAGGTGATGCCAAGCTGTGTGGTGTGGTTGATACTCTGGAGGGAAGGGATCCATCCAGAGGGACTTGGACAGGCTGGAGAGGTGAGCCCAAGCCAACCTCATTAAGCTCAACACTGTCAAGTGCAAGGTCCTGCACGTGAGTCAGGGCAATCCCAAACACAAATCCAGGATGGCCAAGGAGTAGCTCAAGAGCAGCCTTGAGGAGAAAGACTTGGAGGCGTCAGTTGGTGACAAACTCACCATGAAACAGCAATGGTCACTGGCAGCCCAGAAGGCAGCTGTGTGCTGAGCTGCATCCAGAGCAGGGAGAGTAGCAGCAGAGGGAGAGGATTCTGCCCCTCTGATCTGCTCTGCTGAGAGCTCACCTGCAGCACTGCCTCCAGTTCTGGTGCCCTCAGCATAAGAGGTACATGGAGCTGCTGGAGAGGGTCCAGAAGAAGCCACCAAGATGATCAGAGGTCTGGAGAACCGTCCTTGTGGGGAGAGGCTGAGAGAGTTGGGGCTGTTCAGCATGGGGAAGAGAAGACTCCTGGGAGGCCTTAGAGCAGCCTTCCAGTACCTGAAGGGGGCTACAGGAGAGCTGTGAAGAGACTTTTGACAAGGGCTTGGAGTGATGGGACAAGAGGGAATGCTCTGAAGCTTGAGGACGTCAGATTGAGACTGAAGATTAGGAAGAAAATATTTGCAGTGAGGGTGGTGTGATACTGGCACAGGTTGCTCAGGAGGTTGTGGATGCCCCCTGCCTGGAGGTGTTGAAGGCCAGGCTAGTGGGAGGTGTCCCTGCAGGGGGGTTGGAACTGGGTGATCTTTATGGTCCATTCTAAGCTAAGCCTCTCTATCAATCTGTGAGAGATTTCTCATGCCATCCTGCAGTGCCTGTGTTGGTGTTTGCAAGGAGATCACAGCACCAGGCAGGGCCCAGCTCTGGTTGCTTTCCCAGAGAAATCCCTCTTGGAGAAATCTGACTCTCTCAGAAGAGCCAGGAGCCAGGTAAAACTGTAGAAGCCCTGCCTGGTGCTGCACCACAGCACTGTGTCAGCCAGCTTGCTCTGAACGGAGCAGTGTAGCCTGGTGGCCTCCAGCAGACTGTGGACTGGGCCAGTGCTGCAGTGTGGCCCAAGATGATGACTTCATGCAGTGAAAGATACTATAATTGTGTTTGTACAGCAAGGCTAGGCACCTTGCAGCTCAGCCTTCTGTAAAGCTGTACAGCTTGGTGCAGTACCCACATGTTAGGCTGGCATCAGCTGAGATGATTGGTCCTGCTTCCTTGTAGGATGAAGGAGCGTTCTGCACTTCAACCCCTTCCATGGCACTACAGCCAAGGAGAATTCTGCCCCTGTCTGGGTGGTGTGGCCCAGTGCAGGGTAGCCCTTTGCATCAGTACAGGCAGAAGAGCAGCCCTTCATGTCGATGCATGTCATGGCCACTCATGCTGTAACATGGTTTGGGGTCAGGTTGGGGTTTGTGCTTGTGGATAGCCTGAACTGGAGCACTGCAGGTGCACCAATGTGGTCACAGGTGTGCAATATCTGCAAGCCTGTTACCAGGATGCTGGAGCTGAACCTAATGTGAGCCAGGGTCAAGAGTCCTGGGGCAGATGGAGAGGCCAGTGGGGTGCTTTGAGCCATGAGCCGGCCCCAGTATGGCAGGACACAGAGCGCAGCTGCTGCCTCGAGCCTGTGGTTGGTGTCCCCAACTCCCCCCGTTGTGGAGCAGGCAGCTGTTGGCCAGCCCATGTCAGGGACAGTGCAGAGCATGGCCAGGCAGGGTTTGTGCCCAAGGGGCTGATGGGCGTTTGGCAGCTGCCATGGTCAGGAAGCAAGCAGTGATGCATTCCTGGACACGTTCTCCTTCCCACCCTAGCGCTGTCATCACTCCCTCTTGGATGGCTTTGGGGGAGCAGCTGCCACTCCTTCCTCTCTGCTTGGCAGCCAGTGAGGCGAGGCTGCTGGGATCTGACCAACACGTTTGTCTCCCTAGATGGGAAGAGGAGTACACTGTGCGTGTCCAGTTGCAGGACCGAGTGACTGAGCTGCAGGAGGTAAGCATCTCTGTCCACCCCTTTCCCTGCACCCCAGCTGCCTCTCGCTCATGCTAATTTGTACATTTCCCTCTGCCTGGCCCAGGAAGCTCAGGAGGCTGAAGCCTGCCAGGAGGAGCTTGCCATGAAGGTGGAGCAGCTCAAGGCAGAGCTTGTTGTCTTCAAGGGACTGATGAGCAATGTGAGTTCCTAACCCATCTTTGACCTGGCTGCGTTGTTTTACCTGAGTGATGGGGGCACATAGAAAAGCAGTTCCTTTGTGGGGCATGGCCAAACGCAGAAGTGGCCTGGCAGGGTTGGCCCAGGAGAGAGGTGATGCAGATGCAGTCCAGCAGCACAGGGTGGGACATGTGGGCTCTGACTGCCGTGTGCTTTGCGTGATCTTCCTCCTTTATGTTCCTCCTGTGGTGCCACGGATTCAGAACATCACAGAGCTAGACACCAAGATCCAGGAGAAAGCCATGAAGGTGGACATGGACATCTGCCGTCGCATCGACATCACTGCCAAGCTGTGCGACGTGGCACAGCAGCGCAACTGTGAGGACATGATCAAGATGTTTCAGGTGAGGAGCATCTCTGCTGCTCCAGGCTCAGCTGCCGGCTCTGGGGAGGAGAGTTCCCAAAGGAGGTAGAAAAGACAACACCATCCCCCTGCCAGGGGAGACACTTGGTCACCCTTACCCTCTCTCTTTGGTCTCTCGCTCTCTGTCTCTCAGAAGAACCTGACAAAAGGGTAGGGAGAGGAGGTGGAAAGCTCCAAATGTTGCTTTGAACTTTGAGAGTCCACTCAGCCTCTCACTGACCTGTTGTTTTTGGGCCCAGGGAGCCTGCAGTGGTAGGGGAGCAGCTACAGGAGGGAGATGAGTTGTTTGAGTGTCCGTCTCTAATTCCATCTCTCTCCTTCCCCTTCCCCTCTCCATCATCTTCTCTCTGTCTCTCTTCTCTGTCTCTGTATCTTTTCTCTTTCTGGATGTTGCTGCCTTTCCGTCTCACCCTCTTTGTCCCTGCAGAAGCAGCTGGTTAGTTCCATTCAGTTTGGAGAGTGTGCACAGTTTGAATTTTCAGTTAATAAGTGGAACTGTACAGATGGACACATTTCACCTTGCTCAGATTCTGTCTTCTTTGTTCCTCTTTCTGCCGCTGTGTTTCCCTGTCTCAGGACTGGGGTGGTGGGTGTTTTGAGTTTTTCTGCAGTAAAGCCACATTGTTGATTTTGGTTTTGGTTTGCTTGTTTTTCTCATCAGATTCATGGATTCTGTCTTTAGTTGCTTAGTTTTTTATTTTAGAAAATGCTAACCTCATGTTTTATCCATTGCACCATCTTTAACCTGACCATAACGAGCTTTGTCTCTCTCTTTCTCTCTCGCTTCTCTTCCTTCCTTCCTTCTTTTCTTTCTGTCTTTCTCTTTCCCCTGCCTTTCTGTCCCTCTGCCATTCCTTTCCCCTCCATCTCCTCCCAACTGCCTGCTCCCGACCTTGGACCCGGCCTCGTTTTCTGTAGTCTCTGCACTTGTCTCCTGTTAAGGTCCCAGCCTCGGTGGGGCGGAAGCGGGAGCGCAAGCAGGTCAGCGACGAGGACACCTCGCTGTCGGAGAGCGATGCCTCCCGCAGGCCCGAGGAGGAGGAGGAGGACGAGACCACGGCCATGAGTATCAATGAGGAAATGCAGAGGATGCTGAACCAGCTGTGAGTGCGGCTGCTCCACGCCTCTGCTCCACACCACTGAGCTCCCAGCTGGTGCTCGGGATGGGGCAGGCAAGGGGCAAGCCGTGGCTCCACTTCCCTAGGGAGGGTGAGATGGCAGGCACTGCTGGGGGACATCTGCAGCCTGTGCTCGCTGGTGTGGTGGTTCTGAGCCCTGAGGTGACCTGAGCCCATCTGTGCTGTGGGTGGAAGCTGCTCCAGCACCTCTCCTCTTGCCCCCCTTTCTGCCTTTTGGGAATCCCTGCCCGCATTTTCCAAGGCTCCTGACCATAAAGCCAGCTCCTTTCTTCATTAACTTGAGCTGGGCACACTTGAGCTCACCCTGGCCATATCTCCAAGAGCTTCAGCCCTGCTTGTGAGTGGAGGCAAGGCTTTTGGTACCAATACAGCCTCCTGTGCCTGCTGGGCTTTTCCTGCTGGGTGCTGACATCCTGTTTCCTTGCCCCCAGGAGGGAATATGACTTTGAGGATGACTGTGACAGCCTCACGTGGGAGGAGACAGAGGAAACGCTGCTTCTCTGGGAGGACTTCTCTGGATACGCCATTGCAGCTGCAGAGGTGCAGGGGGAGGTAACAGTGGTGTCAGGTCCCCTCGAGGATCCAGCCCTGGGTTGGCACACTTGGTCCTATGTGAGCCTTGGAAGATGCTCTCTTGAAGACCCTTGCAGGCCTGCGCGGAGCTTCCCCTCTACACCCATTTTCTGCATGGATGTGTTACTGCATCCTTGCAAAGGTCTCCTCATTAGACAGATTGGAGACCTGTAGCTGAGGACACAGCCCACATGTGTGGGGAGAGCCATAGTCCTCTCAGAAAAGATGTCCTCTGGCTGAGCTGGTGCCTACTTGGCTCTCCAGCAGAAGCACAGCCCAAAGAGAGGTCTCAATCTTTGGCCAAAACCGTCACTGTCTTGCATCTTGAGTCCTCAGCAGTCCTCTGGAGATGTGTCACACCTGAAATGTCTGTGTCCTTCAAAACTTCTCTGCATTGGTGGACTTGCTCTAGGCTAACGAGCTCAATGCCCAGTGTGGGTAGCCCTGGGGCTCTGCCCCGTGCTGGCAAGGCTGACTTGTGCCTTATTTATACTGCACCACTGATGTTTCCTCCTCTTTGCCCACTGCTGCCAGTTCTTACTCTCCTTTCTCTCTCTCTCTCTCTTGTGTTTGGTTCCTTCTCCCTGCCTCTAAATGTGCTGTCTGCTCTCCCCAACAGCAGGATGACAGCCTGGAGAAGGTGATCAAGGACACAGAATCACTGTTCAAGAGCCGTGAGAAGGAATACCAGGAAACCATCGACCAAATAGAGGTGGGAGGAGGAGGAAGTGAGGAGGACGTGGCACAAAAAGGGGGAGGGAGGTGCCATGCAGCCACGGGTCTGCCCTGCCCCATGCAGTGCTCTGGACTCATCTCTGCTGTTGTCCCTTGTGCAGCTGGAGCTGGCCACAGCCAAGAACGATATGAACCGGCACCTGCATGAGTACATGGAGATGTGCAGCATGAAGAGGGGCCTGGACGTGCAGATGGAGACCTGCCGGCGGCTCATCACCCAGTCTGGGGACAGGTGAGCTTCAGCAGCTGCACTGGACAAGGGCAATGAGTAGGAGCTGAAGCACAAGACTGCTGCCCTGCCCTGGTGTGCCATGGACAGGGGCACTTCCCAGAGGCTGTTGGGTGCCCGCTGACCAGCCTCCACACAGGCTGCACCACCTCCTCTGAAGAAGGTGGGCGCACGCAGGGGTCAGTTTTGACACGTGAAGCCAGACATTGCCAGCTGCTGTTGTGCAAGGATATGTGGAGCCAGGGTGGCACCAGGCTAGGGACCTTTGGGCTGTCACTTGGTAGGTCTTGCTCTTGAGCGGGCTCCTCTCACATATCTCCAGTCCTCCTTCATGCTTTGGACCGCTCAGCTGGTGTCTTCTGGGATACCCTTCTGAGCACCCAAGGATTCCCACGGACCCATGCGTGCTCCAGAGGAGTGAGACAGGCACTGCATCTTCTCTCCTTGCTCTGGTGTCCTCTGCCCATACTGAACTGGGTCCTGTCCCTCTCCCTGGGCCGTGCTGTGACCGCTGCCCTTTACTCTTCCCTGCAGGAAGTCTCCTGCCTTCACCCCAGCCTCCAACAGTGACTCGGCCCTGAATGAGGAGAGCGAGGAGTCCGACCGCGACCCACCCAGTGATGCTTCCATCAGATAATGAGGAAAGGCCCAACTCACTTGGACCCCTTTCCTGGCACAGGGGTGCCTGAGCCATGCCTGGGAGAGACTGTCAGGGACCTGGAGCCACTGGTAAACATCTGCTGCCTTGGCTCATTCCTGCTGTGGGGTGCCTGGCAGATGTGGCGCCCTCTCACCGCCAGGATACCTTGCAAATGGGAAGAGCTAGATAGACCTGGGCACCCTTGCCTGGACTGCTCACGTTCCAGCCCTTTCTCTGTTCCCTTCCCCTGCTTTGGTTAAACCATAGCTCAGGCAGGGAGGCTCCAAACCTGCTGTGGCAGCATACTCCAGGACCTGTCCCCAGCCCTCCAAGACCCACCTCCTCTGGCCTCTGTCCTGGCACACTTGCTTGCTGCCCTCCCGACACTACATGGAGCCAAACGACAGATGTACCTCCCTGCAAACTGGACCTGACACTGGTGCCAACTGGACCGAGCCTGGGACTCTCTTTGGCCTTGCTTCTGTCCAGGTGCCTGCTGGTGCCTCTGCTGTGCTGGGCATCCTGAGTTCCCCTCACCGTGCACTTGCTTTGCCCGCACGTCAGCGACACGCCTGGGTCTGTGCCACAGGGTGAGGGCACATTAAACAGGACAGATTCCTTTTCTACAGCTTTGCTGGGTGTGGGCTCTCCCTCTGCTGCTGCAGGCGTCACCTGGCTTGAGGCTGGGGGATGTCCTCTACTGGACCCCAAAGCCCATGTCAGTGGGGGGTTTCCCATGGGACACTCCTTTCCATTGGGTATGTCTGATGGGATTGGCAGATGGGACAGCAGTGAGATCCCTGGTTTGGGAGCCACTGGTCCACAATGGGCCATGCATAGCAGCAGTGCTGCATGAGCTATCTTGTTCTTAACCTGGGGCATCATTGATGCTGAGACTGAGGGATTGGAAATGAAGCTGAATGTGGCTCACGATTTGTGGACCTTCCTCCCCCAGTACCTGGTCTCCACAGTCACACCAGGTCATCCCAGAGCATCTTCTTGCCCGCCCTCAGTACTACATCCAAGCTGAGCATAACTGCAGCAGGGATTGCCCTGTCTCACCATTTCTTTTAGCATTTTCCCAGCTGGCTGTTGCATGTTCTCCAGCAACAGGAGGCTGGGCCTCATCAGGGTGGCCAGAGAGGCTGAGCAGCGTGCTGAGAAGCAACTGTTTTGTGGGGTCATCCACAAAGCTGTGGACTCAGGTTGCAAAGCCAAGGCAGGTGAATCTCTGGAGAACAATGCTGCGCACAAAAGGTCCAGAAAGGAGAGAAAGTAAACGGCAGGAGAATTTTTTGGATCATCAGCAAGGTCAGGTAAGGTGTGTGGGGTGCAGGAGTTGATCTCTGCAGGTTTGGCTTGGGGAGCTGCTGCTGCTGCATGCCTGAGCTGCAGCACATCTGCACTCCGCAGCATAGGTGGTGCCTGTTTGGGCAGGGTGAGGTCCTGTGCCCGCAGGACAGGTTAAGGCATGTGCTGCTGTCTCCATGTGGGCTGAGCTGGCTGGGTAGAGCTGGTGGGGAGCTGAGGCCCTGCAAAGGGTGGGAGAAGTTAGCAGCCGAGGAAACCTCCAGCTGGGGCACTGCAGCTCGGTTAGGAAATGACATTTCCTTCGCTGCAGCAACTTTTGATTTCCTTGTAAGCTGCTTATTACTCTGTTTCTCATTTCCCAGACAAGACAGAGGAGAGATCAAAACTTCAGAGAAAGTTGTCCTTGTTTGTAGATGAGAGCTGGGAGATGGACTTTCTAAGCCTTGCAGCTCTGCTCCAAAAGCTTTGTTTGTTGATGAGGAGTCCATGATGTTCTTGTGTTTATGGTTGCTGCTCTCTCAGGTCCCAGAACTTGCAGGTGATGCTCAAGTGTGGCACTCTGGTTACAGTAAGAAACCTCCTTTCAAGAGGAGAGGTCAGAAATAATACAGAAAATGTTGGAGTGCTGTCTCCCTGGAAATGCACGTGGACAGGCTCTTCAGAACATCTGGCAAGCTTCTAGGCATGGCGATTAATGCTGGAGCAATATTAAGACAGTATGGAGAACTGGATGGGCTGCAGACAGCTTTAGGGAAGCCAAATCACCACTGGAAGTCATTCAGTGGATCTACAAGACTGTGAGAGGTGCTTCAAGTGTGATCTTGTAAATGCTTGGGCCAGTTTTTCTTGGGATGGGAACAGGGAGACCCTCTGGCAGAGCAAGGTATAGATTTCACAGCATGGAGAGCAGCTGGAAAAACTGGAAAGGTACTAAGGGAACACTGGACCAGGCTTCCTATGGAGGTGGTTGAATCTCTGTGCCCAGAGGTGTTTAAACGAGGCAGAGATGTGGTTTAGCAGCAGAGTTGGTTGAGTTACAGAGTGGTTGGACTGGATGATCTTGCAGGTCTTTTCCAACTGAAATAATTCTTTGGAAATGATGTCACCAAAAGGTATCAGCTCAAGCTGAGCCAATATCACAACAGATGGGAAGAGACAGGATTTTTACCTTTGAAAGCAGACTGCATCTGGAGAAGGTGCAAGAGGAACTAGAAATTCTCAGAGGAGGAAGAAATGTGGTTAATTGATACTTGTAATGTTCACAACCACATGGGGTAGACCTTCTCAGTTCACCATTTTAACCCCTTGGGTAAAGGTACAGTAGGCAAGAGCAGTGGTGAAGCGATGTTGGAAGCTGTGCTGGAAGTCGCTCTGACACGCTGCTTTGTCAGGGTGTGGAAGGGAGTTTGGGACATTCCTGACACCCCAGACAAAACATGGTGGTTTATTTTGCATTGCTTTCTGTGAAAAGGAAAATTATATTGTCCTGTGAGACCTTGGCAGGGGATGCTGAAGAATATTCTGTGTTGTGGAGAATTTCTCATCAACTTACAAATGATGGCAGCTCCAAGTAAGGCAGTGATTTTTAGGTGTCCTTTACGACTGGGTTAGGATTGATGGTTACCTGGAAACCAAAGGAGCAGACAGGACCAAAAAAGCTACAAAATGTTGGTACCAATACAGGCTGAGGGATGATGACATGTTGAGCAGCCCTGCAGAAAAGGACTTGGGGGTGCTTCTCGATGAGAAGCTGGACATGAGCCAGCAATGGACACTTGCAGCGCAGAAGGCCAATGGCAGCCTGGGCTGCATCAAAAGCAGCATGGCCAGGGATGGGGAGAGGTGATTCTGCCAGAGCAGAGAGGCACCTGCAGTGCTGTGTGCAGCTCTGGAGCCCTCAACACAGCAAGGACATGGACCTGATGGAAAGAGTCCAGAGGAGGCCACCAAGATGAAGGGGACCTACGGGAAGTCTGGAGAGGCACTATTTAGAAGGGCTTGGAGTGATAGGATGAGGGGCAGTGGTTTGAAACTGGAGCAGGGCAAATTCAGGCTGGACATCAGGAGGAAGTTTTTACAATGAGAATGGTGAAATACTGGAACAGGCTGCCCAGGGATGTGGTTGAGGCCCTGTTCCCAGAGATGTTCAGGACTGGACTTGCTGTGGCCCTGGGCAGCCTTATCTAGGTGGATGTGTCCTTGCTGAGTGCAGGGGGCTGGGACAAGATAACATTTGAGGGTACTTCCAACCCAGTGCATTCTGTCAGTCTGTATGCAGTGTTTTTGTACACTGAAAGTGTTTAGGGACAGTATTAAAGTGATTAAGGAGATCCTTAGGAAGAGAAGAGACTTTGTAGTTACCCCAAAGGCTCTGATTTATTATGCATGATTCATTGAATGGTTTGGGTTGGAAGGGACCTCCAAAAGACCATCCAGTCCCACCCTCCCTGCAATCAGCAGGGACATCCTCCACTAGGTCAGCTTGCTCACAGCCTTGGCCAGCCTGACCTTGAACAGCTCCAGGGATTGGGCCTCAGCTCCCTCCCTGGAGAACCTGTTGCAGTGTTGCAGGACTTGTTCCTAGCATCCAAGCTGAATCTGCGCTTCTCTCATTTCAAACCACTGCTTTCAGTAAACCACTTCCTTGAATAAATGGTTATATAACAGCAGGACTGAGAAATTAGATTAGCTAAAAAATGTAGTAATAGAGCCTGAGCTTAATTAATAAAAATAAACAAGCAGAGCTGTGATCGGGGAGAAAAAAAAGAGGAATAGAGTGACCACACAATACATCAGGTGTAGAAAAAGGTCTTCAGATACTCATGCCACCTCAAGAACTACACACCAGTAGCTGAATGTCTAAGGACACTAGTAAGTTGCTCTACTTAAAGCAAAAATCAGTCCTGGCAGTAATGTAAAGTGATTTTTTTTTTTTTTGTCTGAAATAGGTAAAAAGACTAATACCCAAACGAGGCCAAAACAAGTTCTGTGTTTGAAAGAGCAGAATATGGTCAGAGAGGAATGAAGAAGCACTCTGCAGACCACTAGCAATTCAGGAGAAGCCTCCTCAGAACAAACACTTCTGCATTTGCAGGCACAGAGGCGCAGGAGCAGGCTGCTGGGGTGCTGTGAGGGGGAGCAATGCACTGCCCAAGGCCTGGGGAGAGCAAGGGAGTGATGCTGGAAGAGCAGAGCACTGTGGCTGCCTTCCTGCAAAGGCAGTTGTGCAGTGCCTCTGCCCTCGGTGGGGCTGCAGAAGGGCTGGCTGCTGGACTGCAGAGTTTGCTGATGTCAGGTGGAGCAGGGTTATAAAAAGCCTGGGGAGGCTGGGTGATGCCAGGGATTAGTCTGACAGGCACCAAGGAGCAGCAAGGAGAAACCAGTGAGAGAGGGGGCAGGCAGGAAGGGGGTAAAATGCATGGAATTCTGGAAGGATGAGGAACTGACAGAGAAAACAAGTACTGGTTTTGACACGTGGAATTAATGCAGAGCCTTGAAAGAGTAAATATCTCAGCAATAAAAATGCCAAGAGGGGGTGAAATCTGCTTCTTAAACAAAGGCAAGCCATAGGTCCTGGTCGTGTACAGCTTCACAGAGTGCACTGGGCTGGAAGGAATCTTCAAAGGTCATCTTGTTCCCTTCCCCCTGCACTCAGCAGGGACACCCCCAACTAGATTAGGCTGCCCAGGGCCACAGCAAGTCCAGTCTTGAACATCTCTAGGGACAGGGCCTCAATCATATCCCTGGGCAGCCTGCTGCAGTATTTAATCACTCTCACTGTAAAGAACTTCTTCCTGATGGCCAACCTAAATCTGCCCTGCTCCAGTTTCAAACCACTGCTCCTCATACTATCACTCCAAGCCCTTCTAAACAGTCTTCTTGTAGGTCCCCATCAGATATTGAAATGCAGCTCTAAGGTCTCCCTGGAGCCTTCCCCAGGCTGACCAACCCAGTCTGCCTCAGCCTATCATAGCAGAAGTGCTCCAGACCCTGATCATCTTTGCAGCCCTCTTCTGGATGTTCTCCATCAGGTCCATGTCCATGCTGTGTTGAGGGCTCCAGAGCTGCACACAGCACTGCAGGTGAGGTCTCCCCGGAGCAGAGAGGCAGAATCACCTCTCCCCATCTCTGGCCATGCTGCTTTTGATGCAACCCAGGCTGCCACTGGCCTTCTGGGCTGCAAGTGTCCATTGCTGGCTCATGTTCAGCTTCCCATCCAGCAGCACTCCCAAGTCCTTTTCTGCAGGGCTGCTCTCCATATCATCCCCCAGCCTGGATTGGTATCTAGGATTGCTCCAACCTAGGTGCAGGACCTTGCACTTTGCCTTAGAAAGCCTCATGAGGTTGTCCTCAGACCACCTCTGCAGCCTGTCCAGGTCCCTCTGGATGCCATCCCAGGTATGTGTAGATACCTTTAAAAACAAGAACTATCAATGCCTTAACTGTCCTGGGGACAACAGGAGGCCTAGGCAAATACAGGGAGCAGGGCTCACAGGCAACTTTAGGAGAGTTCTCAGCCAGCCTGAGAAGTGAGTTGCACTCCTGTACCTTTTCCTGGCTTCCCTAATTCCTCTCATACCCTCTTACAGCCTTGTCTCCAGGATGTATTGACAAAAGTTTTGATGCTACCTTTTCCAGAGCTTTCTAAAACTCTAATTTTAGGCTCTTTAATTTCTCGTGCTAAGCTTCTGTTCTAAGTTTCATCCGACTAAGTTTCATAACTCAGTACTGCTGCTCCTGTTGGGAACATTTCACTGAGGACAACTCTTGCGATTACAATTCTGGAGTAAGTTCACCTATAGAACAGACTTGTTTAGGCTGGAAAAGTCCTTTCAGATCAGCCAATCATTATCAAACCCTGCCAAGCCTGGTGCTACACCACATCCCTCAGAACCACAACTCTGCCTCTTCAGGCATCTGAACACCTCCCTTGGTAGCCTTTTTCAGTCTTTGAGAACTCTTTCACTGAAGTTTATTCTAACAGCCAATCTGAATCTGCCTTTGTGAAACTTGAAGCCATTTCCTCTCCTCCTATCACTTGATACCAGGCAGGAGAGACCACAACTTTCCCATCAGCAACTTCTTCCTTGCACAAACATTGTTGGTGGTGTTGCCCAAGTCATTATTTACTTCAGCAGTGAACAAGCTGTGTTTTAAATGGCCACAACATTTTTTCTTTCCTTTGCTGTGGTTATGTAATTTGTGTGCATTTTGGTACCTTTTTTTTTTTTTCTTAGGCAAAGTTAATTAGTTTCCACATCTGCTTAAGATGACTTTTCAATACATGGCATCTGCCTTAATGCTGAAGCTTAGTGCTGACATCTTGAGAAGAAGGTGGTCTGAGGACAAGTAGCCTTTCTTAGGGGAGTAATGCAGACATGGAAATGTGTGCAAATGGCCACGAATCACAGAATGGTGGAGGTTGGAAGGACCGCTGAAGGTGGGCTAGTCAAACTCCCTGCTAGAACAGAATCACCTAGAGTCAATCTCAGGAAACCCAGGTGGGTTTGGGAATGCTTCAAAGACAGATACACACACACCCCCCAGTCTCTCTGAGGACCCTGTTCCTCCCCCTCAAAAACAAGATTTGTTTTACCTTATCTTTACATAAATTATTTTATCTTTCACATAAACATATAAAGGTGCCAGAAGAGGCCATTTGCCTGTAACATCACTGCCACTGCTCATACTGCAGCATCATTTGAGTTTCCTCTGGCTAATTTTAGAGGTGCAGCTCGCTGCCCATAGAAATGCTTGGCTGCCCATCAGAGAATCTGGCCCTTGGCTCAGCCAGAGAGCTTTGTACCAGCACAGCCCTGCCCCACATATCTCAAGTGAATCCCTCCCACCATAGCACAGCAAGCCCTGGGCATGGCTAGTTGGGGAATGCAGAGCCAAGCCTCGAGCCAGGACTGCTATCATTCTGTACCTCCCTTTGCAAAGGGAGGCTGAACTGTGGCTGCTCATAGACGCAGTTTGTCCCAGCAGCGTGGCATGATTGCTTTCAGCTCCTTTGCCAGACAAGAGCCTCTTTATGTCTGAATGCCTGCCTTCTCTAGCTGTTTTCATTTGAAATGCTCTAAAGAGCAAACCCACAACTCCCCTACTTGGGCAAAAACGCCTCCAGAGACAGCAGCAGCTGCCAGAGCAGAGCTCCTGTCTTTAGCCCAGTACCAGCTGCAGACTTTCTTTTTTGCCTTCCAAATAGACAAAAAAAAAAAAAAAATTTTTTTTTTTTTTTAACAAGGTTCCAGTTCCTGCTTGGCCACCGAGCTAGGGTTTTTTCCATATCTAGAGAAGCCTCGCTGTGAGTGCCATCTGCAGGCACAGCGTCTGGATGCAAAATGAAGGTTTAGGGGAGGAGCTGTGTGCTTTTTCTAGAGAGGAAGCTCTGCAGGTGGTCCAAAGGCTGCAAGACGCGTTTGCCACGCTCACTCTGCTTTTGTATGGAAATAGGGAAAAGTGCAAGTGGTTTAAGTTCCGTGATTCCTGGCTTGCCTCATCAACCTTACAGAGAGTGAATCTTTCACATCATTTATTGTTTCCAGGTATTTCAAGCAAGATAGTAAACTAGTTGAAAGAGTCTTTTAAAAACGCAATGGAACCTTCATCTGAGATTTTTCCAGCAATTGGTGGCCTGAGGGCACACAACTCTTCCCTCCCCCTCACCTCCCAGCTTGTATGAATTTGCTCATTCCCACAGCAATTTGTTCTCCAGCTGGATAGGGCTTATATTAAATCAGAGTTATTCATTCTAGATAAACTTTCAGGCAGCTTTATCTTGTTTAGGCTTTGTGGAGGATAAAGGAGACTCGTTGGAGTGTTGCTGCTTAAAATCCAGTTCGAAGTATCTTTGTTTTACATAGGAAAACAGGCATTGCCCTCAAGCTGTTCCAGTAGCTTCTCTGCAGTTCCAGACTCTCTAGCAAGGCCCTGGCTGGCACACACAGCAATCTTCAGGCAGCAGTGCACAGGACAGCCATTCAGAGCACACAAGCAAAGCAATCAAGGACAGGATGAGTCTAACCCAAGACTCATTTGCAAGCCTAACTGGCTTGCAAGGCAAACCACCCCTCGACCAGAAACCCAGCTCCACAAAGAGGGTTGCCTCCAGTAAACCCGAACATCAGGTAGCTCCCACTTAACTCCAGAGCTATCTGAAGCTCCCAGCTGGGGTGTCACTGGGATAAACCAGATATTGCAGCTGTCTCAAGCCTAACAAGCTGCTCAGTTCCAGCTGCTGTTCAGCTGCAGGTTATTCAACCTTTCTTCTCTTTGCAGAGTAACTTTTGAGTCATCACTCTCTGCCCTGCTAAACATTTGACACAACTCAACCTGGAAATAAGCAGCTCCAGGAAACTGTCTCCAACCTACCTTAATCCTGGGAGCTTAAATCATCCAGCTTAAAGTCCTTGCTCCAGATCAGGGTTTAAAGCAACTAGGGTCCAGGTGACATCTCCAGCCATGCCTGCCAGGGAGAGATGACAGATTCATTACCCCTGAGTCAATGAAGCTGCTGAAAGGGAGCCACACTGTGCAGCACATTGCTTGGGACATCCAATCTTTGCCCAGCAGTGTTCATGCATCTAGCAGGAAGCAACAGTCCCTGGCAGAGAGCTGGCACTCACCTTGCAGAGATTTGCTGCTCAGGAGCTTAACTGCAGCTGCCCCTCCTCTATAGAATTAAGCCAGAATTAAGACTAGCTACCACCATAGTGACACTGGCCTCTGACACGTCCCTAGACAGCCATTTCCTCTGAGTACTTCTGAGAAAAGCAAATGACAAAAATCCTCCTTTTGCAACATTTCCACCAAGAAAATATAAAAATGATTCCTGCTTCTTGTGCCCCTTTGCCAAACCAAATGCAAAAGAATGACCTGCTCAGTACTATATCCTGCCATACACCCTCTGAACAGGGTGGATGGAACAGCAGAGCTGCTTCCTGTTCTACCGTGCAAGTCCTGTGAGCACAGCCCTGCACCACACCTTATTTTGGCTGGCAGATATCTGCCACAGGTAACTCGCTCACCAATCTGCATCCAACAGCTCTGCTCACTGCACATTGGCAAAGATGAGGTGCCTGCTGGCAACTTAGGTATCCCAGGACTCAAGCTGCCCAAACCCCTCTGGCAAAACTTTCCCATTTCCTCTGCCATCTTCCAGTCACAGTACTCAATCCAGGCAGCACTGCTGAGAAGAACTGGCCCAGCAGCTGCAGCCAAGGCTCATTCTGAAGCAGGCATTTCATTACTCATTACACCACCACACCCCCCCACTTCTCTCTCCCACTGACAAGACAGACAAGGTGCTTCAGATGGTGATCACTTTATTGATGTAAGGTGGTACACAAACAGATCAGTTTCTATCAGCCTCTCCACCTCCCCCAGGCTCAGGGAGAAGTTGGAGGAGTGGGGGAGACAAGGGAACAGAACTGGCCTCTCACTGCAGGCTGCAGAGCTAAGCGGTGGTGAAGAAGGGCAGGGGCTCCAAAGGAGATTCCTGCTTCTCTAGGCAGCAGGGGGGCTTGGTGTGCTTGGCTTACTCCTTGGATGCCATGTGGACCATCAAGTCCACCACACGGTTGCTGTATCCATACTCATTATCATACCTGAGGACAAAACAGTGCTGTCAGGCCTGAACACCCTGCATCCATTCTGCATTGTTCAAGATCCCTTGCCCCATCCCACACAGCTGGACCAGGCAGTTTTCCCTCTAGTTTCCATGAAGAATGGGAAGCCTTCCATCCACCCTCAAAGTAAGTAAAGCACACTACAGTAGTTTCTGTTAAGAGGCTGAAAGGCTGGAGCTGCCCTGCTCAGCAGGGGTCTGTGGGTCACCCTGTGCTGCCAGTTAGAAGTGATCAAGTCTCAACTTGGCTGTGACAGGACCTATCCCCCCATAGTGTCACTACCACCCCCACACATGCTGCACCTACCAGGAAACCAGCTTGACAAAATGGTCGTTCAGTGCAATGCCAGCACCAGCATCAAAGGTGGAGGAATGGCTGTCACCATTGAAGTCAGAGGAGACAACCTGGTGTGGAGGAAATCGTAACACACCATTACTGACAACTTCCAAACCAAAGACCCCAGCAAGGCTGCTACAACCAGCAGCAAAATGAGGCAAGCTTCTTTAACCGCAGACCAAGAGGACTTACCTGGTCCTCTGTGTATGCCAGGATGCCTTTCAGGGGTCCATCAGCAGCAGCCTTCACTACCCTCTTGATGTCATCATACTTGGCCTGAGCAGTGACAGATTTAAGATGGTCAGAGCCCAGCTTACACAAAATGTCTGCTGGGAAAGGAGGTGAACACCATGGCAGGTGCCAGGTTCACAGGGATGGAATTTTAGAGAAGAGATGGGAGCAGAGAGAGCAATTCCAGGTACAAGGTAAGTTTAGAAGAAGCAGGAGCAGGTCATTGGGGTTTTGTCCACAACTTACTGGTTTCTCCAGACGGCAGGTCAGGTCCACAACAGAGACATTGTGAGTTGGCACACGGAAAGCCATTCCAGTAAGTTTCCTGCAAGAAACACGAGTCACTACGTGATGACACCCAGCAGCCCTCTGCCAGCCCTCCACTGCTAGGAGTGCTCCTCCTGCCTCCAGGGAAGGGCCAGTACTAACCCGTTGAGCTCAGGAATGACTTTTCCCACAGCCTTAGCAGCCCCAGTAGATGCTGGGATAATGTTCTGGGCAGCACCTCTGCCATCCCTCCACAGCTTCCCAGAGGGCCCATCCACTGTCTTCTGTGTGGCTGTGATGGCATGGACAGTAGTCTGGGAGAAGAGAGCATAAGAGTAAACTCACAGCCAGCACTTTCTAGAAGCATCCCTGGAGACACAGAACACATGCTTCTCCTCTTATCAGAGGATCCTTAGCAGCAAGCTCCAGACCTACCATAAGACCCTCCACGATGCCAAAGTTATCATGGATGACCTTGGCCAAGGGTGCCAAGCAGTTAGTAGTGCAAGAGGCATTGCTGAGGAATAAAGAGAGGAAGAGAATCATCAGGCAGGGGCCAATTATCTACACAGCTGTTCCCACACAGCTGGTGAGAGCCCCAGGCCAGAAAGCACCTTCCTTAATCCTTACCTGACAATTTTCAGAGACTTATCATACTTCTCATGGTTGACACCCATCACAAACATGGGAGCATCAGCTGAGGGGGCAGAGATGATGACACGCTTTGCACCACCCTTCAGATGAGCCTGGAAAAAGGAAGACCATAGGTACTCCAGAATGCCTCCAATGGCTCACTGCTTCAGATAACCTCATGCCCCACAGGTAGGAGCAGCAGTATTTCTTGCCTGATGTGCCACAATAGCATACTCACCCCAGCCTTCTCCAAGGTGGTGAAAACACCAGTGGACTCCACAACGTATTCCGCACCGGCATCCACCCACTTGATGTTGCTGGGGTCACGCCTAAGGAGGGACAAAACTGTAAAAGCCATTCCACAAGATGCCTGTTTTACATTTTCCACAGAGGGAAAAGAGTGAGATACTTACTCCTGGAAGATGGTGATGGCATGCCCGTTAATCACAAGTTTCCCATTTTCAGCCTTCACAGTGCCTTTGAAGTGACCATGAGTCGAGTCATATTTGAACATATAAACCTAGAAAGCAGAGAGGAGGGGTGGTGGGGGTGGGAAATCAAACCCCTCAGTTACCATCTCTACAACCCTTGCTTACGAGTCTCAGCTCCCTCAGTGACCTTGTCCACCCCCTACGCTGCACTCGGCTCCGCTGAAGCTTTCAGCTCTGTGCCATCCTCCACCTCACACCAGGTTTTCCTAGGAAGCTACTAGAAGCAAAGCAGAGGAGCTCTGCTCCGGAGCACCTGGAGGGGGCACTGCGCAGCCACTCACCATGTAGTTCAGATCAATGAAGGGATCGTTGATGGCCACCACTTGGGCTTTGCCAGTGAGGATGGCAGCCCGGGTGACCAGGCGCCCAATGCGGCCAAATCTGAGGGAAGAGACACACAGGTGAGGAGGAGCAAGAGGGAACTTGCCGGGCACGGCTCGCTGCCTTCCCTCGGGATCATCCACCACTCCCTGCCCGGCGGGGTGGGAGGGAGCCCGGTAACCGCGTCCAAAGGCCAGGGTGCTTAGTTAAAGATTACAGAGCGACCCCCGCACCGGAAAGGTCAAGCGCTAAATTTACTGAGGGCCCCGGGGATCCGGTTACTCCTCGGCCCGGCGGGAGAAGGTCACATCCCACAGGCCACCCCTAGACATACGATCTACCAAACGACCTTTAGTGGGGGGACTGAAGCCCACCGGCGGGGCGCGGGGACCCCCGAGGAAGCCGAAGCAGGCGGGTAACGGCGGCGCTTCCGGGGTGAATCACCCCCAATCTGCAGAGGGAAGTGACTCAGCAGCTCGCCGGCCCCTCAGCCCGCCACGGGGGGTGCTTGTGGAGAGGGCCAGGCGGGGTACACCACCACCA
>VWZI01014168.1:880325-964707 GCA_013396835.1 Psilopogon haemacephalus
GAGGAGCGCAGGCGACCCTCCTCCCCTACGACCCCACTCAAACACACACGCCCCTTCAAGCGTCTCACCTCCCCTCACCGCTCCACCTTGCAGCGCTCCGCACCACGCTGCTTTTGTGCCGCCGACCCCGCTCCACCCAAACACCCACCGCCTGTAAGCCGCTGCTGCCTCTCTCAGCCCAGCCCTGCACCACGAAGCCGGGCCCCAGAGAGGTAGTGCTGTGGAATTTTCTACCTTCCCGCCTACTCTACCCCACCCCCGCTTCTCTCCCTCTCCGCGCGTCTCCTCCCCAACATCCCCCGCTCGTTACCTGCTACCTCTGACCCGCCCGGCGCGCAGTGAGAAGGTGGCGCAACGGCGCTCCCCTGCTATTTATACCCACGGAGGTAGGGGCGGGGCGGGGCCCGCCTCGCCGGGCCGCCGTCGAATGGGAGCGGAGGGGCCGGACAGGGCTACGTGCGCCCGTGCTGCGGGTGCGGCTGCGGCTGCTTCTGCTTCTGCTTCTGCCTCTGCCTCGGTTCGCCCTCCCGCGCCTCCCCATCGCCCCCTCCCCTTCTACTGCCCTTCGTAACAAAGGCCCGGCGGAGCATGGGGTGTCCGTAACGGTCCCCATGGGCTACGTGCTGCGCCTCCCCTCCAGGCCACACTGGGCATTGGGAATAGTGGCGGTAGCGAATGGTGCTTCGGTCCTGAAGGTTGCCGAGTCCTTGCTTTACAGCCCCAGGGGCAGGGAAAGGCTCCCGGTGATGGGCAGCGAGGGGCTTTTTCGGGCTCGCTGCTGCCAGCGACCCAGGGGAACTGCGTGTGCTGCGTTCGTCTGGTAACAAAGGGGACGCACTGCCCACCCTGTGCCCCTCGGCCTGGCTGCTCCCCCTGCACAGCAGCTAGGACGAAGTGGCCGCAGAGATGCTGGAGGGCCAACAGAGCAGCGGGCCAGCAAGCATCTCCCATTCCCTCACAGTACTGCAAGGCAGCGGGTGCTGGTCAGGAGCTCTCGCCTCCAATGTTGGAATCCCCTGGTCTGTCCTGGCTCCCCTGAGGGGGCTTAAACCAGACGTGCTCTAGATAGGAGCCGCCGGGCCGGCTGCTGCCCCGCAGGCCGCCCGCCGCAGTGTGAACACCATCTTAATGAAGCACTGCGGCACTGCTGCTGCTACTCGTGGGACGTGACGGCGGAAATCCTGCCCGTCGGCCACTTCGTCCCGCCTTCACCGGCTGCCTTCGAGAAGGAAGCTCTCCCGGCACGTCTGGCGCTGCTCAGCCGGCCACCTTTCCGCACTGGGCTCCCTCACTGAGCCGCGTCCCTTTGACGCGGTGCCCGGCTTGCGCAGCTCAGGTGCAGGGGGACAAACCTGCGTTAGGCACAAGGCGCAGAGCATGCCAAAGAGCCTCCATCCTTTGAGGAGGGTGTCCCAGAGGAAGGTGTGGGAATAGTGGGGATGCAGATGAAGGGTGTGGGAGCATCAGGTCGAGGCAGCCAGTCCTTCTGGCTGCTTCAGCTAAGCAGGGCTTCAGCAGGGCTTCAGCAGGGCTTTGAGGATGAGGGGGCAGGAGTGGGCTGGGGGTTGCACGTAGGTGGTGGGGTAAGGGGCAGAGAAGGGGTCACACAGTTCCAAGGTAACCCAACTCTCGCAGTGCTGCTGCTATTCCCGGTGCCGCTGGGGGTTCCACGGCTAAGTTTAGACCTGGCCGAGGTTACAACCTTTTCTTAAAGGCCGGGGGTGATGGCACCTGTACTAAGAGCAGTGGGGCTGGAGGAGCGCAAACCCCTGTCCCGGGGGTCGTGGTGCCCCAGCTGCAGCCCGCCGAGGAGCCGCTCGGGGGGTGGCTCTCGGGGGACAGCTTCAGCACAAATAAGAGGCCTCCCGCTTGCTTGGCAAACACCGCAGCGCCGGAGGGGCTGGGATGCGCCAACGCTGCCCTTCTGCCCCCGTGTCCAGCCCGCGGTCAAAACCTCGGCCGCCATTCCCCGCCCCGGTAGCGCAGCGCTGCAACCGTGCGTGCAGCCCGGCCCGCCCGGAATGGCGGCGGGCACCTAACATGGCCCCCGGAGCGGGGCCGGCGCTGTTAGCCTCTGCCGCCATCTCCCGGCCTGCCCCGCCACCAGGCCCTCGTCCCCGCACGGCCTCCGCGGGCTGCAGATGGACACGGCCTTTTGGGGAGGTGCTGCCGCCCAGCTGGAAATTAACTGTTTAATTAGCCAGTCCTCAAGCACAGAGAGGAGGAGAGGAGTTGTAGGCAGAGCAGGGGCCGGCGGCCGCAAGGCGGCTGCGGAGCCCAGTCTCTTTTCCTCTGCTGTTTCGCTGCTGCTGCTTTTGCACTCCCCTTCGGGGCAGAAGCTTCCTGCTCGCCAGTGGTGAACCCCAAGCCGGTGCTGTGAGCGTCTCGATGTCCTCTGGCTGTGGAGAGCAGGGCTGGTGAGCAGCTCAGTGGGCTGCAGCCTGCATGCTCCCGGGCTTCCAGCACCGCGGCGCAACCCCACACCACAACTGCCGGCACGGCTGGTCCCGCATCCCAGCCTCTGCCCCGGCTGCGGGCAGGTGGTGGCCACATGGCAAGCCTGCTGGCTGTGTCCTCTCGCTCCCGGTCCTCCCTGCCATCCGTGCTCTCAAGGCTCCCCATGCTTCCTTCCGTGCCTGCTTGTTCCGGCCCTCACTGCTGGCCCTGTCACCTCGCAGCCCCTCCAAGGCTAACAACCCAAGCCACTGAAGGTCCCGATTCGGTCCAGTTTCAGTCCAAAGCAGCCCCTGGGCATAGCCTTCCAGGCCCAATTTCCAGGCAGCGCCCACTTGCGACTGGCGAGGGTCTTGCGCCAGAAAGAGGTACGGGCAGCTCTAGACCCAGATGGGAGGAAAGGCAGTGTGGAGGAGAAAAACTGAGGGCCAAAGCCGGACCCTTCCTTCATGTCCTCTTCGGCCAGTGTGAACTCAGGCTCCAGGGGCAGCAACCGTGAGAGAAGCATCTGGGGTAAAGAGAGAGGAGAGCGGGGTGAGAGCAGAGCGGCAGGTGCTCCTGGTGATTAAGCCTTGTACCCCGCTGCCCACACCTTCCCCAGAACTCAGGCAGGACGTAAAATGTTGCCCGGTGCTGTGTCTGTGGTACTGCATCTAGACACAGGGAGCAGATAGACCAGCAGCTCCTGCAGTCTGGGATGTTTCTGCTGTTCAAAGAGCAGGGAGGCAGCTGCTGCAAGTCCCTGCCCTTGTCGGGCTGTCACCCCCTTGTACTTGCAAGGTAACAGGCTTCGGCCCTTGCTCCTTTTGCTGATGTTGATCGTGTCCACAGACTGCTGTGTGGCACTTTTTTTTCCCCCAAAGGGTGAGTGGGGAGGATGGACCTGCCCCAAATAACTGTTGCTAAAGAATGAGGAGGAGGCAGGAGCAGAGCATGTGTGAGGAAGAGGCAACTCCACATTTGTTGGGAACACTCTAGGTTATCTGTGCAGACAGGCATGTGCTGGTCATACACTCCTGGCACTGCCAACAGCCTCCAGCTGTAGAGGCACAAGGGCTAAGAGTGTTAGGTGCACTGGAGGCAGGGCATGGCTGCCCAGGCAAGCATCCTGCAGTAGCTGTTCCACATCTGTCCTTCATGTGGCTGCTGAGATAAGGCTGAAGATGGAGTTTGTGCAGCTCTTTTTGGCGTGAGTTAATTGAAGCAGACGTAGGCATCTCTAGTGAGGAGTGAAAGTGGTGAGTCATAGCAGCATCAGCCTTGTGATCTCAGTTCACATCCCAGCTGCTTCCCTGTAGCTCTCTCAGAGCAGCATGAAGGAAAGGTGTTTGGATCAGGTTTGGGTTTGGGAGCTGAGTAGATTTGAACGGCAAAATCATTATTGCTGTAATTGATGAGGATAAAAGATTTACCCAAGTGAAGAAGTCCTTAGCTGGCATTGTGGCCAGAGCTGTTTGCCTTAGAGAGAGGCTACTGGAGGGTAGCCCTGAGTTTAGGAGTGCCAGTCCCTGGCCTAATAGGATTCATGTTTTCTCTGAAAGAGCAGAGTTGGGCACTGGACATGATGAGGGGCATGACTGTGATTTGTGGTAGCTGCTGACACAGGGCAGAGTAAGACAACATCAGTAGTATCTGGTTTGTTTAAAGCCTCCATAGGCAATGTGGGGAGTCCTGCAGGTAGCCTGTTTTAGTCCGGAGAGCATTAAAATTTAGCCTTTGTCCACCTGCTCTCTTGTCACGGTGGGGCTGTTCAGGAGCTGGGTTACAAACAGTCGCTGTTGGACTGAAGGGAGCAGGCAGACAGCAGCCTCTGACAGATGGAATTTGGGACCAGCACTTGTTCCAGGTTCAAACGTGACCTCTGCAAATTGCCCCTCCACTCCTGAAGCCTCCCTCAGCTCCCTCCCAGTCCTTCCTACCTGTAGCCTCTGTCTTGGAAAAGACCCAGTGTGAGCGCTGGCGGAGAGCAGAGCCAGGAGGAGGAGGAGGAGCAGCGAGCAAGGCCCCGGCATCTCCTGATCGTGCCCGATGCAGCCCCTGGCCCCTCTTTGCCTTTATAGGTTGGCTTCTGGCAGGCGCCTGGCCCCCAGCTCTCTGCGAATACCCCCTGGAGCTCCTTAACCTTTCAGCCCTTTTATCCAGGGTGATATATTTCAGGGTGAGCTCAGCGAGACCCCTTCCCCTAAAGAAAAGGGACACAAAGGTGTTTACTGAGTGTCTGGGAAGACAAATGTGAGTTGAGCCGCTTCTGGCTAAGACGCAGAGGTGTCTGTCAGGGTCAGGAACGGGGTGAGACTTTGAAACATATCCCCAGGGGAGGATATTAGAGGCTGCACTGTGCAGAGCTATGGAGCATACTCCTTGTAGCTAGAGTGCTGTTAATGTTCTGTCTCTAATCAGTGTGGGCATGAACTCCACGGCTCACCCCGTGGTAGGCAGACTGCTGGCTGCATGGAGCTGGCACAAATTCAACTCTGTGACAACACAGCCTTTGGGGTTTATTATTTCTGTCTGGGTGAGCCTGTTGGCCTGGGAATGAAAAGCTCTTGCTGTGGAAGGTGTGTGAATCCCAGCACCAATTCTGCAGCGTTTATAGCGGTGACAGGAGTGTGTCTAGCACCAGTGGGCATGAAACCTGCAGTCTGGTTGTCCTGAGTCACCATCTGGAGGGCTGGTCTGAGTTTCCAGAGGAACGGGCACAGAAAAGAGCTTGTCCAGCCTCAGATTGTACTTTCTCAAGCTCAGGCTTACAATGGGAGCAGGACAAGAAGAAGCAGATTCCTGCCACCTAAATCTTCTGGCCGTCGTTTCCCCCGCCCCCTCTTTGTTTACCTCTCCCATTTTACTGTAGTTTCTCACCAGCTGAACCAGGCAATGAGGTCACTGTTTGGAGATCAGGGTGCAGAAGTCACCCTGAGTGTGAAGACAGAAACTAATCACAAAAGTTTTTCATAGGAGAGGGCTGGAGGAGCAGTACCCCAGTACAGGATTAGCCGTGGGTGTGCTGGGTGAGTTTAATAACACCATAAACTTCCCTTTCTCCAGTACTGTAGCACAAATCAACTGGATCAGAACTTGTCAGGCAGTGTTCTGCTGCCTGGTGGTTTTGTGGTGGAGTTTCTGTTGTGTTTTTTGTTTGGTTGGGGTTTTTTCCGTATTTTTTATTTGTTTTTTAAGACGACAATTAGAAAAAAATATTTTGCAGAGATAACAGAACGCATGGGTTTTGCTCTTTTCTCCTCCCCTCCTTTCATCCCAGCATTTTGCACTTGCAGGTGGATTTGTGGGTCCCTTTCTTCCCTACCCAAGAAGCTAGAAAGTTTTGTGAATCATTTTGCATTCCAGTCCATGAAAAGTAAGTCTGAGACACTGATGCTGGAAAGCAGGAGAGGCTTTTGCATGGGTAGGGGCATCCAAGTGTGTTATCTCCACATGATAAATGTCATCCGTGGGTGGCACTGGTCCCAGAGCAATGTTCTGGTGATCCTGTCACCTCCTGGCTTGGGCCAGCTCTCTGGGGGCATGCCATCAAGTGGAGGAGCTCCCTAGGCTCCAGCTAGTAGACAGTACCAAAACATTTGAAGTGGAGCAGGACTCCTTTCATAGCAGCCTTTTAAATGACAAAGCACAGGTGACTGCTGGAGTGTCACAGGCTGCTGTTGTGGTCATTTGAAGTGTGAGGGATGTGCACAGAGCCAGCCTCTGCTGCTGGGTGTGGTAGGGTGTGGAGCTCTGAGGTGTGAAAGCTTCAGAGGGGTGAGGGAGGGGAAGGAGGCTGGGAAGCGAGCACGAGCTCATCCCACATCCAGGATGTCTCTGAAGATGTTGTTCTGTACACCTGACCAAACAGAAGCAGCTGTGCCAGCCTGCTAGAGCATTCATGCTGCTGGCAAGGCAGCTGCAGGCAGATGCATGTCAGGGTATATGGTTCCAAGAGTCAAGTTTTCCCTGAGGAAGAAACCCCAAAAACATAAAAGCAAAGAGTGCTTTGGGTTTGATGTGAAATGTAGTGATGGTTTGATGTGGTGGATCACACACTGCAAGAAGAATGCCAGAAGTGCTCCAAATTCCAGCACACTTGCACAAAGCCTGAGTCCTGCAGGAATGGACAGGCTCTGAAATCTCAGGGGATGGCATTGTGGGCTGGATTAGAAGGGGTGTAGTGAGTAGGTCAAGAGACGTTCTCCTCCCTCTCAATTCATCTGTGCAGAGGCCTCATCTGGAATATTGTGTCCAGTTCTGGACTCCTCAGTTCAAGGACCTCAGGGAACTGCTCAAGAGAGTCCAGCACAGAGGCACAAAGATGCTGAAGGCATCTCCCTGCTGAGGACAGGCTGAGTAGATTGGAGCAGAGGAGCCTGAGGGGTGACCTCATTCATGTTTATCAAGATGTGCAAGGGCAGTGTCAGGAGGACGCATTCAGGCTCTGCTCAGGGATGTCCAATGACAGGACAAGGGGCAATGGGTGCAAGCTGGAGCGGAGGAGGTTCCATGGGAACATAAGGAGAAAGTTTTTCACTGTGAGGGTGGCAGAGCCCTGGAGCAGGCTGTCCAGAGAGTTTGTACAGTCTCCTTCTCTGGAGATGTTTCAAACCCACCTGGATGTGTTCCTGTGTGACCTGCCCTAGGTGATGATGCTCTGGCAGGGAGGTTGGACTTGATCTTTGGAGGTCCGTTTCAACCCCTAACATTCTGTGATGGGTCTCCCTTCTTGGTCCATCAAAGGCTGGGAGGGAGTTGTCATCACTTTCTCATACCAAGAAAGAAACTTTGGAGGATGTGGATAATTTCCCAGTTTTCTTGCAGTATCACAAATCCAGCAAGGCCTGGTAGGTTGCAGGTGCTCAGTGGCTCAGGTGCCATGGAGTTAACAGCTGCTCTGTGTCCCAGTTCCTTGCTGAGGCTGCAGCAGGGCTGAATAGTTGCTCTGACATGTCCTGGCAGTGACTGTGAAGTGAAAAGGCTTTGGCAGACGAGTCCCCGGTTGTCCCAGTTTCCCCAGACTCCAATAGATTGTTGTCCTTTTCTGTCTGGCACTAATCAGTTTTCTCTGTAAATTCCCTTTCCCCTCTGATGTTCAGCACTGATTCCAGATCCTGTAAGCCCACCAGAAAAGTGGTCTCCTGCTGAATCACAATCAACCTTTCAAAAGCTGGTTATAAAGGGAAGGAGCAGGATAGCTGGAGAGTGGGAGGAGTAGGAACTGGTTGAAGTATGCCTTGAGGAACATGTCCTGCCTGTGGTGATAGAAAGGGCTGATGGCAAGAAAGGGTCTGCTCACCCTCTAGTCTGCCCTGGTGAGGCTTCATCTGGAATATTGTGTCAATTTCTGGGTTCCCCAATTCAAGAAGGCCAAGGAACTACTGGAGAGAGTCCAGTTGAGAGACACTGAGGGGACTGGAACGTCTTATGAGGAAGGGCTGGAAGAGCTGGGGCTGTTTAGTCTCCTCCAAGGGGGTGGATCTCACTGGTGCTGATCAATCTCCAAAGGGTGAATGTCAGGAGGATGGAGCCAGATGTTCTCAGTAGTGTCCAGTGACAGGACAAGGGGCAGTGGGCACAAACTGGAAGCCAGGAGCTTCTGTGTAAACTTAAGGGAAAAATTCTTCCCTTTGAGGATGGCAGGACATGAGCAGCCTGCCCGGAGAGGTTGTTAAGTCTCCACCTCTGAAGACTTTCAAAACATACCTGGATATGTTTCTGTGTGATTTACTTTAGGTGATGTGGCAGGGATGTTGAACTAGAGCCATTCTGTGATTCTATGGTTGCTGCAGGCTCTAGAAGCACAGTTGTCATTCACATCATTCCAGTGGTACCACACACAGATATCAGGAGTCCCTCAGAGAAGGGAAACACCACTCACCTCGGCACTCAGCAGTCTCCCTGCCTCAGAAATGAGGGAGTGGCACTACTCCTTCTGTAGCCCTTCCTAGTCACCATGGTGGCCGCTGAAATAGCTGCTTGTGAGGAGCAGAAGGGCAGGAACCACAGCATAGCTTCCAAACCTGGCTTGGTTTTTGCTTCGTCTTTCTGGAGGCCTTTCCTTGTCCAGGATGCAGGATTGCCAATTCTCTTAGAGCCAGGAGAGGATCCACCTGCACAACCTACAGAAAAGGACCAACAGGAGCTCCTGCTCATCTTCTACTCCCACTGGACCAGGAATGAGAAACAGAGACCACGAAGTGGTGAAGGAGTTACAGCGTGAGTCCTGTCATTGACTGCCAAACCCACTTTGCATCCCAGAATGGCAGCTGTGCGGCCCTCTTGAAGGAAAAAGTTGAAGCACTTGCAGTGAAAAAGCAGGCCCTGAAGGGAAGCCAATGCTTAGAGGTTTGTGGCCACCTTGCTTCCTGCACCCACCTACTCTTATCTCCCTGACTGCTATTTTGCCATCATGTTGTACACACAACCTTGCTGCGTGGACTTGGGAAGCCTTGAGCCTGGGTAGAATCGTAGATAAGCTGTGTGGTATGGTTGACACACTGGAGGGAAGGGATCCATTCAGAGAGACACTCAGGGGGCCCAAGCCCCATCAGGTTCAGCAAGGCTAAGTGCAGGGTCCTGCACCTGAGTCAGGGCAGTCCCAAGCACAAATCCAGGCTGGCCAAAGAGTGGCTCAAGAGCAGCCTTGAAAAGAAGAACTTGGGAGTGTCAGTTGGTAACAGACTCACCATGAGCGAGCAATGGTCACTGACAGCCCAGAAGGCAGCTGTGTGCTGGCTGCATCCAAAGCAGGGAGAGCAGCAGCACAGGGAGGGGATTCTGCCCCTCTGCTCTGCTGAGAGCCTACCTGCAGCATTGCCTCCAGTTTTGGTGCCCCAGCTTAAGAGAGACATGGAGCTGTTTGAGCAGGTCCAGAGGAGGCCACCAAGATGATCATAGGGCTGGAGAACCTTCCCTATGGGGAAAGGCTGAGTTGGGGCTGTTCAGCCTGGAGAAGTCTCTGGTGAGACCTTAGAGCAGCCTTCCAGTACCTGAAGGGGGCTAGAGGAGAGCTGAGGAGGGATTGTTCCAAGGGTCTGTAGTAACAGGATGAGAGGGAATGGATTGAAGCTTGAGGAAGGCAGATTGAGATTGGAGATAAGGAAGAACCTCTTTGCAGTGAGGGTCGTGAGACACTGGAACCAGTTGCCCAGAGAGGTTGTGGATGCCTCTGTGGAGGTGTTCAAGGCCAGGCTGGAGAGGCCTTGAGCAACCTGTTCCAGTGGGAGGTGTCCCTGCCCATGGCAAGGATGTTAGAGTAGATGATCTCCACAAGATTTAGAGTGGGGCAGAGAGAAATACAATTAAATTCAGTAAGGCTAAGCACAGTCTTGAGCCTGGAAAAGAACCCCTTGGGAGCAGTATAGGCTGGAGACTGACTTGCTGGGGAGCAGTGAAGAGGAAAGGGACTTGAGGGTCCTAGTGGATGGAAGAGTAACTATGTGTCAGCAATGTGCTCTTGTGGCCAAGGCCAACGGCATCCTGGGGTGGATTATAAGGGCTGTGGTGAGTAGGTCAAGAGAGGTTGTCCTGCCCCTCTACTCTGCCTTGGTAAGGCCACATCTGGAATATTGTGTCCAGTTCTGGGCCCCTCAGTTCAAGAACCTCAGGGAACTGCTCAAGAGTTCAGCAGAGGCACAAAGATGCTGAAGGCAGTGGAACATCTACCTGCTGAGGACAGGCTGAGTGATCTGGGGCTCTTTAGCTTGGAGCAGAGCAGCCTGAGGGGTGACCTCATTCATATTTATAAGGGTGTAAAGGGTGAATGCCAAGAGCATGGAGCGAGGCTCAGCTTGCTGGTGGACAAAGGGCAATGTATGCAGGTTGAGGCATAGGAAGTTCCACGTAAACATGAGTGAAATTTTCACCGTGAGGATGCCAGAACCCTGGCTGTCTAGGGGGCTTGTGGAGTCTCCTTCTCTGGAGATACTCAAAACCTACCTCGATACAATACTGTGGGACCTGCTCTAGGTGATGCTGCTCTGGCAGGGGGGGGTTGGACTGGATGATCCTTGGAGGTCCCTTCCAACCTCTGACATTCTGGGATCTCTAAGGTCCATTCAAACCTAAGCCATTCCATGACAGGATGACCTTTCTGATCCATGCCCAGCTAGTCACCAGCCTGCTCTGTAGGCAACTGCCAGGTAAGAGCAAATAATCCTGCAGTAACAGCTCTGGGACAAAGGCCAATGTGCCTTTGGGACAGGAGGTTAAAGGTTGTTTATGGAATTTAACAAGTTCACATGGAGGGCACTTCACGATCATGTGGCCTGCCAAAGGGGTGTCAGGAGTGCCCAACGGGATGTGGTATTCCTGGAAGGAAAGAGCTGAAGTGCCAGCCTGGTCAGCCTTCCTGCCTCTCCTATCCCCCACACCTTCACCTCTTTGAGGTAACTTAGCCTCATAGCTCTGCTGGGCTATCAAATGTAAAGAAGTCTCAACCCAGCAAACTCCTGTGCCAAGAGAACGTGGCAGGTGTCCTTACAGCCATGTGCAGGAAGGGAGGAGCAGGCTATGCTCAGCAGTTACCATAGCTCTTCTTGGAGTCACATTCTTCCAGAGGTATTTTTATGTTTTAAATCAGAAGAGGTTCTTTTAATCTGCAGCAGCTATGTCCATCACAGCCTTTCTTGGTGGAGATACTAAAAGACCTGATGGGGACTGTCCCCTGGTGGCATATCTTTCACGTAAGAGCTTTCAGAGTCAAGCTGTGCTGTCCTGGCACAGTAAAGCAGGATTTGTGTTTTCCAGATTACACAACCCAACTGTCCCCTAGCAGAGGAGAAAGTTGTCCATGGGAAAGCTACTCTGGATACATTCACAGAGACTTTGGAAATGGACTCCCTCCCTCCCCATATTCCTATCATATTGTGTCTAGAATACAAGGACATTAACTTGTTGGAGCAGGTCCAGAGGCCACAAATTTGTGTGGGGAGTGCAGGACCACTTCTAGTGTGAGGCCAAGGTGAGAGATTTGAGGGTGTTCAGCCTAGAGAGAACGTTCTGGGGAGACCTTCTTGTGGCCTTTCAGTATTCAGAAGGGGTCTATAAGAAAGCTGAGGCCAGACTTAGAGCAGGGCCTGCAGTGACAGGACAAGGGGTGCTGGGCTGAAACTAAAAAAAACAGAGATTTGGACTTGAGAGGAATAAATTTTTTCCACTGAATGCAGCAAGACCCTGGCCGAGGTTAGACAGAGAGGTGGTAGATGTCCCATCTCTGGAACCCTTCCAGGTCAGATAGTTTGTGGCTCTGAGGAATTTGTTCCAACTGCAGATGTCCCTGCTGCCTGCAGAGGGATGTGACTGGATGACCTTGACAGGTCCCTTCCACCCCAAACCATTCTGTGAGGCTGGGATTTGCTTTCTTCTGGTGTGTAGCTTCCATCTGGTCATTGTTTCAAGCACTGACCCCTCCGTGGCACAGCCCAGACAAGAGAAGGTGTCCATGGCATTAGAAGCTTTATTTTTAGGGGAGGGCAGTGGCAGATGTTCTCTCAGTGCTGCCGGCGGGCTGAAGATCTGCTGATGGGAGTTGTTTTGGTGGGAGTTTCTTCTGGTCTCAGTTCTGCCAACAGCTCTAAAGAGAGCAAAGTATGTTAAGAACCAGCACTGGAGTGCCTGGAATAGAGAAAGCTACATCCAGCCTAGGCAGTACTCTCAGCCCTGCAAACCTGTTGCCCACTGCCAAAACCATGTCCCTGTTGAGCCAAATCTATTCTCTTTCCACTATGACCTTTCTCCATGGACCAGGAGATGCTGGGGACTGACCTGTTGGAGAGGAGCTCTGGCAAAAAGCAACTTGGGGGTCCTGAGCCAGCAATGTGCCCTGGTGGCCAAGAAGGCCAAGGGCTGTAGTGAGTAGGTCAAGAGAGACAGTGGAGCATCTCCCTGCTGAGGACAGGTTGAGGGAGGCTGGAGCTCTTTAGCTTGGAGCAGAGGAGCCTGAGGGGTGAACTCATTCATGTTTATCAAGATGTGCAGGGTAGTGTTAGGAGGACACAGCCAGGCTCTGCTCAAGGATGGCCAGTGACAGGACAAGAGGCAATGGGTGCAAGCTGGAGCTGAGGAGGTTCCATGGGAACATAAGGAGAAAGTTTTTCACTGTGAGGGTGGCAGAGCCCTGGAGCAGGCTGCCCAGAGAGGTTGTGAAGTCTCCTCAGGAGACATTCCAAACCTGCTTGGATGTGTTCCTGTGTGACCTGCCCTAGGTGAGCCTGCTGTGGCAGGGGTGTTGGACTCAATGACCTTGAAAGGTGCCTTCCAAACCCTAATATTCTGAGTGTACTGTGCAATGCCTTACCATCCTCAGAGCTATTCTCCTCATCACTGGAGAAGGCAATAAGAGCTTTTTTACGTGGCAGGTGCTTTCTGGTACTCTTCTGGTTGCGGAGGTGGCGAGGTGGGGGTGTAACAAAATCTTCATCCCTGTTGGCAGGGCTCAGGGGCTGGCGGCGTGAACCTGCCAACAAACAAAATGGAGAGAGAGGTTGCAGCCATGCTGCCTGTAAGGGTGAGGAAAGTCCCTAGGGGTCTCTGCTGGACTGCAGAATCAGAGAATGGTTTGGGTTGGAAGGGACTCTTCACATCCAATCTAAATCTCCTATCCTCTTAATTCCAAACCAGGCTCAGGTTCAAGGCTGCAGACTCCCAAAGGAACATACTTGCTGCTGGTTTCTTCTTGGCAGGCTGTGGCATTGGTGTTCTGGTACCTTCCTGGCACGGCTCTTCTGAATCCAACCCTCGGTTATGGGAGACAAACATCTTCTGCTGCAGCTCCTCAGCCAAAACCTGATGGACATATAACACAGTGAGAGGAAAAAAGAAGGCAAAAAGAGAAGGTGAAGAGGGAGAAGTATTCCATCCCAAGCGGAATTGCTATCAAACAATTGGTAAATCATTAGGGGTGAATAGGAGGCTGCTTGACCTGGAGGAAGGCAAGGCTGTCAGTCACTGTGTGGAAAGAGCAGTCATTGTCACCTGCCCCCCATCCTTACTTTAGTCTCAGGTTTGCTGCCTCTGAGGAATCCGCCCAGCACTTTTTGGAAACAGCTGTAGACAGTTGGGTCTTGGAGCTTGTCTGCAAAGCAGTCGAAGTTGTCATGCAGCTTGTGAAGGCCCCGTTCTGAGAGGGGAAGCAGAGTAAGGCAGAAGGCCAAGTCCTGATGTTGGCGTTCAGTCCTGGGAGAGACAAAGAGGGCCATCAGCTCTCACGGACAGGGCTGTGTAAGGGTGAGCATAGCTGCCTATAGCTGCAACACATGAGCACAAAACATTGCTGCAGGTGCTTCTGAGGCTCCTCAGGTTGTTCTGTTGCAAGTCAGTGACAGAGTGTCATGGAATGCTCACTGGATGCAATCAAAGACACTGTCTTAGCGTCTGTCTGAAACAGCACTGAAGGCTTCCCTGATAAAGAACACAGCCACTAGTTTAAAAAGTGTCAGAAGTTCCTGCTGGCTACAAGGACCAAAAAAAACCAGCAAACTAAACACTGAGTGAGCATCCTGCTGTGGGGTCTTCTTTCAACTGAGGAAAGAAAAAACACCCTGGCTGCTCATTTCTGCACATTTGGAACAACCTCAAGCAGCAGCTCTAATTTTTGTTCTCCATTTTCTGGCTGGTTGCATAAAGGCCATTTTCATGAAGATACAAACTGAACGAATAGCTGCTGGATCAGAGGGAAAACAAAGCTGAAGCACACACAGGTGCCTCTACGTCTGAACTCTTGACATTTTGCTATCTCTGGAGTTCCTGAACTGCTGAAGAGGGTGTCAGTGGCTGCAAAATCTGTTCTGATAAGCTCCTGGTTTAGCGTGGCATGAAAGTTTTGCTCTGGCGTTACTGGTGGTGTTCTTATCTTTGTGGCACAGAGAGATGAGCACATTGGACTGGATGAGCTTTCAAGGTCCCTTCCCACCTCTACCATTCTGTGATTTTAGCCAAGGTTGGACATGGCTCACATCAGACACTTCTTCATAAATGCTCTGCAAAGGGCTCACCAGTGTTCACTGGAGAGAGTTTTGGAAAGGAGGGCCACTCCAGCTCAGGAAACAAAATCCAAATATTTCTGGGGAATACACAACTCCCTGAGGCATCTGAGCCTGGGTACAGGCCCAGGCATTGCATGGCAATGGCCAAGATAAGTAAACACACCTTAAACCCCAAGGGCAGAGCCAGAACAACAGAGAATGAAAACTACAGGAATCACATAATGGTTCGGGTTGGAAGTGACCTTGAAGATCATCCAGTTTTAACCCCCTACCGTGGGCAGGGACACCTCCCACTAGAACAGGTTGCTCAAGGCCTCATGCAGTCTGGCCTTGAACACCTCCAGGGAGGGAGCATGGAGGAAGGCAGGGTGCACCAAAGGCAGTGGTAGGTAAAATGAAGTTATTATTTTTCAGTCCATGCCAGAGAGGGAGATAAACCTCTGCTGTCTTTCTTGTTGGGGAAAAAAGAAAGAAAAAAAAGTGTACGTCCGGGTCAGTGAAGTTACAGCTCGAGGAGCAGGGCAAAAGAACAACAAAACCCCACGCCCCGGAAACCAAGAATCATGGAATGGTTTAGGTTGGGAGGGACTTCCGAAGATCTAACCCCCCTGCAGTCATCAGAGACATCCTCCACTAGATCAGCTTGCTCACAGCCTTGTCCAGCCTGAACTCAAATATCTCCCTCCCTGGGCAACCTGTTGCAGTGTTGTAGCACCCTCATGGTGCAGAACTTGTTCCTAACATCCAATCTAAATCTGCTCTGCTCTCATTTCAAACCATTGCCTGTGGCAAAGCAGCACAAGGTCGCATAAAACCCACACATGGGGTTGGTCTCCTTGCGCAGCTATAATGCAGACCTAAGCTGTCATAACCCTTTTCCCTAAGAAAGGGGGAAAGGCAGAGGGGTCAGTCTGTAATAACCATAGAATCAGACTTCTTTCAGTTGGAAAAGACCTCCAAGGTCAAGTCCAACCATTCTCTAACTCTACACCAAGGCTGGTGCTAAACCATGTCCCTCCGCACCACATCTCTGCCTCTTATGCACCTCCAAGGATGGGGAGTCAACCACCTTCCTGGGCAGCCTGTTCCAGCATTTGAGAACCCATTCAGTCAAGAAGTTTCTTCTAATGTCCAACCTCAACCTCCCCTGGCACAACTTGAGGCCTTAATTTTTATTTATTAATTCATGTATTTTTAGGAGGAATATTGAGGCAAAGCAGAAGGGACCTCATCCAGCTTGTGTCATCATCTGTCGTGTGAAGAATACAATGGGAACCTCCTAGGCCCACTACATATGCTTTCTTCTCACAGTTGCTGACAAGCAGCTTTACCTGTCAGGAAGATGAGGACTCCAAACCCACCTGGCAATCCGGAACCGCTGACACAGCTTCTCCACCAGGCTCTCAGTCTGTTTATCTTTGGTGATGTAGGAGAAGATATGTCTGCAAAGAAACATGGAAAGCTGAGAGCCCAGAAGGAGCCCCCACTCCTGCCTACACTACAGGGTGCTCACAGCTATCCTATCCAAGTCAGGTTGGTGTGCCTCCAGAAAACCAAGACTGCTCTCTGTTTCAGGCTTGGTTCAGGAGAAGCTGTAGGCATTACTTTCAAACAGTAATCACAGTCCCTGTGGAGGGGACAGCTGCTGTGACACAGTGAAAACTGCACCCTTCAATAACAGCACTGCCTAGGATCACACTAAGGAGTCCAGGGAGAGCAGGGACCCTGCTGGGCTGCAGTGCTAAGGGTAATACCTACAGGAAGGAGGGATGCTCAAGAACATGGAGTGCTCACTTCTAATCTACTCCGTCTGATTTGAAGAGCATGGAACACTTCCAGAAAATCTCCTCAGTTGCCAAGCTATGCTGGCAGACTGGTATAACACCTGGGATCAGAGAGTGTTAGAGTTTGGAAGGGACCTCCAAAGATCATCCAGTCCATTGCCCCCTGCCACAGCAGTATCACCTAGGGGAGGTCACATCTTTATAGCTGTCTCACCCACACTGCAATGCAAGTGCTACACTTATTCTCCAGGTCTGTGGTAATAACTCCATTTTGATGTCTATAAAAAAGTTGGACTGAAAATTCCAATATTATGTTCAGTTCTTTCTACAGACTCATAGAATGGTTTGGCTTGGAAGCGACCTCCAAGGATCATCCAGTCCAATGTCCCTGCAGTAACCAGGGGCATCCTCCACCAGATCAGGTTTCTTAGAGCCCTATCAAGCCTGACCTTGAATATCTCCAGGGATGGGGCCTCAGCTACACCCTGGGCAACCTGTTGCAGTGTTGCAGCACCCTCACAGTGCAGTTGTTCCTAACATCCAATCTGAATCTGCTTTTCTCTCATTTCAAATCACTGTCCCTCATCCTGTCACTGCAGGCCTGGTTATCTTTGCAGCCTTCTTCTGGACCTGCTCCATCAGGTCCATGTCCTTCCTCTGTTGGGGGCCCCAGAGCTGGATGGAGAACTCCAGGTGAGATCTAACCAGAGCAAAGTGGCAGAATCACCTCTCTTGATCTTCCCTTGCATTAAACCCAACTCTTCTCCTTTAGCTTCAGCTACCTCATGATGGTGTGGAAGGCCTTCTCCTCTGTGCCACAGCTGGGGTCCGAGAGGCGACTGATGATGTCTGGGAGCAGGTTGTAGATGGCATTGTCCTGTGCAGAATGCAAGGTTCCACATAAGAGACACAGTCATGAAGGACAGCTCAAGTCAAGCTGCCCACTTCAAATGAAGCCCTTTCTCCCTACTGCACATCTGCTGTCTGAGATCAGCTTTTTGAAACAAGCTGTTCAGAGCTATATGAAGGTAAAGGGAAGGGGAACACAGGACGCCAGCCAACAATCGCAGCCCTTGGTTTGCAACAGCTCTGCTCTTTGACAGACTTTGGTAGGTTTTCTTCGCTTCAATCCTTGTCACAACCCAACAAAATATCCTGCTTCTGATAAAGGAACCTTCCACTGCAAGTCAGCTTAAGGAACTGCCTCCCATCTTGCCCAAAAGCTCAGGTCCAGGTTCCCTCCTCACTGCTTTACAGGGTTGCGGCATAGACACTGCAGAGACGGTGCAGGGAGGTGGCCAGCTCTGCTTTGAACAGAGCGAGGCAGTAAAGCCTTAGTGTCACTGCAGCTTCTCAGTATATCTCAGACTCTGAAGCACCCAGAGCACTCTTCACAGTAAATGAATAGTGTACAAGGGGTGGTGCTTCTGCTGTTCTTATCTGCTGAGGCTGTGACTGCTTCACAGCTTAAGTGTGTCAATGTCACACAGTCAAGAACAACTTTGAAAGGTCAAATTCAGCAACTATGGGGTTGAAACAAAACTTGTGTTGCTCAGTTTTTTTGTCTACCCTCATTTAGACAACACAGAGGGACAGACAGCTAACACACCTCCTCCTTGACCAAGCCTCCACCAGCCCTTCCTGCTGTTCTGAACTAAGGTTCCCCAGAATCCACTTGCCTTACTGGAGAGTTCACTGAAAAAGCTCTGAGCCAGTCCCATGATCTCCTCCTCTGGATCTAGAAGCAGAGCTGCCATCTCGCTCACTTGGCCCTTCACCTTGACCATGTCCTTGAGGATGAGGTGAGTCATCACCAGCCCAGCCGTCTGCCTCACACTGGGGCAGGGGTCCCGCAGTCTGGCACAAACAAGCAGTTAAAATCATGAAATCACAGAGTTCCTTTCTCCTGGAAAAGGCCTTTAAGATCATTGAGCCCAACCAGCTTGACCAAGTATGGTGCTAAACCATGTCCCTTAGCACCACAGTTCTGTGTCTCTGAACACCTCTAGGAGTGGGGATTCAACCACCTCTCTGGGCAGCCTGTGCTAGTGTTTGAGAACCCCTTTAGGCCAAACTAAAATTTCCCTGGTGCAATTTGAGGCCATTCTCCCTGGTAACAAGGGATAGGAAGAGACCACTCACCTCACTCCAATCTTCTCGAAAGGAGGGGAGACCTCATTGATCGCTACAGCTACTTTCAGGTACGCCTCATGGCAGTACCTACCTGAAGGTAGTTATAGAGAGCAATGATGTCTCCCCTCAGCTTCCTTTTCTCCACACTGAGCAACCCATTCCCTCAGCTACTCCTTGCCACACCTGTTCTCCATACCCCTCACCAGCTTCACTGTCCTTCTCTGGACCTTCTCCAGGACCTCAGTGTGTCCAACTGAGTATCTTTACATTACTGATACCCACAGCAGCCTATCCCACATCCCAGGTCTGTCATCTCCCTGCTACTGACACCTTCAAATTTGGTTTCCTGTGTCGTACTTTCACAGAGCTCTCATCACCTGTCCTTTCTCAGCATTACCTGGCATAGAGGTGTGATGTCCAAGGCTCCACCAGGTTAGGGAAACGGATGGCCAAATCTCCTGCTGCAATAATGAGGTTGGACCTCACCCTAGGCAGTGTGGACTTCTCCATCATAGTGAACAGCAGGCACAAGTGGGAGTCACAGAACTCAGAGCTGATGAGACAGGGTACAAAAAAGAAAGCATAGGTGTGAAAATCTCACCTCAGAGCAGTGAGGTAGGAAATAAAGAATCAAATAAAAGGTCATCCAGTCCAACACCCCTGCAGTCAGCAGGGACATCCTCCACTAGATCAGCTCGCTCACAGCCTTGTCCAGCCTCACCTTGAAGATCTCCAGGGATGAGGCCTCAATCACACCCTGGGCAACCTGTTGCAGCACCCTCATGGTGCAGAACTTGTTCCTAAGATCCAATGTGAATCTGCTCTGCTCTCACTTCAAACCATTGCCCCTTGTCCTGTCCCTGCAGGCCTTTGAAAACAGTCCCTCTGCAGCCTTCTTGTAGCCCCCTTCAGGTCCTGGCAGGCTTCTATTAGGTCTGCCTGGAGCCTTCTCTTTTGCAGGCTGAACAACCCCAGCTCCCTCAGCTTGTCCTCACAGCAGAGGTGCTTCAGCCCCTGATCATCTTTGTGTCCCTCCTCTGGACTTGCACCATCAGGTTCATGTCCTTCCTGTGTTCATGGCACCAGAGCTGCACGCAGCACTGCAGATGAGGTCTCCCCAGAGCACAGCAGAGAGGCAGAATCACCTCTCTCCATCTCTGTCCATGCTGCTTTTGATACAGCCCAGGCTGCCATTGGCCTTCTGGACTACAGGCTGCACTGTTGACTGTACACTGCTGGATGTGAATACTGCTTTGGGTTGCAAGGTTTGTTTGTCCTTTAGCACCAGGTAGGGAGCCTGGCACAGCTGGGCATTACCTGATCATGCAAAGCTTGCCAAGGGCTAGGGCTGCAGCAGCCAAGAGTGATGGATCGCTGTAGAGCCCAGGGTTGTTGCAGATCTTGAGCACCAGTGGAACAAAGGCAGAAAAGAGGTGGGTCTCTAGAGAGCAAGGATAAAGACAGCAAGGATGAGAGCACTCTTTATGCATCCTTCTTGTTTCAAAACTCCTGCAATTTAGGAACTGGTTGACTCAGTTTCCCCATTGGAAAACACACCTCTAGAGACACAGAATAAAGAAAGGCTACAAAGAAACTGACAGCAGATGAAAAATGTCAGATTCTGAAGGAAACTTCTTCACTGAAGGGTTTCTCAAGCATTGGAACAGACTTCCCAGGAGGTGACTGAATCCCCATGCCTGGAGGTTTTAAAAAGAGGTAGAGATGTGGTGCTGAGGGACATGGTTTAGCACCAGTCTTGGTCAAGTTAGAGAATGGTTTGATTTAATGATCTTAAAGGTCTTCCCCAACTGAAATGATTCCATGATTCTATCAAATAGCCTCATGCAGAACAGAATCATAGCACCATTAAGGTTGGGAAAGACCTCTAAGAGCATCATGCCCAACCATTATGTAACCTACATGGTGCTAAACATGTCCCTCAGCACCACATCTCTCCCTCTTTTAAAAACCTCCAGGCATAGAGGTTTAACTAAATTGGGCAGCTTGTGCCAGCTCAGGACTTTAACCATACTCTTACTGCCTGTAACTAACTCTTGTTAGTCTTTGCATCCTTTCCACTGTATCCTCTAAACAGATCTGTCCTTAACTAATGAAGTGTCCTTCAAAACCAAAGAAAACCAATTAATATGGTCCAGGACCTGGCAAACAACACAATGATCTACCTTGTAACCACACAAGGAAAAGTAATTCAAAGGTTCACAGTTCCAGAAAGGTTCTTCTTCTGAAGACTGTCAGAGACCCTGGAGACCATAGCTCCTAGCTGGAAGATCCTTGCCTAAATTGAACCACTCACCCTCTGAGCATGCCCAGTGAATTTAAGAGAAGCTGGACCTTTAATATGAAGTAAGCAAGAGACTGTTAGTAGGTTTTGCCATGAGGTGTAGCTACTGTATCTTACTTTACAAATATCTACCAGGAATTCCAGCTGGTGTGTGCTGGATGTGTAGGAATGTCCCCAGCATCCAAACTTGCACAGCTCTGAAATAAAGCAATGTCTGCTCCTTAGTGTCAAACCCAGTGGGGAGGAGCTGGGGTCCTGATAGTGACATCAGCACCACATCTCTCCTTCTTTACAATACCTCTAAGGATGGGGGTTCAACCATCTCCCTGGGCAGCCTCTTCAAATGCTTGACCACTTTCAGTAAAGATTTTTTTCCTAATATCCAACCTAAACCTCCCCTGGTGCAGCTGAGGCTGTTTCCTCTCTTCCCATCACTAGTGACATGGGAGAAGAAAACAACACCCACTTCACTCCAGCTGCCTTTCAGGGAGTTGTAGAGAGCAATGAGGTCTCCCCTCAGCCTCCTTTTCTCTACACTAAGAAACCCCAAGTCTCTCAGCCGACCTTTCTCCAAACCCTTCAACAGCTTTGTTGGCCTTCTCCAGACCTAATCAGCATCTCGGTGTCCATCTTGTAATGAGTGGCCCAAAACTGGACACAGTATTTGAGGTGTGAGCCCTTCCTCTTCCTGGATCAGTAACCCACTGTCCATGTTCTCTCCCAGGGGCTGAGGGAGCTTCTCAGCAGCAGACACTCTTACCCTCTAGAAGCTCTGTCTCAGAAATACTGCGAATGAGCTCAGCCTCTGTGTCATCAGCAGAGGTTCCCACAAGGAGTTCTTCTTCCATAGTGCTCTCATTTCCTGAGGCCTGTGCAGAAAGGAAGACTCTGAAAACGGTGACAGGCAACAACAGCCCCTTCCTTCACAGAATGCTCTCCTCTCAGGCCAGAACCGCATGACAGATCCAGAGTTTTGTAACCCACTTTTCCCTGAGAACTGCATGGAGCTGTATAAGGTAGCTCAGAGTTTGCCGAGTCAGTCTCAGCTACTGAAGCTCTTAAGCTAAGACAAGCATAGGACACATCTGGCATCAGTGCTAAAGTCCGGCACAACTTAAGGGACATGCCAGTCCTAAAAGCAGGAAGTTCAAAGCAGCCTGTGAATTTTTGGCCTTGTAAGCAGGATTAGGGGAAGCTCTACAACCAGGCAGAGAGATGTTTCACAGGGACCAAATCTGCATCCAGCTGCTGCTTCTTGGAATATCTGAAAGCAGCCTCCTCTGCTGCTCTCCACTGATAAGCAGGGTGGGTGATGAAATGAGCTACAGATTTCTCTGGGCACAGCAGTTTAGGCATCTAATGGAGACTGCATAGCTAAGGACACAACATTTTCCTCTCTTCTCACCCACCAAAATCAGCCTCACCACATCCTCCAAAGTGTTCTGGGGCAAACCTAACCAACTAGGGTATTTCTACCACACAGATCCCAGTAAGAAACCTGCTATTAACACTTTCATCACTACCACCTGAGAGCCTCAAACTCTAACAGACCAAGGTTCCAAAACTCATGGCACCACTGGCAGCAATTGCAAGACTGCACTGGTAAGAAAGGAGGTGATGAGTTGGAAGAAGGTGGTTGGTTACCTGAGGCAGGAATTAAGAATGACCATCACTGTTCATTCCTTTTCCTCTACCTCTTCAAAATCCAAGGCCAGTGAAAGAGTTTTATTAAACATTCAAGGACCTCAGCTCTGTGGGTCCACCGTGACAAATGCAGATACCTCTCTGCTCCCAGAGCATGCATTACTCTGGACCTTGTGCATCCTCAGGAATGCATTCTCCAGAAGTTTGCTGTAACAGTAGGTGGGACACTGTAGGAACTGCCCACAGGAGAAAACCAAACACCTCATTTCTCACCTGGGGTCTCTGCTTCTTCGTGCTGCCAATGGAACGTTTCTTGGTCTTTTCTTCTCTGAGGGTGCGGCGCCTACGCAGCTCTGCACTCACTGCCACTTCCAAGTGCACCACCTGCTGAAATGCCACCTGTCCCACTAAGGACACCAGGTGAGTCAACAGGAATGTGGGGAGACTGCTGTCATCTTCAGAGGTGCTGCTGGGAGAATCTCCTGGATCTAGCGAAGAAAAATGACTACAGCTCAGCATCGATTTGGCCTCTTCCCTCATCAGCACCTGCCAGCTCTCACTGTGTAACCCAGCTCTGTGCTCCACAGACTCCTTTCACAGCACTCACACCCTTCCACGCCAACACCTCCATCAGCTCTTCAGCTCTGTGCTTACTCTAGTCCACACAATGGCAGCACTAGACACCAAGGGTACAGATTTCCTTCAACAGCTTTTTTCCTCACCAGCTTTCTGTCCATTGTCCTCCTGCAGCTTCTCGAGCGCTTGCTGAGTGCACTTCTGCAGGATATGAGCACAGATCTCCTCTGCACCTTCTGCCCGCTGGTAGATCAGAGTAACTGCTGCCTCCATGAAGGGGATCCAGCCACTACTTGGCTGGGCAAAGCCTGACAGAAAAGAGAGCAATGTACCACCCATCTTAGTGACAACACAGACAGCCCAGCTTCATCCCCTCTAACCCTGCTGCTGACCTGAGCTTACCTTGACTCAGTGTCTCACTCAGGCAACCAAAGAGTGTGTGGTTCTGCGGCAGTCGAAAAGGTGCAGTGTCCTTGCCCTGTGCTGGCTGCAGAGAAAACAGAGAAGTTACTCTTGCCATACAAGAGCTTCCCCCATGCCCTTCCTGCTGCATAACCTTGCTGTGTGCACAGTGCTCATCAAACCTACAGCACAGACACTGAGCACTGCTCTGCAACTAAATATACAGCAGAGACAGTGCTGGAGCCACTTTTCTTTAACGTCTTCATCAATGAACTGGGCAAGGGGATCCAGGCACCCTCAGTAAGCTTGCAGCTGACACTGAGCTGGGAGGAGTGCTTGAGGGTAGGAAGGCTCAGCAGAGGGAACTGGACACGCTGGATCAATGGACCAGGGCCAGTGGAATAAGACTGAACAAGGCCAAGTGCCGGGTCCTGCACGTGGGTTACAAAGATGCCATGAATGCTCTGGGCTTGGGACAGAGTGGCAGGAAAACTGCCCAGCAGAGAAAGACCTGGGGCTGTTGGTCAAAATCTGACTGAAGATGAGCCAGGGTGTGCCCAGATGGCTAAGAAGGCCACCAGCATCCTGGCCTGGATAAGCAATGGTGTGACCAATAGAAGCAGGGCAGGAATTTTGTCCCTGTACTCAGCACTGGTGAGGCGGCATCTTACAGTACTCCAGGTGAGGTCTTCCCAGATACATCAGTGTCTGACTGATCAAGATAGACTTGACCAAAGTCTCGGTGCAATCCCAGCACAAATCCAGGCTGGGTGGTGAATGGCTGGAGAGCAGACCTGAGGAAAAGGACCTGGGGGTCTCGGTAGACAAAAAGCTCCACATGAGCCAACAGCGTGCACATGTGGCCCAGACAGCAACTGTGTCCTGGGCTGCATCAAGATCAGCGTGGCCAGCAGGGCAAGGGAGGGGATTCTGCCCCTTTACTCTGCTCTCATCAGACCCTACCTGGAGTACTGTGTGCAGTTCTGGAACTTCCACCACAGGAGGGACATGGAACTATCGGAGCGAGTCCAGAGGAGGCCACAAAGATGCTCAGAGGGCTGCAGCAGCTCTGCTATGAGGACAGGCTACAAGAGTTGGGGCTCTTCAGCCTGGAGAAGAGAAGGCTTCAAGAGACCTTATAGTAGCCTTCCAGTATCTGAAAGGGGCCTACAAGAAGACTGGGAAGGGACTATTCACAAGGTCTTGTACTGACAGGACAAGGAATAATTGGTTTAAACTGGAAAAGGGGAGATTTAAACTGGATGTTAGGAGGAAGTTCTTTACAGTGAGGGTGGTGAGATACTGGCACAGGTTGCCCAGGGAGGTTGTGACTGCTCACTCCCTGGATGTGTTCAAGGCCAGGTAGGATGAGGCCCTGAGTGACCTGTTTTAGTGGGAGGTGTCCCTGCCTATGGCAGTGGGTTGGAATTGGATGATCTTTGAGGTACCTTCCAACCTAAGCCACTCTATGATTCTATGAAATCAAGCTAATGCTTGAGGATTCAGCAGCTTTCAGTAACTGCAAACAAGGCTTCTCAGTTTACTATAACCCTACTGTCTGTGCTGAAATTGTGGTTGGGGAGGGTTAGAAGGAGAAGGTAAAGAAGAGCTACCAGTCATTTCAGTACTTACAGTTGAGTTTTATGTGAAAAAGGACTGAACTGTGGAGTTAAATCAATCTAAAACTGAATTACAAACATCTTCACAGTGTGTACTTGCAGCCCAGAAGGCAAATGGCATCCCGGGTTGCATCAACAGCATCATTGCCAGCAGATGGAAAGAGGTGATTCCACCTCTCTGCTCTGGGGAGACCTTACCCACAGTGCTGTGTCCAGCTTTGAAGCCCACAACACAGGAAGGACATGGACCTGATGGACAGGGTCCAGAGGAGGCCAGAGATGACCAGGGGTCTGGGGCACTTCTACTGTGAGGACAGGCTGAGTGAGCTGGGGTTGTTCAGCCTGGAGAAGAGAAGGCTCCGGGCAGACCTTATAGCAGCCTGCCAGGACCTGAAGGGGACTACAGGAGAGCTGGGGAGGGACTGTTTGCAAAGGCCTGCAGGGACAGGACAAGGAACAACAGTTTGAAATGAGAGAAGAGCAGATTTAGAGTGGATGCTAAGAACAACTTCTGCACCATGAGGGTGCTGTAACACTGCAATAAGTTGTCCATGGAGGGACTTGAGGCCCCATCCCTGGAGATACTCAAGGTCAGAATTGGCAAGGCTGTGAGCAAGCTAATCTATTGGAGGATGTCCCTGCTGACTGCAGGGGCGTTGGACTAGGTAACCTTTGGAGGTCCCTTCCAACTCAAACCATTCAATAATCCCATTTACAAATGTTGTTAATTCATTAAGGTCCTGCAGGAGTATCCCCAGTGGAAGGGACAAACACAGAAATGTTCTGTGTGAAGAATTGCTGCTTTTCATATTGGAACTTCTGAACCAAAATGCCCTAAATGCTACAGACAAAAGACAAAGAGACAAAAGAAAGAAAGCATAAGTGGCTCCCAGGACAGAGCAACCATCAAGCATCATGTTGTCACAGGTTGGAAACACTCATGTTTTAGATTCAGCTGTACAGATGACAACTCCCAAATACCAATGAATAGAGATGGGAAAAGAATCACACCACCAGAACACAACAGCAGAAGAGAAGGCTTTCCACTTGAGGGAACACAAATCACTTTAGCACTGGGAGTCTGAGTTAGAGCACTGAAAAGAAGAGAGATTTTCTTGTGCACTCAGCTCTTTACTAACTGAATTCAGCCTGCTGCCTACTGACAATGGTTTTCTTACAGGCTCACTGATGTGTGTTAAGCTTTCCAGGCAGTGCTGCTGAATGGTCTCAACCCACTTAATCTCAGAATTGTTAAGAATCTAATAACTTCTCTCTTTTCTCAATACAAACCATTTCCTCCCCAGTTCCTGGTTTCCAGGTGTCCCCACAAGCAGACTAAAAGTCTCACCTTTGGGTCACAGCCAAGTTTGCAGATGGCACGGCATACTTCTTCAGCCAGGCGATAGTCCTCACCTGCCTTTTCAGACAGCCCCACTGTCACCAGGACATCCAGGTTGCTACCTATGACCTCTGGCTTCCCTCTGTGGAGTGAAAGGGATATGGGTATTAGATCACAGACCCACAGAATATTAGGGGTTGGAAGGGATCTCCACAGATTATCCAGTCCAACTCCCCAGTCAGAGCAGGATCACCTAGATCAGGTCACACAGGAACACATCCAGGAAAGTTTGAAGTGTCTCCAGAGAAGACTCCACAACCTCTCTGGGCAGCCTGCTCCAGGGCTCTGCCATCCTCACAGCAAAAATGTTTCTCCTTCTGTTCCCATGGAACCTCCTCTGCTCCAGCTTGCACCCATTGCCCCTTGTCCTGTCATTGGACATCCCTGGCTCTGTCCTCCTGACACTGCCCTGCACATCTTGATAAACATGAGTGAGGTCACCCCTCAGGCTCCTCTGCTCCAAGCTAAAGAGCCCCAGCTCCTTCAGGCTGTCCTCAGCAGGGAGATGTTCCACTGCCTTCAGCGTCTTTGTGCCTCTGTGCTGGCCTCTCAAGCAGTTCCCTGAGGTCCTTATTGAACTGAGGGGCCAGAACTGAACACAATGTTCCAGATGCTCTGCCTGGTAAGGCTGCAGGAGGAGAACCTCTCTGACTTACTCACCACAGCCCTTCTAATCCACCCCAGGATGCCCCTGGCCTTCTTGGCCACAAGGATAGATTGCTATCTTGTAGGCATCCTGTTGTCCACCAGGACCCTGAGGACCCTTCCGTCTGCACATATGGATAATGAAGAGAAACACTCCTTCCTTGCAGAAGGCAGTGGTTTGAGTAAGAGGGGACATCCATCCAATGACTCAAGATACAGCTACAGGAGCAGGAAGCGATTTATTCCACAGAAGTCAGTAAAATACCCACTCCACAAAGATGAGGTTATTAAACATGAACAACACTGGGCACACTGTCTCTTTGAAAGAAAGATTTTGGACTCTTCTTTCTTATTAGAAAGAAGCAAAACTTAAAGGAGTAAGCCAAAGAAAAATGCTGTAAAACAGACAAACATCCAGCAGCTCAGAACTGGTGGCAACCAGAATCATACAATTATTAAGGTTGGAAAAGACCTTCAGAATCGTCAAGTCCAACCATTAACCCTACTCTGATAAGTCCACCACAAAGACCTATCCCCATGTACCACATTTACACTTGCTGATTCGTCCCTTGCTGTGAGAAACACAACCATAACAGAAAAAAGAAACCCAAACACTATCTCACTCCCTCTTTCTAACGGTGAATTCCAATTTCCTTATCCTCAGTCCAGCTCTGATCTGAGGAATGCAGAATTATCTGGGTGAAGAACCAAGAGGATGTGATTTTCAAAAGAAAACTTTAAAAGTTTCCAATGGACATCTCTAGAACAAAAGCAAATCACCTCTGCTCTGGTGAGATCTCCCCTGCAGTGCTGCGTTCAGTTCTGGAGCCCTCAGCACAGAAAGGACATGGACCTGATACAGCAGGTCCAGAGGAGGGCCACAAAGATGATCAGGGTCTGCAGCACCTCTGCTATGAGGACAGGCTGAGGGAGCTGGGGTTGTTCAGCCTGGAGAAGACGAGGTTCCAGGGAGACTCAATAGTGGCCTTCCAGTACCTGAAGGGTCTACAATTCTATGGCTGGCAGTACCTTGGAAAGAAGAGCTAACAGGCACAGTGCAGAACTGTCTGGAAGCTCCACAAATGGTTCCAGCTCTATAGAGCTAGGAACTTTAAGCTCATCATTACACAGGCCTACTTTTGACTGACAAAGGACTGAAGTAGGAAGATCAAGAAAAAAATCTTGCAGTTAAGGTAAGTACCAAAGGGTTACTGGTCTGGGAAACCGTAAGAGGGAGAAATTGGTCTGCTTTTGACCAGAAGTTACAACAGGCTGATAATCACTAGGTTACTGAGAGATAAGATCCAGGGGAAACAGGGCTTGCAAGTATGCACATGAACAGTGGGGAGAGATGATTTGTGACAGATTCTAGAATAAAGGAGGGGCTCCGTTCTGCTTTTGGGCTTCTGGGAGATTCTAGATATACGTAACAGAACTCTAAGCCCAGATATGTCGAGTGCCTAGGTGGCTGGGTTGGAGCAGCACCAGTTAGGACCATCCTGATGGTGCAATTTTCAGTGGGAACACTTGCCTTGAGAGGATGGGTGCCAGCCAGCCCTGGAATCTACACAGCTCACGAGTTTTCTTGGTCAGCTGGATAGGGTGAGTATAACCTGCTCTTTGATAACAGAGTTACTCAGCGTTCCTTGTCATATACCTTTCTCTCTATGATTTTAGTATCCGAGCTTTAAGTATCGTGGTTTCCAGTATACCTTTCTCCTTATGGTTGTAGTGTTTAAGCTATAGCAAAGTCTTAAAACTGTACTCGGATGGGGTTACCCATGTGTGAGTGCATTCCCTGGCCCTTAAAGGACTCACTGGAACAGAAACTGAGGCAATGAAAGCCCTGGGGTACAGTTCCAGTCTTCCTGGCCTCCAGAAAGCAAAGCAGATTCATCCATGCTAAATGCTCCAGACCTCTCTACTGAGCAGTTTCTTATGGTTGTCACCCACACAAGGATAGAGCTGCAGAGCTGGGACATGGCAAGCTGAGAAGGGAATGACATTCTACACAAAGAAAAGTCATCATACTCATACAGACACTATACTGCTGGGACCTAGCACAACAAGGATCCAACAAGAAGGTCAACAGCATACTGGCCTGCGTCAGGAACAGTGTAGCCAGCAGGACCAGGGAAGTCATTCTGCCCCTGTACTCAGCATACACCTTAAGTACTGTGTCCAGTTCCAGGCCCCTCAATTTAAGAAAGACGTTGAGGTGCTTGAACACGTCCAGAGAAAGGCACCAAGGCTGGTGAGGGGGCTGGAGCACAGCCCTGGGAGGAGAGGCTGAGGGAGCTGGCATTGGTCAGCCTGGAGAAGAGGAGGCTCAAGGGAGACCTTATTGCTCTGTACAACTACCTGAAAGCAGGTTGTAGCCAGGTGAGGGTTGGTCTCTTCACCCAAGCACCCAGTGACAGAACAAGAGGACACAGCCTCAAGCTGCACTGGTGTAGGTTTAGGCTGGATGTTAGGAAGAAATTCTTCACAGAAAGAGCGATTGGCCACTGGAATGGGCTGCCTAAGGAGGTGGTGGGATCACCATCCATAGAGCTGTTTTAAAGGAGACTGGATAAGGCACTTAGTGCCATGGTTTAGTTAATTAGAAGGTGTTGGGTGATAGGTTGGACTCAATCTCGAAGGTCTTTTTCAACCTGGTTAATTCTTTAATTCCAGGCTTCATTACCCTATGCGGTAGTTGGTTACTAATCTTGAAGATGCAGTTCTTGAACAACCACCAAACCCTTTAACTCCCTGTAGATCCTCCCAGCCACAGAATTCAACCAGGTCCTATGCTTACCGTGCCATCATCCCCAGCAGCATCACAGCAGCACAACGCTCTTGTGGAGAGCACTGAGACTTCCCTGTGAATCGCTCCCAAAGCAGCTGGATCACAGCAGGATTGATTTCATCTTTCTGCACAAACTCTGAGACCTGCCAAGGAAATGCAATAAACAAGGAGAGGCAGGAGGATGGACTTCAAAGCAACAATGACAGTGCAACAACTGCCATTATAGGGCAGACATCTAAGATCACAAACACAACCCAAACCCAAATACTCACTATTTCTTCTAAGCAGTCTATTGCTCCTTGTGATGCATCCACCATGATGAGAGACAGAGATTGCACCAGACCCTGGGCCCCAGCTCTTTGAAAAGGGAAAAATAAAATTTAAAAATAGTTAAAGATAAAGGAAAATAACTGTTGCAGTTACTCCTGAGGACATCTATTAGATAACAGAGCTGATCCATGGGGACAGGAAAACTTCCCCCTTCCCCAAGCTGGAATTCTCCAGCTTAAGTACCAGTGAGCACAACATGGGCTCAAAGTTTCACTGCTGCTGCTCTTCCTGGTGCTCAAAGATACAATAAGAAATGCCTACGGGCCATGTCCCAGCTTGATCTCAATCACAACTCAAAGTACTACTCCTCAGAGCAGAAGAAACTGGATTCCTAGAACGGTTTAGGTTGGAAGGGACCTTGAAGGTCAGCTTGTTCCATCCCCTTGCCATGAGCAGAGATACCTTTCCACTAGATGAGGCTGCTCAAGGCCTCATCCAACCTGGCCTTGAGTAGACCCTTCTGAGTGGTGTCCAGTGACAGCACAAGGGGCAATGGATGCAAACTAGAGCAGAGGAAGTTCAATGGGAACAGAAGGAGAAATATTTTCGCTGTAAGGATGGCAGAGTCCTGGAGCAGGCTGCCCAGAGAGGTTGTGGAGTCTCCTTCTCTAGAGACATTCCAAACCCACCTGGATGCATTCCTGCGTGACCTGCTCTAGGTGATCCTACTCTGGCAGAGGGGTTAGACTGGGTGATCTTTGGAGGTCTCTTCCAACCCCTAACATTCTGTGATCTTAGACACAGGATGACCCCATAGGAACAGTTAATTTTCAAAGAAGAGAGAATATCTATCAAAAACAAACAAACAGAAAATTTAAATCCATTCACTGTGGCCAATAAAGAAGGCTGCTAACAAGACATGCACTCAGAACTGATACTGCAAGTCTCTTGACACCCACAGTCCCTCTGCAGATCTTCTGGACACACTGTCTTGGCCTTTGCATGAAATTCATCAGAATGCTGAACATGAGTGCTTGCTAACAGATCAACTGAAAGTAACTCAGTCTCCTTTCAGAAGGTCTCACACAGATTTTTGCTGAGTGAATTTCATACATATGAACACCATGACAAATCCAGAGACAAGCTCAGTGGGCAAGTCCCACAGGAAGACTGGGATAATCAGAATAGTTTCAGTTGAAAAAGATCTTTCAGATCATTGAGTTCAACCATTATCCAACTTGACCAAACCTAGTGCTAAACCATGTCCCTCAGCACCACATCTCTGCCTCTTTTAAACATACTCCCAGGCATGGGAATTCAACCACCACCTCCCTGGGGAGCCTGTGCCAGTCTTCGAGAACACTTTCACACAAATCTAAACCTTCCCTGGTGCAACTTGAGGCCATTTCCTCTCCTCCTTGAGAGGAATCCTTTTTACTAGGAATAAGATACCAAGACCCACCTTGTGCCAACCTCCTTTCACAGAGTTGTAAAGACTGAGAAAGTCTCCCCTCAGCCTCCTTTACTCCAGACCAAACAATGCCACTTTCCTCAGCTGCTCCTTACCAGACCTGTTCTCCAGAACCTTCATCAGCTTTGTTGCCCTTCTCTGGACCCACTCCAGCACCTCAATGTCTGTAGTTAGGGGCCCAAAATAGAATCCAGTATTCAAGGTGTGCCCCCACCCAGTGCTGTGTACAGAGGGACAGTGACTGCCTTGGTCCTGCTGGTCACACTATTGGTGAGCCAGGCCAGGATGCTGTTGGCACATAACCTTGTATTTCAGCTCAGCAGGAAGCATGGCACCTTTCACATCTCTTTCTGTCCAAACCCCATCCCCAAGAGTTCCCCGAAAAAAAAGTGTGAGGAAGGAGCAGGAAAGAGAGCAAAGCCCAAGAGAAGAGTGGCACCTCTGTGAGTCCTTGCTGGGGCTCAGGTAGAGCCGCCTGTAGGCGTTCAGGACGGTCTCCTTGATGCCAGGCTCTTTGGACCAGATGAGAGGCAGCATCCTGCGGACTCCCAGCAGTGCCTGGGGCACCCCAAACTGTGAGACTTTCACAAAGAATTCAATGGCTTCCTGCACCACTGTAGAGAAATGAACAGTTGTGTCAGTGCAGCTTTTTTCTAACTCCTACTAGACAGGGCGTTAAAACTAATGTGTAGGTGTGCTGTCCTCACAGCAAGTCCTACAATCACCTCAGATGTAGATTGGATGTTAGAAACAAGTTCTGCTCCATGAAGGTGCTGCAACACTGCAAGAGGTTGCCCTGGGAAGGAGTTGAGGCCCCATCCCTGGAGATATTCAAGGTCAGGCTGGAGAAGGCTGTGAGCAAGCTGCTCTAGTGGAGGATGTCCTTGCTGACTTCAGGGGGCTGGGACTGGGTGACCTTGGGATGTGCCTTTCAATACAAACCAGTCTGTAAGAGCATTCATAAGAGCCACAGTAATGATTTGAGGGACCATGCACTTTCCCTGCTCCCAGTCACACCAGAAGAGAAAAAAAAAAAATCTTTAAAACTTAAGATTTTTTTTAAATTAAAAAAACTAAATCTGAGCAGACAACCCCTAGACCACTCCCTCACTCCAAAAGCAGTGTCTCAGCTGTCCATGCAATCTGCCTTCATAGAATCACAGAATTGTTTGGGTTGGAAAGGACCTCCAAAGGTCATCCAGTCCAACCCTCCTGCAGTCAGCAGGGACATCTGCCTCTATATTAGCTTGTTCATTGCCTTGGCCAGCCTGATCCTGAATATCTGCAGGGATGAGGCCTCAAATCCCTCCCTGGGCAACCCGTTGCAGCACCCTCATGATGCAGAAGTTGTTCTTAACATCCAGTCTAAATCTGCTCTGCTCTCACTTCAAACCGTTGTCCCATGTCCTGTCCCTGCAGGCCTTTGCAAACAGTCCCTCTGCAGCCTTCTTGTAGCCCCCTTCAGGTCCTGGCAGGCTTCTATTAGGTCTGCCTGGAGCCTTCTCTTCTGCAAGACAAACAACCCCAGCTCCCTCGGCCTGTCCTCCTAGAAGAAGTGCTTCAGCCCCTGATCATCTTTGTTTCCCTTCTCTGGACCTGCTCCATCAGGTCCACATCCTTCCTGTATTGAGGGCTCCAGAGCTGCACACAGCACTGCAGGCTACAGGACAGCACAAAGGTGGAAAATTAACAAAATCTGCACAGCCCTGAAACAAACCAACAGAAAACCAATCAACCAACACCCCAAACCCAGGTGTTTATGTAAGAGATAAGAGGCAGCCTTGACCTTCAAAGTACTGAACAAAGACACTGAACTCAGGAGTTCATGTTTCTGTTATGTGTGCAGCTGATGACATCCAAACCTTGCTGGAAAAGCAGCACACACTGAGCATGGGTAACAGATGAGTGCTTGGTACAAAAGCTAGGCAATGGATTGCCCTGATCCTTCTGTAGCCTAGAACTGTGCAAGTAGCACCAATGGATGTGCCTGGGACAGTGGAGAGGATGAAGCTGTAACCTCTCTCTGCTCCAGCCACCTTGGGGGAGCTGATTCATGATAAGCACATAAAAAAAGTCTAACTGGTTACAGTAATTCTGATGTTAGATAAAAACAGTTGAATTAACTCAGTCTGCTCACCACCATCTTTCTCTACAGCATGGAGGAGGACCAGACCATAGGACCTGTGTAGTGATAGGACAAGAGGGAATAGAGTAAATCTTGAGGAGGGCAGACTGAGACTGGAGATTAGGAAGAAATTATTTGCAGTGAAGTTGGTGAGACACTGGCACAGTTTACCCAGGGAGGTCACGGATGGCGCCTCCCTGGAAATGCTCAAAGCCAGGCTGGATGAGGCCTTAAGCAACCTGGTCTACAGGGAGGTGCCCCTGCCCATGGCAGGGAGTTCAAATTGGATGGTCTTCAAGGATCCTTCCAACCTAAGCCAATCTATGAATCATGTCTGGTTAAAGAGTAGTTTAAAGAGGGGCAAGGTAGATGAGAAAAGCTGGTCAGAGCTGGAATAATACCTGAAGCTGCAGAAGGACAGCAAGCAGGTTACAGAAACCAGCTTCTGTAGCCAGCTTCTCCCAGAGTAAGCATAAGCTGAGGTGAACAGGAGCTTCCAAAAATGAAGTAATTTTGGTCACTCAGATTTTAAACCCACTTTCACCCCTGGTAGTTACAATGAGATTCCTGGAAAGCTCACTCAGAACTCAGCCCCTTTGTGACAGTCATTTAGATTGTGCTGCTTTTTCTGGTGTCCTGGAAGCACCTGTGACATCTGCTTAGTGGAAGGCAGCTCCTCCAACCCTTTTCTCTTTATCACTCCCACATCTCCTCTCTTGCAAAAGGAAATGGTGAAGAGAGATCCTCACAGGTCTTTCACCCACCTGAGACAGAGTTCTCATACATCATCTTGCTGATCAGGCCCAGGGCTTCTGTGATTTTCTCAGAGAAGCTGCAAGCATCTTTCAGGTACTGCACCAACATCTGCTGTTTGAGCAAGTCCGCCTGAGGCTGCCCTTCCAGGACAACTTCTCCACTGTTAAGACTACTGCTGCCATGTGGGGGATCCTCATGGTTCTCACGTGGGTGCGAACCTGTACAACATGGACACTTGTTTGAGAGCAATATTGACGACAAGAGAAACAGACACAGTCCAGGGCATTTTAACCCTTCTCTTTCCACCTCATAGTGACACCTTCCGAGAGCCAGGAGACAAAGATCCAAATTCTGACATCAGATTTTGCAGCAAAGACAAAAGCTTGGCATGCTGTGGAGCAAGTTTCAGTACTACAATGTGATACACCACAGGAATGCCAGCTCAGTAGAAGGGTGGAGAAAGGCATGGCCCATATGGGATAAACTCCATTAAAATGTTCAGGTTAACCTTTTCAGCTTTACAGCTCCCCAGAGGTGGATGAGGTCCTAAATGGAAATCAGGTGAGAGTAGGGAGAAGGTAAACACTACCACTCCCTGCCAAAGCTTGTACAAGTGTGGACAGTCAATGAAGTTAAGGAGATTTTTAGACAGTAGACTTTTGATAGAAATGAGCTCAGGGGACTGGCTAGGAAACCTCCTTCTGAAAGGAGGAAACATCAAAGATAAGGCATAAGAAGTCTGAAAAATACACCTAGAGACTTGAGCCCCAAGTAAACTCAAAGATAAGATCGTTGGAAGGTAGTTGAGGGTAAACACATCCCACCACCTGTTCAGAAAGAACTCCTGATCAATTCAGACAGGACAGAAGGCCATATATGAGTTATCTGTGTGAAGGCATCAGAAATGCCCTTCTACCAAGAACATGCAACTGTTCCAGCCACAAATAACCAGGACTAAGGTTATCCAGCCAAAATTCCAGGGCACCAGACAAGCAAATGATTCAGAGATGGTGCAGCTGTATGAACTGTCAAGTACACACAGAGCAAGTCCCGCAGGTTGGAAAGGGGAACAGGGTATTCCAGAGGGCTCTGGCATCAGTTTGGACTTAGGGAAGAGACAGAGGAAGCTGAATTAGTTACCTATGTAAAGTCTCTTCAGAATACCCAGGATTGTTGCCTCCTCATTTTCATCTGTGAGGCCAGTGAAGGGCTCCTTCCCCTGGAAGCAGCTCAGAGCTTTCTGTGTGAGGCGGGCTGCACACCTGGACAACAGTATCATCCAAGAGAACATCAGCAACCCATCAGGGCAAGACACAAAGGAAACAATCTAACCCCACCCCAAATGCTGGGAAAGTGTCTCCTCCCAGCATCTGGTGCTGAGTGCTGGTGGCAATCTCTCCCTACAGTTAGGAAATCATCCCTCTAATCTGGAGCTCAAACATTCCTCAAACAGAGAATAAGAGACTGGGACATCATTTGGCACAAACACTCTTGCAAACTAGAGAACCTCCTTACCTGTAGTTCAGCTTCCTCAGCAGCTGAGTGATTTGCTCCAATGTACTCTCCACTGTTTCTCCAACTTCCATCTCTTCATCTTCTGGCAGCGGTTGAAAAAGCTGCTGTGTAGCAGCCCTAACTTCTGGCAGCATTGCCTCCCACTCTTCCTCTGGGGTGACCACTGGATCTATTTAAAAAAAAAAAAAAAAAAAGAAAAAGAGACAATCAAGAATACAGACTCAAATGATAGCCTAAATGGGGAGAGAAACTCACCTGGAACTTTGGAAATCTAGGTTTTGTGTTTTAGTTTTTTCCCATGGGCAGGCACTATTCTCATTGCTGATCCCACACAGACAGCAGTAAGAATAGAAATGAACTCTTTGGCACACACATAGGCACACACACTCCCCTCCCCAAAACAAACAAACCCCCAAAACAACAAAACCCCAACCAACCTCCAAAATTGCTGTGTTTTGTAGACAGATCCAGGTCCAAGGCTAAGCAAGTTTAAATACCTGACCAAAATCACAGCTCAAGCAGTCCTTGAATGGTTGAAAGTGGAAGTGTGGGAAGGTGTTCATTGGTATTTTCAGTTGTTAGCATGAAAATAGGTTCTTTTAGCTGAACAGACTGTTGAGCTAGCTATGGATACTGAGATGGTATTTTTGTAACACAACTGGATGAAAAACTGTCCTGAGTTTAATCCCAGTTACTTAGCCTCACTGTTTCACATGAATTAAGATCTGAGACAAGAGCCAGCACAACCTAGAAGCAAATATAAAACAAGGAAAGAAAGAAACCCTAGGTAGCCCTGGGAAGGGGCAAGAGGAATAAGGGAAATTACCTGCTGTGCTTCTAATACGGTCCCTCATTTCTTGCAGTTTCTGCATCTCTTTCTTCAGTGGCTCAGCCAAGTCATCACAGTTTAGCTGAAGATGCCAGGAAGAAAAGAAGTATGTAATTTAACTCTCCTTTTTCTGAAATCTAGAATTCTCTTTCTTCTGCCATTCCCTGCTTTAAGCTGTCAATTCCCTCAGATAACCCTGGTTTTGGGTACTGGAACAGTACACTGGCCTTCAGCCTGGCATGGGAACTGTTGTAAATTGCCAGGCTGGGGCCAAATATAGAGAGCTGCAGCTCTGTGCAGCATATTCTAAAAGACTAATTTTGATTCTAAGGAAAGAAACTCCACAGTGGATTAAAATCAGACTGCTCCAGGGTTTTTCTTCTCTCCACAAACACATCTCTCCTGGCCTTCAGTTGCTGGTAGCAACTACTTCAAGTGAGGAAAGAGTCAGAGAAAGCAAGATCTGAAGCTAGGCAACCCAGAAAGCTTCCACCTGCAGAGTTGAAGGCTTTATTGTCCTTTCCCCAACACAGAAAGCTACTGCCCTGGTTATATCCCACAGCAGCTGCTCAGGCTGCATAGACATCTAGCAGATCCATCCCACCAACTGAGATTACCTTGCCATAGAATGGATTGTTGGACAGGAAGGCAGCCAGGAGCTGGATGGCATTTTTAACCACGGCCACGGCTTTGTCTTTGAGACGCTCCACAACCAGTGGCACCAGGGAGCGGAACAGAGTCAAAGGTAGGGCCTAGCACACAACCAGAGCACAAAGACAGCGACAGGTTTGGGACTCAGAAAAAGGTCTTTGTTGCAGACACGTTAATGAACTAAAAGGCACAGGCTACATAGAGTTAGAGTTATATCTTTCTGGTCCAACCACTGCTGAAAGCGAGGACTCGGGTTAGGTTATCCAGGGTCCTACTAAGTTCAGCCTCAAGTGTATCTAGCAAGGATGATCTTTTCCCACACCAATGTCCAAATAGAGCTTGCATACTGTGCTCCTTCCTTCTAGTCTGTTCCACTAATGAAAAGCAGCATTTAATTTCTGTTCCTAGATTCCCTCACCCCTAGGATCCTTGCTCTTGGGAAGAAGGAACGGCAAAAGAACCCTGGTACACAAAGACAATACCTTTGTCTTCTAAACTTGGGTCTCTTTAGACAAAGAGCAGGGTGACAGAAATTCCCTCGGGGCCTAGAGGGGCAGGGCTGAGTGCGGCAGTGGCAGAGGCTTACCCTGCACTGCACGATGCGAGTGAAGAGCTGCAGCACGCGGCTGCGCACAAAGCTGTTGACATCACAGACATGGGTCTGCAGGATCGCCAGGAACTGGTCCCGAGTGCCACGGGCAGCCTCCTCCAGCTGGTCACCGTTCAGCACCTGCACCAGCACCTCGGTCACAGCTGACAGAATGGCATTGCGCAGAAGGTAGCTCTGCAAAGAGAAGAGCTCTTGAGTTAGGAACAGGCGAAGACCAGACTCCGTGTGCCAAGGGGATTTGGGCCCTCTTTAGTCCCAGGCTCCAGCCTTCAGTGATTTTCTCCATTATGGACTTTGTGTTAACCTTGGGTGAGCACTGCTGTGCCTGCAAGCCAGAGTAATCCAACCCTGCTAGTCAGCTAGAAGCCAAGAACTCTTCTGGCTTTTCAGGGCAGGTCAACTCTTAACACAATGACAAACTCCTTAAGTACTGAAGAACGAGGGCAACAGCTGGGATCTCACACCAGTGAGCAGTCTCCTGTACTCTGACATGTGAGAGCAAGAGTGGATATGGTTTCTGCTTCCTTTGCATCAGAACCTGCTGAGTTTCAAGGCAGGTTTTGGCTTCTTGATCACTGTGAAATCAGTTCCAGGATGTGTTTTTGGATGGAAAAACTGGATAGTAGCACCTCCACCTCCCACCAGCCTCCAGACAGGAAATACTGTGGGAACGTACCTCCCCATCCAAGTGAGGCAGGAGAACACTCATGTTGGAAAGCACTAGAGCTGGAGTCCGTTCTGCCAGCTCAGTTATAAAGGCAGCATAACCCTTGACTCCAGAAGCATCACGGGACAGATCCTGGGGACCTTTCTGCCCAATTTCCCTGTGCAGAAAGACGAAACAAGTAATAGGGCGTCTCAAGTTGCTACAAATAGAAAAACAAGCCTCAGGGTATTTTTTCTCACCTTAGCAATTCGCCCACCAGGCTCTTCAGACCATACTCTGTAGCCCAGAGGCTCACAGCCTGTGCAAACACTGGGGCTACGTGTTCAAAGTGCTGCAACATCTGTGTGATCTTCACAGTGGTACCTTTTACACAGGAGAAGGAAGAGGTCAGAGAAAGTAACTGCAAGTGGCTCCAGGAAGAGAGAAGAGCAGGAACTCACTGAACATGCGATTGTAGTGACCCAAAGCTACAGCAAGCAGATGGGTTATAGCCTCCCGTGTGGCCCGGTGCCTCTGAAGACCAATACTTGGATTCTCCAGTATACGGTAGCAACTTCCTGTCATTAAGCTAAAGTCACAGAAGACAAGACAGTGAAGCTCACAGTCAACTTAGACCACCATGATTCTAGCACACTGCACTAGGCAAACATATCTCTAAAGAGAGATTCCCCAGTACCCTAAAAAAACCTGAGCAGACAACATCTAAATTATCAAGGCCTGCATAAGGAAAGGAGACAGTTCCATAATACATCTTTTCTGCCTTAAGGTGCTTTTCCTCAGTTTCCCAGCAATTTGCACCCCACATGGCTGTACCTCACTATCAAATTTAGTATTTAACCTTCCCCTCTAGAAAACCACTGTCACTCATCACACTTCTCCATGCGCTCCATCCCATACCTGACAAACTCTTCTTCTACCACCAAACCACTCCAAAGCTGACGCAGATCCAGCTGTAGCAGCTGCAGGAGCAGCTGTAAAAGAGACTCCCTCTCTTCTTCCCACAAGAATTCAGAGGTCTTGGTACTTTTCTTCTTATTCTAGAAAGGAGATTACGCAAGATACAGCAGCAGCTTAATAACATAAAACACACTATCACCACTTTGCTCCCTTCAGAAAATCACCGTTAAATTCTACAGCACAAGGGAAGCCTGACAGATGTCACCCAGCTGGAGCTTTGTGAAGCCTTTGACACAGTCCCCTACAACATGGATATGGATTGGATGGGTGAGCCGTGCAGTGGATAAAGAATTAGCTGGTATCCAAAGGGCAGTGGTCAGCAGCTAGATGTCCAGATGGAGACTGCTGACAAGTGGAGTCCCTCAGTGGTCTGTACTGGGACCAGTGCTGTTCAATGTCTTCATAATTGACAGACAGTGGGATTGAGGCACTCTCAGCAAGTTTGCTGATGGCACCAAACTGAGTGGTGTGGTTTGCATGACTGAAGGATGGGATGGCATCCAGGAGGTGAGCTGAGAAGAATCCCATGAAGTTCAAGAAGGCAAAATGCAAGGTCCTGGATCTAGGTCAGAGCAACACTAGATATCAATCCAGGCTGGAGGATGATGACGTGGAGAGCAGCCCTGCAGAAGAGGGACTTGGGGGTGCTGCTGGGTGAGAAGCTGAATGGGAGGCATCAATGAGCACTTGCAGCTCAGAAGGCCAATGGCAACCTGGGCTGCATCAAAAGCAGAATGGCTGCAGACGGAGAGAGGTGATTCTGCCTCTTCGCTCTGGTGAGACCTTACTTGCAGTGCTGTGTCCATCTCTGGGGTCCCCAACACAAGAGATACGGTCTAGAGAAGGGCTGGAGCACCTGGACACAGCAGAGCAAAGGGGTAGAATCACCTCTCTCAGCCTGCTGGCCACACTGCTTTTGATGCAGCCTAGGGTGTCATTGGCCCTCTGAGCTGAAAATGCTTGTTGCTGGTTCATGCTCAGCTTCTTCAAGACCTTCTCAATTTCCCCTGCAGTGCACAAGAAGCTGGGAGGGAGCAGGGCCAGGACAGCTAATCTGAAGTAGCCAAAGGGATATTCCAGCCCACAGAACATCCTGCTCAGTACATAAACTGAGGAAGATTTGGCCTTGAAGGGAGCATGGATCACTGCATGGGCAGTAGATAGTGGATGGTGAGAAACTGTATTATACATCACTTGTCTTTTTTAACTTCTCCTGCTTCTAGATATAGTCCTTTATTATTATGCTATTATTATTTTTAGTTGCTGTTCGTACCACAGCTCAGGAGGTAGGGTTTTATTCCCTGATTCTCCTCCTCATTCCACTGGAAAGAGGGAGTAAATGAGGGGCTGTGTGGTGTTTAGTTGCTGCTTGGGGTTAAACCATGCCATTGTTTTGGCTGTTTTCCATGTACACTTTTACAGAAATACCAGTACTCCACATTAAGCACTTCTCTTGGTGGTTTAAATAAACCCAGGTATAACATCTGGTAGACATCACAAAGCTCAGCAAGCTTACATACTTCCTACTTTAATCATTTGGGTTTCCCCCAGTCCCCTCACTTACCTTTCCACCAGGGTCTGTTTCCACCAAACCACACTTGTAGATTTCCATTTCAAAGGCATCCACTAGACCAGTCAGCAAGTAGCAGCTCATCTTGAGAGCGTTAAGATGAGCAGTGCGGTCTGCATGGCTCAGCCCAGAATCAGAGAGGATGGTAGGAAGCTCATTGGAATGATAGGACACCACTGAAAAGAGGCAAAAAGTCATGAGAACTCCTCATCAGGCCCCTGAACCATCCCTTCCCTTGGGAGATTCAGAGCAGCCATCAGATTACCAAAGACTTGTGCTCACATCTCACCAGCTTTAACACGGGTTGTCCCCTGCAACCCAAACCTTTGATGTGCTGTCCTATCCTATTTCCACAGCCTCCTGTCAGCTCAAAGCAACACTCACTCAAGAGCTGATGCTTCCTGAAGATGTATTTTCCAGGGACATGAGGATGTGGATTTTCTGTCGGCCTGCCCTTACAGTGAACATGCACAGCTCAGCACTGTCCACCAAGATTACAGACCTGTGTTACAGGAGCGGACTGAGGGTGCAACCCAGCTGGTTGAGTCACATTAGCCTTTATATCATCATTGAGCTGCCAAAGGAGAGTAATCTCTATTTCTTCGTCAGCAGATACGCACCTTTCATCATCAGCTCCACAGCATCCTCCTTGATAGATGACTCTACAGCTTGGAAGTGGCTGCAGGGCAAACACGGTGTGTGAGGGCTGCGAGTAAACATCTACGAGCTACATGAGCGCCCAGGCACATCAGTCCATCCACAACCCTCCTCCACCCAGCTCTGCTTTGCTCCCGGTACCCTCAGCTCCACGCCCTTCGCTTCTGTACTCACTGAAGCAAACTGTAAATGGAATCGAAATGCTGCAGCACTGCCAACGCGCCCTGCGCTCGAAAAGCGGCCCGGAATGCTACAGAGAAACGGAGAGAAGAAAGGAGAGGAGCCAGTCACGGTCAGGAGCCGCCAGTGTGACCGGGCCGCGTCAGGCCTACGAGCGTAGCGGTGGTGGTGAAGGGTCTTACCCGTGATGGCGGGCGGCAGCTCGCGGACAGGCAACACCTCCTGCACGACATAGCGCCCAGAGCCGCTGGACCGCAGCAGATCAGCGGGAGCGAGGGGCAAGTGGAACTCCCAGGCCATCGCCTCCAGCGCAGCACAAAGGCGAAGCCGCCTCGGAAGAGGCCTCAGCGCTCAAACCAGCGCGCTCGGCCCGGCCCGGCCCTATCAGCGCCCAGCAAGAGCTCCGACGCGCCAGAGCCTCGCCCAATCGCCGGCTCCTCGCTCGACCGTTAGCCGTGACGCCACTTCCGCACCTCCCCGCTTCCCGGCGGCCACAGCGAGCGCCAGGGGCGCGGCCAAAGGCACAGCAGCAGGGCGGTACCGGCACAGCGCCCGGCGGCACCGGTAGCGCAGCCCCCGGCGGCAGCGGGACGCCCCACCGCGGCACCCCGATGGCGGCGCTGTTGCGGGCCACGGCACGAGCCGTGCTAGCCCCGGCGGCGTCCCTGCTCCGGGCCGAGCGAACTGTTAGCGGTGGCGGGGCGCGCTGGGGGCCTGTGCGGCCTGGTCTCCCCGTGCCCCTTTCCTCGCCTCTGGCGGGGCTCACTCGGCCCATCCGCATCAAGGAGCCCCCGAAGCGTAAACAGGTGGATCGGTGGACGGAAAAACGGGCCATGTTCGGGGTCTATGATAATATAGGGATACTGGGTAAGACTCCCCTACTGCCAGGGCTGGACCCATCTGCGGGCAAGCGGCTCCTGCAGCAGCGAGAGGGGGGCGGGACTGAAGCCCGGTGCTTGGGGAATACTTCCTCTATAGCCTGGCTTCAACCTCTGCCTTGCTGCTCTGTTCTAGGCGGTTTCCAGATCCACCCGAAGAACCTCATTGTAGGTCCCACGTGGCTGCGAGGCTGGCGGGGGAATGAGCTGCAGAGGTGTATCCGCAAGAGACAGGTGGTGGGAGATCGGATGTTTGCAGATGACCTCCACAACCTCAACAAGAGGATCCGGTTCTTGTACAGGCGCTTCAATCGCACCGGCAAGCATCGCTAAGGAGCAGCTTTCTGCTGGGCATGTAGAAAGTAGGTTCGTGGCAACGCAGTCAAAATAAAGCCAGCTTTCACACAGTTGGGTTCCTAGTGCTTTCTGCCACCTTTGCTGTGTATTTCTGGCCCAGCCCCAACGTCCTTCTGCTGCTGTCTGTGCACATTCCGTCTCCTCAATCATTGTCTCACATGTCCACATTTTTACAACCTGCATCCCTGAAGCTTTACACAAGAGTATTATTTTTTTCCCCTCTTGTCCAGGCTTCTAGAATCTTTCTGTGTCTGTGCCCCACGATCTTACATCCTGCATCACAGATTAGGGATTGGAAGGGATCTCTAGAGCACTTGAGTCCAACCGCCTGCCAAAGCAAGATCACCTAGGGCAGGCCACACAGGAACACATCCAAGCAGGCTTTAATGGGCAGCCTGCTCCAGGGTTCTGTCACCCTCACCACACAGAAGTGGCTTGTCATGTTGAGGTGGAACCTCCTGTGTTCCAGCTTGTACCTGTTCCTGGTCCTACCACTGGACACCACTGAAAAGAGCCTGCCCCCTTTATCTTGATACCCACCCCTCACAGACATTGATCAGGTCCACTCAGCCTTGCCTTCTCCAGATTAAACAGCCCCAGGCCTCTCAGTCTTCACAGCAGAGATGTTCAAGTCGCACCATCATCAATTTCAGTATGCTCCAGCTTAGGAGCTGACTTGATGTATCTTGTTACAGAGTAATGCTATGCTCTTCCACAGCACTTGGTTGGAAGCAGTAAGGAATGAAAGAAAACTTTTTCAGGTCTAGGAAGTTGAAGTTAATCTGTGTTTAACCATCTGAGGTCCATGTTCTCAGGAGCAGAGTGGCAGATCTGTGAGACTGTTGCCAAAAGGTGGTACAGATCCAGGAAGTGTGCACAGGTCCAAGTGGAGATTGAGCAAGTACCTGGGAGAGAGAGTGCCTGAGGTTTGTATGTACATGATCTTTGGGTCAAAGTATGATGGAAGCTGAAAAAGTGTTAGAGAAAAGTATCTTGCAGTCTTTGTCACCTCTTGGTCCCTAAGCACCAACTTGGCAAGGGGTCTGGGCAGCAGTTCCACAAGCTCCATCTCCTGTTAGTTACAATGGTTACTGGAATGGCTTTCAAACTGGTGGGAAGGTTGACAAGCTACAGTAGCTTCTTCCTAGGACTTGTTCCTTTGCAACTTGTCTGAAAGCACAGCTTAAAATCCCTTCAAGTTCCGCTGAGTCTAGTGCTATGTACCTTCTTAATCCTTGATAGTCCTATCTGCAGCCACAACCCCATATTAAGTCTTCACCTTATAGCCACAGCCTTTTGGCTCCCAGGGTGTAACTTATAATGTAACCTGTCTTGTGTATGTACTAATCTGCCAGACCACAGAATGGCAGGGCTTGGAAGTGACCACTGGAGATCATCTGGTCCAACCCAATCTGCTAGATAAGGTTGCACACGGTCAGGTGGGTTTTGAAGGTCTCCAGAGAAGGAGACTCTACAACCTCTCTGGGCAGCAAGTTCCAATGAAACCTGCATTCTAGTCTGTCTCAACTGCCCCTTGCTCTGTTGCTCAACTCCACTGAAAAGCTCCATCCTTATGACCCTACCCTTTAGATACTGTTAAGCATTAAGAAGAGCGCCTCTCAGGAAGGACCTCTCTAGACTAAAGAGTCCCACGTCTCTCAGCCTTTCCTTGTCAGAGAGATGCTCCCATACCCTCATCTTTATGGTCCTCTGTTGGACTCTCTAGTAGTTCCATCTCTCTCTTGAACTGGGGATCCCAGAGCTGAACAGTGCTCCAGATATGGTCTCATGAGAGCAGAGTAGAGGAGAAGAACCTCTCCTGATCTGCTGGTCACACTCTCCTCAATGCACCTCAGGATGCTGTTGGCCTTCTTGGCCTTAAGGGCACATTGCTGGCTCATGATTAACTTGTTCACCAGGACTCGAAGGTCCTTCTCCACAGAGGTGCTTCAGAAAAGGTCAACCTCTAACCTATGCTGGTGCATGAGGTTATTCCTCCCTAGTGCAAGACTCTACACTTGTCCTTGTTGAGATCCATGAACTTGAAGAGCTGACACGAAAGGGAAAAAGTGTGAACCAATTGCTTGTCCCTCTACTCACCACACCAATTGCCACATGGAGAGGTTTCTTGTTCCAGTATGCTCCTGACACTCGTTTTGTTCTGCAGGATGCCCCCTTCTGATCCAGCTGATTTCTCAACCTCTTCAGAGGGGAAGCCCGTAAACATGCAGCTATTTTAGGGGCTGCTGCTGGAGCCTGATTTACCCCAGCAGGAGCTTGAACGCAACTGCTTCAGAGACCCGTTTAGGTCCCGTTTGACTCTACTGCATGATGGAAGCGAGCCAGCAGCGCCATTATCTTCATTGCGGGAACAAGGCCAACAAATGCACTACAGGCAGGAGGTATCTCCACAGCCCCACCTTACGGCACGGGCACGGCCTGTGCTTCATGACGGAAAACCGGACGCGGGACAGAGAACCGCGGTCCGGCCCGGCCTGACCCAAATGGAGCGCGGTCGGCCTGGCGGGAGAGTTCCAGCAACCGCGGATGCCTGTCAAAGATCCGGTGCGGGAAGCACAGCCTGTGCAGAGGGGAGGCCTGCGCCCGTCTTCACAGGGCGCCTCACTCGGGCGGGTTCTGGAGCGCTGATTGGCTGGGAGAGGAACGCAAAGGCGGTGCTGATTTGCTGCTCCCCGCAAGTCCTTCCTGCGGCCACTTCTGATTAGCCGGTTGGCTCTAGGGGCGGGACTTCGGGTCCTATTAGGGCGAAGCCCCCGGCAGTAACTGTGCTGCTGGGCGGTCGTGGGCAGGTGCGGAGTCGGCGTTTGGCGCTGTGTGCCCGGACGGTCCCGCTCAGGCTCTGCAATGTGAGTATTCACCCTGCCCTGGGGCTGTGTGGAGGGGGGTTGGAACTGAAGGGTGCATTGCAGTAGCCGCAGGCGCGGCGTCCCGCACCGCTGCCCGGGACTTCGTTGTTTAGGCTGTCCCCTGCCGAGGTTCCGCAGAGCGCACGGTGCGGGTGGTATGCGACCCAAGGGTTGCTCTCCCGTCTGGGGCTGCGATCGCGCTGCCTCCTCTGTTGGCGTGGCCCCGGCCCCGTCCCCTTCCGTCACTGGGGGCCTTGCGGCAGGCTGCAAACCACCTCCCGTTTACCTATGTGCTGCCAGACAGCTGTCACCTTCCTCGCCGGTCTTCCGGAGGCCGGGCACTGCCACAACTACAACCCTCTCCTTTGCTTTGTGTCTGCCTTCCCCTGCTGTCATCGTCTGGGCCCGCCCTTGCTCCTTCCTGGTTTTAACCCGAGCTCGTGGTCCGGTGATAGCTCAGGCTGTTGCCAGCAGTGCTCCAGCCTAGGGCCACTGAGGTTCAGGTGGATCTGGGGAGATGGCGGTGGGGTAGGGCTGTGCATGATTCCTCTCTCGAGCAGCTGTTTTTTCTCTTTGCTGGTACATGTGTTTCCCTAGGTCTGACCCAGCTCAGCAACCTGCTTCTGCAGCCCCTGAAGGGGAAGCCCCTGGTGGGGGCCCCCCTCAGCCACCCCCCAATCTGACTAGCAACCGTCGGCTGCAGCAGACGGAGGCCCAAGTGCAGGAGGTTGGTAACTCTGCCAGCTATGCTGGCTTCCCTTGGGCTGCCTGGACTGTTCCCCTGCTATGCAGCAGCACGGTTCTTGGCACACCTCTGTTGCTGAGGGTGGATGCTCTTGGCACGCCAAGAATACATTTAATACTCAATAGGCAAAATGTGATGGCAGACCTTGTAAAAGGAAGCCATAGAGATTGTTTTATGTTTAAAAACTGCTTAATTCTAGATATGCTTTATGAGAAGCAGGCCTGTTAGATTTTCAGAACTTCATATTGTTCATCTTTTATGGAAGACAGCTCAAGGAGGAGGACTTGAGGGTGTCGGTTGGTGGCAAACTTGCTATGAGACAACAATGGTCACTTGCAGCCCAGAAGGCAGCTGTGTGCTGGACTGCATCCAAAACATTGAGAACAGCAGCCCAGGGAGGGGATCCTGCCCCTCTGCTCTGCTGAGACCCCACATGCAGCACCGCCTCCAGTTCTGGTACCCCCAGTGTAAGAGGGATATGGAGCTGCTGGAGCAAGTCCAGAGGAGGCCACCAAAGTGATCATAAGGCTGGAGAACCTTTCCTATGGAGACAAGGTGACAGAGTTGGGGCTGTTCACACTGGAGAAGAGCAGCCTTTCCAGTACCTGAAGTGGGCATCCAGGAAAGGACTTTGGACAAGGGCTTGTAGTAATAAGAAGGAAACGAATGGATTGAAACTTGAGGAGGGCAGATTGAGACTGGAGATTAGAAAGAAATTCCTTCCAGTGAGGGTGGAGAGACGCTGGAAGAGGTTGCCTGGGGAGGCTGTGGATGCCTTCTCCCTGGAGATGTTCAAGGCCAGGCTGGATGAGCCCTTGAGCAACCCAGGCTAGTGAAGGTGTCCTTGCACACGGCAGGCAGGTTGGAACTAGATGATCTTCAAGGTTTCCAGCCGAAACCATTCTATGAATCTATGCAATAAGACTTATGGAAATAAGATTGTGTGCCTCTTAATTCCTGCCTGCAGCTTCAAGGGAGCAGTGTGTGCAGCCTTGGTGTGGGGGATCCTTGCCTGACGTCCCGGGGCAGTGTCCGTGGTGTGCCTGCTGACCTGCAGTGACGCTGTGGTGCCTCGCCGAGGCAGCAACACTCCGAGTTACTGCTGTGGTCCTCGAGGAGTGAGCGTTTGTTTCATCGGCAGCGGTGCCTTAGGCTTGTTGGAGTTAAGAGCTTTTAAAACTAGCTTCAAGGAGGATTTTTTTTCTCCCCCCACTTGAAAGCTGTTTCTTGTCCTGACTTCTTGTTTTTAGGATCCTCACTTGTTAGTATCTCGGTGGTAGTGGCCAAATTGCCTCTTTTGCTTTTTCATCTCTCAGTACCAATACAACTGTTGCTGCTGTCCTTTCTGCAGGTGGTTGATTTAATGCGTGTAAATGTAGACAAGGTGCTGGAACGAGACGAGAAACTGTCAGAGCTAGATGACCGGGCTGATGCACTTCAGGCTGGTGCCTCCCAGTTTGAAAGTAGTGCAGCAAAACTCAAAAGGAAGTATTGGTGGAAGAACTGCAAGGTGAGTTCCGTGGTGTCATAACCTCCTTCACCAGAAGCTAATTGAACTAGCCCTCTCTTGTAAGGCTTGGAGAGGGTAGTTGGTTCTGAATGATTTCAAATGCTTAGGATTCTTTCCCTGTGGAAAGACTGTGAGACCTTGGCTGTCCTACCTATCAGAATCTGGCATGCATTCCCTGGCTAGTAGGGAAGTTGTGAATTTGTCAGTCTGTTCTAAGTATTACTGCTTGACTATCTTTCTTTCCAGATGATGATCATGATGGGAGTGATTTGTGCCATTGTGGTGATGGTGATCGCAAGTAAGTACTGAAAAGCCCAGGATCAAGGGTGAAGAAGCACTAACTACTTTAAGCTCTTCCTTTTTGGTTTGAGATCTTGGAGGGTCTTGGTTAACGTCAGTCTCTGGGGAAGGGAGGTGGTGGTAGTGGCTCAAACTCCCACACCGTAGTATGCTTTGCATACTAACAGAAGGAGTTTGGGGTGGCCATCACTGTAGAAATGAGAAATTTCTGTCTATCAGGTCAAATAAACATGCAAGTATGAGTGGGTGGGTTGGCAAGCCCGTCCCTTGCTGGGGGATTTGGAGGGCTCAGAGACCTTTGGTGTAACTTGTCCTTTTGTTCTTTCCTTTTTTCCTGTTGCTTTGTCTCCAGTCTACTTTTTTACTTGAATGTAGCTCCTTCGATCTGCCTGTCACCTTGCCTGTTTCCTTTTGCCCCTGGATCTTTCTTTCCCTTTCACCTAGCTTCTTCATTTCTATTTGTTTTGTCTAGAACTCTGAAGCACTCTACTAAACGTGGTTAGATTCTTCAACAGCTGCTGCAGCTTTAGGCAGGGCCATCTGAGTTTAGAGGAGAGGGAGGCAGAGGAGGAGCAGGTAGCTATTGCTCCTGCTTTGGGTGAGTTCTAGGAATATAAGAATGCCTTAACACAGTGCCTTTGGGAATGAAGGACTTCAGCATGTGAGATCCTTTAATGTTCTGCATAAAAGGAGTGGTAAGCATGGCTTGAGCTTTCAAGTGAGTTGCTGAAATAAAAGCAGTTTTGTGCTGCTCAGTTGCTGTGAGCCTTCTGGCTAAGCTTGGATGTACTGATGTAGAGTCCTCTAGTCATGGAGAGGTGAGCACTTCAATTATGTATTCTGCCTTGTCCTGATTTTCAGAGGACTTGCTGTCTGAACATGCCCATTTTGGTTATTTTAAAGGAGAACCTACCTGATTACCTCAGTCAAGTGCAACAGGTAAAACATAGTGAAGTGCAAGGAGTTTTGCTGCTGTCCAAAGGCAGTGTTGGGAGTGAAACCTCCCGCCAGAAGGAACAAAAGAACAACAGTAAAGAATCTGGTGGGGAGGTCTCAAATATTCCTTTCATCTATGCAGACACAAGCCAGGTTTTTACTGTCTTGTAGCTTTTTCCAAGTCTTTGTGGGTAGCGGTGGAATTGGGAATGGATGTTTTGCTTTTGTGTTACTGGGTTGAAGGTCAAAAGAAGTTCTACTATGTAGCAGATGCAGGTGAAAGAGACTGGAGGTATTACAATCCATCCAGTGGCTCGGTCAGTTTCAAGAATATCTTCCTGTTTCTGCTGCCACAAAGCCCTGACTTTCATCAGGAGCTAGAAAATACTTGAAATGATTAGCTAGGGATTCAGAAATGCTGCTCTGGAGGTGGGTATTGCAAAGTCACAGCAGGTGTCCCAGGTCAACAGTTCAAATCTCTACAGATACTGTCTATCAAACTGAAGTCTTCCTACTTGCCAAGGGTTCTCTTGAGTTTGGTGGTCCCCAATGGAAGGAAACTTGCAGTATGAAGTGCTGTGGCTCTCTGTAAGCAAGCCCCTTGTTCTTGTGTCAAAAAGAACAAGTTATCAGTAGCTTGAATGTGGTGTCATACACGAGGCTAAATGAGCTGCCCTGTTCCTCAGTTTCTGAGGAATGGCATTTTTTGGTGGTGGTGGTGGGGTGTCTCTTTTTTTTCCTTTTTTAGCTGTTTTTTGTGGGGGAGGAGGGGTGGTGAGTTTTGTTTGGTTGTGTGGGGTTTTTTCCCCACAAGCTGAGCTGTAGCCTGTAAATAGACTGGCAAGAGGGCACTCCTTTTATTTAGAAAACCCCTTCCTGGTTCTAGAATACACTAAAATCTGTCTAGGCTTAAGAGAATGTGGTGAGGTAGGGGAGAACATCACTGGAGTTCACAGGTGGGAATGCAGTATCAAAGTTGAGAGGAGCAGATGCTTTTTGGTTTGCTGGGAAATGCCCCCCTCAGGGCATCTGGGAAGGGGCTAGGTTTTGCATGCTGACCTCCATGCCCCAGCATTTCATTTGCGCTGAGTTCATCTCCCTGCAATTCCATCCCTCTCCACCTTGGGTGAGGGCAGAGATGAAGATTTGGAGTGAAGCAGCCCTCGTTCCCTGAGCACTTCCCTAATTTCTTGTGGAACTGAGATATGATGGATGGTCAGAAATGCATCTACTGAAGAGGAGCCAGGGCCTACTTGTTCTACTTACTGCTGTCATTTTAGGGGGTGGGCATGCAAAGCTTGAGGCCCCCAGACCAGCAATTCTCTTGAACTCTTCTAAACAAGCCTTTGGTACACCATTACTCCTGTTCTTCTGGGGACAAGAGGTACTGCTAGGCTAACTCTTCCATTTCTTTCTTAGATGTTGTATGTTGCCTTTTCTGTTTCCTTTCCTCTTGTGTCTTTATGCATGGGCCAAAAAAAAAGAATCACCAAGGCCCCCCTGAGTAAAAAAGGGGGTCTATTGTCTGCAGCATTACAGCCACTCATGCAGTTTATTTCCTCCCTTTATAAACACAACTGTTACCTCCTGGCATGTTACAGCTCCTGTACTTTAAATGGTTTCTTAAGAAACACAATTCACCACCTTTTGGAGTCTGTCTCATCCGTCAGTGGGTGGGGAGGGGTGGGGATAGCAAACTGTATTTGGAGTATCTAGGTTTTTTTGTCTCTGGCACTTCCATACTATACACACAGCTGAAGTTCTGACTGTCCAAACCAGTAGCTAGTCTTCCACTGCAATGATCGTTGCATCTGCACTGCAGCACCCTGCTGGATTGGCTGGCTGCTAAGTCTGTAACAAATAAGAATCAGCAGCTCTGGGGAAAAAGGCTGCCTAAGCCAACTCTACTTCCAGCTACTGTGTAATGCATGGAGAGGCAGCCCCTGGAAGGGTATGTTGCTGGTAGCTCTAGTTCTCAGGCTGTGCTGCCTTTGGGGTTCAGTAAGCTAGCCTAACATAATTAAACCCAGGAACTAATTCTCCAGAAGTGTTGGTTCACATGTTCAGGATCCAAATTAAGCTTTTGAAGAGTAGGATGCTGTTGACAGATTTATTTCAGCCATGCTCTAAAATACACTAAGTGTACCCTTGTTTTGCTCAGCCTTCTCTTCTCCAGACTAAACACCCCCAGGGCTCTCAGTCTTTCTACACAGCAGAGATGTTCCAGTCCCCCAATCAGTCCAACAGATAGCTATGGGGATATCTCCAGCAGATCCCTGTCTTTATTGAACTATTGAGCCCAGAACTAGACACAGTAATCCAGGTGTGGTGTCATAAGGGTGGAGCAGAGGGGAAGGAGAATCTCAGACCCAGTGAGGAATAAGACCCTAGGTCCCAAATATTATTATTGAAGCCAGGTGTCATGAGAGGGGCAGGTGAGTGGTCAGGGTTGCATTGCCCAGGGTTTTCTTTGGATTTTCTGGGAACCCTTTCCCAAGGCTCCCCATGTGAGGTCCAGGGGCAGTCAGCTCCTCAGTTCCAATCCCATAGGCACATCTGGATAGAAGATGAGTGAATTGGTAATAAAAATGCTGAAACTGTGAACCCTTGGTAATCTAAAGGATGGAGTGAATAGACACGGTCCTTTGGCCATAAACACATTCCTTAGCCCTGAACATAAGCACACCTGGAACTAGGAGTGGTTCCAGCCACACCTGTATGCCTATCTCATAAGGAGTTTATAAAGCAAGGAGAGTGCTTTCTGAACCTCATGACTCAATAAAAGGGGTCTCCTTTACCCTTCCACAACTCCACTCTCCATGCAGATCATTCCAAATCAATTCTAACTTGGTGCTTTCCTTGTCTCATTCCCCCAATCAATTTGCAATAGTGAACTTTACCATTGAACTCTGCATCACACAAGTTCTTTAAGTCATCTAGAACACTCACCCATGACACACCTGCCAAACCTCTTTAATTAAGGTCAGAGCAGAACTGTGGTAGCACAGAAAAAAAAAAAAAAAGTGCAGTTGCGGGTGTGCCCATGCAAGGAGGGTGAGGAACCAAGTAGGCATCTCCCTCCTATGTACACTAGATCTGCACCAGACTTGACAGAGATAATGGTTGGGTTCAATGAACTTCCAGGTCTTCTTCCAACCATAATTAGTCTCTGATTCTATAACTCCTCCCTGATGATCCCCAATGCAATTGCATTTCATGAGACCAAAGGATTCACCTACAGCAGTGAAAGCAATAAATCCAAGCAAACCACAGCGGAGACTTTTGCTATGGTCCAGACAGGACACCCCAGGAAGAAGAAAATGCAGGCCCCAGAGGGAAAGTGCAGCCTCTGCTCCTGCTGCCACCCAGCTGAGCTGTGGAAGCTCGGTGCCTCACTCACGTTCCACCCCACCCTCCCTGCTTGGCCCACGTGGGTCCAGGCTGTTGTAGGAGGGCAGCATGGTCACCACAGCCTCAACGGTGAAACCGTGTGGGGCACCGAGCGGCGGTGCCTCGGCGTGGCAGGTGGCATTACCGTGACCGGCCGGGGGGGCTCCCAGTGCGGAGAGCTGCTGCCGAGAACGGAACCAGCGCAGGCCCACCATAAAGGTGATGACGATTAAATCCAGAATCAGTTCTGCGAGCTCCATCACAGACAGCACAGAAGATCCAAACCACAGACTCCACTGGTTCCCTAGCTGGGACAGCAAAGTCACTACCTGCAAGAGATGGAGAAAGGATAGTGAGGACAGCCCTTGTCTGAGCCTTTTGCCACCCTGCCTGCTGCAGACAGGTTGTATGGTGATGGGGGCGTTCCTTCCACCCTCACACAGAAAAAGGGAGTTGATAGCTGGTGACGCTGCTGGAACAAACACCTACCACTATGGAAGGCATTAAGTGGTGGGTTTGGCAGTGAGGGGTTGACAGTTGGACTTGATGACCTTACAGTACTTTTCCAACCTTTATGACTCTTTCATGGAGGAGTGGCTGGCTAGAGAGGACACGACAGTAAAATGTGTACCGTGAAGGCTGGAGACTCCCCATTGGTCTTGTAGTTCCACTCCTCAAAAAAGATATTCACTTTAGCAACTCCATTCCTGTAAATGAAAGACAGGGGCTCAGGAACCCCAAATTCCCAATCTCTGCATTTCGTCACCACGTGTGATTGTCTTCTCTGGTCCCTTCTACCCCTTGTCCTCTTCCCACATACACCATCCAAAGGTATTTCTCCATCTCCAGAGTTCTCTCATTCTGCACTACACACACTCTTTGGTCCTTACACTGTGCTTCCAAGACTGCACTGTGAAACCAAACCATAGAATCATAGAATGGTTTAGGTTGGAAGTGAATTCAAAGATCATCCAGTTCCAACCCCCTGCCATAGGCAGGTTCACCTCCCACTAGAACAGGTCACTCAAGGCCTCATCCAGCCTGGCAGACACAACCTCCCTGGGCAACCTCTGCCAGTGTCTCACCACCCTCACTGTAAAGAACTTCCTCCTAACATATCTTTTACATCTCCCTTCTGCCAGCTTAAACCCATTACCCCTCATCCTGTCATTACAAGATTTTGTGAATAGTCCCTCCCCAGCCCTCCAGTAGGCCCCCTTCAGATATTGGAAGGCTACTATAAGATCTCCTCAAAGCCTTCTCTTCTCCAGGCTGAAAAGCCCCAACTCTCTCAGCCTGTCCTCATAGCAGAGGTGCTTCAGCCCTCTGATCATCTTCATGTCCCTTCTCTGGAGTCACTCCAACAGTTCATGTTAGAGGCTGGAAGAGACCTTGAAAGATCATCCAGCCCAAAGCCCTGTCAAGAGCAGGATGGCCTAGAGCAGGTGACACAGGAACACATCCAGGTGGGTTTTTAATGTCTCTTTCTATGGCTAAGTACCAACTCATCTCTGGTTCTCTTTCTTATTCTGTTAATCTTAACTTTGACCCCCCAGACATACCCATTCCGCTGGGATGGTTCCCAATTTGGATATCAGCCCTGTTTAAAAGCTCTCACCTTTTGGATGTGATATTGTATTTGTTCTGTTGTGAAAGCACATGAAAAACCCAGTCCTGAAATGAGAGTGTGATAAATTGTGTTACATAATCACAACCACCTCCTGTATGTTTAGTATTGGTTCAGAAAGGACCAAATGGAAGGCCAGAGTGCTGCTGAGGCAGCCAGGACACCCTCTCCTTACCTCTGACACAGCAGAAGGCCAGCGAGAGTATCCAGCTGATAGCTGGTATTCTGTCATTCTGGAAGACAAAAGGCCACATTAGCTGTGGAAGCTGTAGGAGGCACAAGGTTAGGTCTCTCAAGCAGTGAATGCTTTTCAACACCTCTAGGAATAAAGAGTTTCCAGCCTACTTGACTTGACTGATGACCAAACTTACTTGCAAGGCTTTCTGCATATGCGGAAACAGTGCAGCACATCAGCTTTGAATTCAGCCAGGAGCTTGTAATAGCAGTAGCCTGAGCAAGAAAGGAAATCCAGGTAAGCTCATGGTAACTGCATACAAAAGGTGATGTGATGAGGAATCCAGAGGTTTCCTTCCTTAAGCTTAGAGAGACTAACCAGCCAAGCCAAGAATGTCTTTCTGACATCTCATACTTTGAAGCTCATTGAAAACAATGAGGAAATGTACTGAGACATGAGTTTGACCAAACAGGTTCAGGTAGGCATAAGTTTTGTTATTTCTTCCGCTCACTTCAGATTGCATTGGGTTGGAGGGGACCCTCAAAGATCACCTTGTCCAACTCCCCTGCACTCAGCAGGGACAAATCCAACTAGATGACGTGGCTGCCCAGGGTCGCATTGAGTCTGATCTTGAACGTCTCCAGGGATGAGACCTCAGCCACATTCCTGGGCAGCCTGTTCCAGTATTTCACCGTCTTTGTAAAGAACTTCTTCCTGATGTCCAACCTAAATCTACCCTGCTCCAGTTTCAAACCATTGCCCCTCATCCTATCACTCCAAGCCCTTCTAAGCAGTCCGTCCCCAACCTTCCTGTAGGTCTCCTTCAGATACTGAAATACAGTTCTAAGGTCTTCCTGCAGCCTTCTCTTCTCCAGGCTGAACAGCCCCAGTTCTTTCACTGTCTTCATGGGAGAGGTGCTCCAGCTCTCTGAGAGCTTAGTCCAGGACTTACCCCAGGCTACATGCTTTGTGTAGTCACAGTACTGTGCTCCAGCAGGTAAGGGGTAGAAGTAATAAGCACAGCCACAGCGCTCTACCATGTTGAGCTGAAAGCAGGAACGAATGCAGACCTGAGAGGCAAATAGTATGGAGAAGGCTGAACAAGGGAACCAAGTCCTCTGCATCCTGCTTCACATTGTCCTGTTAACACAGGCCATGGACAAGCAGGGCTGCTGGGGTACTGAAGGGAAAAAGAAGGGCAACAAACTGATAATGAAGGACCTGCTCAGTGTATCGGGATGAGTAGAGGTTCTGCACTGGCACATCGCTGCCATCCTCAGTGCAGTCGCTGTAGCTGCCCCCCAGGCGCACAGTCATCTCCTGCAACACAGAACAACTGGCACCGTGCTCTTCTCTTTCCACCCTTCCAGGCCACACACATCACTTGTCCAGCAGTACCTGCCTTCATCAGGACACCAGCTTCCCCTGCTTCCCTCCACCTCACTGATCACTGATAAGCTGCAGCCGAATCCCAGTAAACTGCTTTTCCTCCCCCCCTGCACTCCATGGCATTAATCCCCCTGCTTAGACACACACTGGGCCATCTCACACATTGGATGGATGTAGCCATCCACCCATCAAGTTAACCCCCCGCCATAAGCTCGCCTCCACAACATCCATAGCTCTTTCCCAGGCTGCTTCCTCACCTTTCTCATGCTGATGGAGGTCTCAATACCTGGGCGCACATTGAAGCCCCCATCATCCATGAATGCTGGCTCATTCTGATCGTGGACCATGACCCTGGCTCCTGTCACCGTGGACAGCAGAGGGATGAAGTCATTCTGTTCAGTGCGTACCACCAGAGACAGCCCTGAAGAAATGCCAGAGAGCAAGGGAGGTCATGGCCAGCTGTTACACAGGAGAGACAGCAGAATGCTCACAAGTAAATCCCTAAAGGATAAAAGGCAGAGAAATATCATCCAGGACTGCACCAAAACTAGGCAGATGGCCAAAGGCAGGCCAGGACAAAGCTCGAGGCTCCAGGAAAGGCCAAAAGAAAATTGGAATACTTCACCGTGGCTTAGAGAAAGCAGAACTGGGAACCGAGAAGCAGATGGAATAAAAGGCCCAAAGCCCTAGAGAGGTCTCAGTGGGTGTTGTGAACACAAACAGGTCAGCTGCTGGAAACAGGAAAATGGGGAAGGAGGAAGTCCAGGTTCTCAGGAGCACAGCACTACAGCTCAAGAGTGGACTTCAGGAAGGCCCAGCACAGGGCCAGAGAAAGCAGTAAACATAAGGATCAGGCATGAATGGGAGAGACTGTTCAGTGGGGTAGCAGTGATAAGACAGCCACATTCATGAGACAACCCATCTCCGCTTGGGTAAGAACAGAGCTTGGGTGAGACAGAGAAGGGCTGCAATCTAATACTGTAAGTACTAGGCACAGCAGGATGTCCAATCTCCTGGAGAAAACAGCTGAGTTGTTGTCCTTACTCACCAAGGAGTATCTCTCACCTACCGTTATTGATGCCCGGCAGTGAAGATGTCCACAGGCTGCTGTTGTTGTCATTAAAGGTATAGCAGTTCCCATACAAGGGGTGGTGGAAGTGGGTATAATTCCTGAGAGGGAGACAGAAACATTCAGATGGGGTAAGAACGGCTGTGAGACCGAAGGGAAGGCTCTCTGAAAAGAGGCAACTCTGTTTTCCATCTGCAGAGACAGGGGCTTACAGCAGGTGAGCAGATTTTGTTGTGTCAACTTGCCAAAGTAGGGAAAAGCAATTAAAATGTGCTGTAAAAAACTGTTCTGGAGCTGGGCAAACTTTGACAACAGGTTTTTCATACTGCTAAATCTGGAGAACCCAAATGGATTTCAGCAGTACTCGCAAAATCTTAGCTCTTCCTACTCCTTTTCCTCCCTTGCTGGTGGGTTTCACTCCACTACCTCTTTGAGGCTTTTTGACCAATATTAGCAGGACTGGGATTGTATTTTTCAATTGTATTTTTGTAACAACTCTCTCCTCCTCCTCCTGAATGTGAGCTGGTCTGTACCAGTTCACCACTGCAGAGAACAGAATAGAGACTTTTACATTATACATCAGCACTCACTCTTGGGTTTGCACCAAACAAAAACACTGCATTTCCGTGAAACATGAAAGAAGGAACAATTCCCCAAGGTTCACAGCTTCAGGCCACAGAAACTGTGACCCTGGCGAGCAGAACCCACAGGATTTGTTATGAACAACTTCTGCACCACGAGGGTGGCAGAACACTGGAACAGGTTGCCCAGCGAGGTTGTTGAGGCCCCATCCCTGGAGATCTTCAAGGCAAGGCTGGACAAGGCTGTGAGCAAGCTGATCTAGTGGAGGATGACCCTGCTGACTGCCGGGGCATTGGACTGGGTGACCTTTGGAGGTCACTTCCAACCCAACCCATTCTATGATTCTATGAAAGCCTCAAGAAACAATGTAAGACAATGGGAACTAAACAAAGAACAACTCAAGCTTGAGATGTTCTCTAATGTGGGGTTCTTGGCTTCCTTTGGATCCAGGCACAAACCAAGACTGTTTTCATAAAGACTCAGTAGGACCTTTCCACCACTTACGCCTTATCACAGGTTGCTTCGTTGAAGCGGCAGGAATAAATGAAATTCTCAAAGTCAGACTCATCCAAGGCCTTTGCATCAGGCATCTGTGCCAGGATATTGATGTAGTGGAAGCTGTACCACTCCCGCACGGCATCCACCCCCGAGGAGTACGCCTGGTGGAAGCAGTCCTTGTTGTTTTCACTGCACTGTTAAGGGAAGAAGGAGAAAACCATGTCAGGGAAGTCATGTATGGGAGGTGAGGCTCTGGCTGTGCATCAGCTGTGCTTCCTCAGTGTGGGCACAGATGACCCCGAGGGAGATGACAGCTTCACAGGGCTCCTGTGCTCTAGCACAAGACCACCAGCAGGATGGGGAAAAAAAACAGGGGAGCTTCTCCAAGAATGGGAAACACCACATGAACGAGCATGTGCAAGTAAAACCCAGGAGGGCAGAAGTGGTGTGCAGGGTGGTCTACTGCATGCAAATTCTACCTGGTCTAAAACCGAAAACTTTAAATACTTGGTGGAGAGCTCTTCCTTCAGGGTTTGTCCAGTAAAAAAAAAAACCACCTTTGTGACCCTGTGGGAGCACCAGTTAACTGGCGAGCCATTAGCTTCCACCTTCACTGCCCTGTAACTTCTGACGCAAATATCCTCGGGCAAAGAAGCTGCAACCTAGGAGCAAATGTGGCCGTGATCACTTTTCAAATGGTCCACAGTCATCCAATACTTTCCCCTCTGCTATTATTGAGCAACACTGAGGTTAATGCTAATAAATGTCTCTCCAAAGGCAAATACAAGGCTGATGTAGCCTTCAGGAAGAACAAAGTTTCGCAGTGCTACTGATGTGGATGAGTGTCCCGGGGCCCATCTGGCCAGAGACAGGACTTGAGGACTAGGATTACACTGGGCAAAGGCTTTAGCTCTACCTTCACCTGTCATTAGAAAAAGCTAGGGCAGATGAATCAGACTTCTATGCAGGAAAAGGCATGCCAGAGGTCTAATAAGGCAGAAGTAGCTAGGCAGAGACCACAGTGGATAGGACCAAAGATATCTAGGGATCTCACCAGAACAAAGCCAATCTTCCAGTCAGTCTTGTCCACTGAGGGGCTGTTCTCTGGCAAGTTGACCAAATTATCCCTCTTCTGCCTCCGCAGCGGATGGCGCTGCACCTGATGGAGCAGGCTCCTGGAGATGCGCTTCTGCGTGGCTGACACAGACCAGTCACTTCGTGACAGAGACATGTTGTAGCCATAAAGGTCCAGCAGTGTCTGATGGGTAATTTGGTCCAGCTCATCCAGCTTCTTCCGGATGGCACTGTACCTGTACAAAGAGAAGGTTTAGGGCTGGATGCACATAAACAGCTCAGAGTAAGAGATGTAGCTAAAAAAAAAAAAAAAGCTGGGGTGATTCAGGACATTCCTGCCGCCAGCTGACACATCCAACCACTTGCTGGAGGCTATGATCCTTGTAGGAGAGAAGTAAACCCATTTGCTTTTGCCCTGTGGCAGTCTACAGCACAGCCTGCTAACATACAACACCAAGAATTGCTGCAAAACTAACACGCCTTACTCTGAATGCCTTGCAGCATCAGTGGCCAGCATCTGAGAGGCGACCTTCTTCCTCTATAAGGCTACCTAAAAAGGAGGTGGCAATTGATTTCTTCTCACAAGTAACAAGTGATAGGACAACTCGAATTACACTAAGGTGGGTTTAGGTTGCCTATTAGAAGAAACTTCCTTCACTTCAAAGGATCTCAAGCACAGGCTCCCCAGGGAGGTGGTTAAATCCTCATGCCTGAAGGTATAATAAAGAGGCAGAGATGTGCTGAGGGTTTAGCACTGGCCTTGGTCGAGTTAAGAGAATGCTTGGACTCCGTGATCTTAAAGGTCTTTTCCAACCTAAATGATTCTATGATTCTAGCTCTGGAAGTCTTATTTCTTACCTGTATGGATTGAGGGTGCAGAGAGTCACAGCTGGGAAAGTCAGCCTGTCGTAGTTGAGGTTGAGATTGAGGTTGACCGGGTAGCTGAAGTACTCTCTGTAGAGGATTCCAAACTGCCAGTACATTAAGCCGAAGTTGAGAAAGAAGAGGACAGACCAGAAGGCTGTCTTCATCTTATTCTTTTTTGAACACACCAGGCGGATGGCCCCATGGATGGTTGTGTTGATGCAGAAGAACTGGAAGAGCTCCTGGTAGGAACTGTAGAATTCAATCAGACCCTCCTGCTCCTCTTTCTGCTGCTGCTCCTCTTCTTGCTTCCATTGCCTTGTTTTTTCCCCTTCTGGCATCTTCACAGACCCACCCTACAACACAAACTCAGACTTAGGGAGCAGCTCTCCAAAACTCCAGCTCAGAGAAGCCATCCCCGGTGCAAAACCAGGTTCTTACATCCCCATCTTCCCAAATCCTTGTTACTTCCACCTCCTCTTCTTCCTCCTCCCCGACTCCCCACCCCGGGGTGCAGATCCCCAACCATCCACGCACCGCTCCCTCCTCTCCCACTAGCGCCGGCAGGAGGGACTGGGTAGGTCCTCCCTCACCGAACAGCCCCAGCTGCCCTTCCACAAGCTGTACCCCCGGACCCACCGCCACCCTCTCCCGGCCGAGGCCGCGGGACTGACCCCAGGCTCCGTTCCCATGGCGGGCGGTGGCTGCTCGGCCCGGGGCCGGTGTGTTCTCCCTGAGCGCCGCCGGCTCTGCTGCTGCCTCCCCGACTGGACTGGGACCGGTTTCTTTCCAGTTCGAACCAGCACCTCGCCCGGTTCCTGCCCTGCCCTGTCAGCCTCGCCCCTCCTTCCTTCTCCTGCCTCTTCCCCCCGGGCGCTGCTCCCAGGGCTGCAAAGCCCTCTTTAAACCCCGCAGTAACGGCGGCCGGGGCAGAGGAGGCCGAGAGCCGGTAGACGCGCCGGGGCGGTGACTTTGGCGGTGCCGGCGGGGGGTCAAGGCGGGGCCGCCTGGCTCCCGGCGGGCAGCAGGCCCCAGTCCGCTCCTCCCTGAGGCGGCCCTGCCCCGGGCAGGTAGGGCTGCGGAACAGCCTGTCCCTCCTCCTCCCACCCCTCCACCCCCGCGGAGACGCAGCGTCCCAGCGAGCAGAGGTGATGCACAGAGAAAGTTGGCAGCTCCTAGAATCACGGAATCAATAGTTTCGGTTGGAAAAGCCCTTTTAAGATCAGCAAGTCAAACTATTCTCTTAACGCTACCCAAGGCTGGTGCTAAACCATGTCCCTCAGCACTACATCTCTGCCCTTTAAAAAGCCTCCGGGCATGGGGATTCGACCACCTCCGTGGGCAGTCTGTGTCAGCGGCTGAGAACCCTTTAAGTAATACCGAATCTAATAACCTCCCCTGGCGCAACTTTGGAGTCCTTTCCAACGCCTGACATCCTGTGATTTCCTCTTGTCCTATCTCAAGAGCAGCCGGAGGCTGGCTGGCTGGGATCTCACCTGCCGTGGCCGTGGATTGGGGTGCACACACTCGGCGGCAAGGGCTCCTGCGTGGCTTTAATCGACCCATTGTGATTTTCAAGGGCAAAAAGATGAGGCGGATGGCAAAATTTGGGTGAGTTTTGCACGAGGGTGGGTTTTGCTGAGAAAGAGAAAGCTGGTGGTGACTCGGTTATATGCTTCAGATAGCATCGCTTCTGCTGGTTCATTAACTTAAGAAACCTTCCATCTCCACAAATACCTGGCTCTGCCATGAGTGGAAGCACATTTCACTGCTCCGTGCCTGGGAAATCAAGGCCTTCGTTATCCAAAGCCTTGCAGCTTTTCCTCAGAGCCAGAGACAAATGTGACCAGGAATCCCTAACACCCCCTTGCCACTACAAGAGTGGAACCTCTTTCCCAATCCTTTCCCCAAACAATTTTCTCTCCACCTAGCTCTCTCTGGGGTTTTCATGTCTTTCTTCCTTTCTTTGTTTTAACAATGCCTCCTTCAGTCCTTGTTCAGAGTTACCTGTCATTGAATTTTGATCCTGTATTTGAGTTACAGTGGTTTGGTTAGTGACGCAAAACACACAGCCACTTGTCCCTCTTCATATTGCAAAACACCACGATTGCCAATGGCAAGCAGGAGACTTTTGAGGCCAGCACTTAAAAGAGTGCTGGTGTGAGAGCAGCAGCCTTGTGACAGCTGCTTGTTACAAACCTACAGCCACAACCTTAGAACCATAGCATCATAGAATGGTTTGGGTTTGTAGTGACCTCTGAAGGTTATCTAGTCCAAGCCCCCTGCAGTCAGCAGGGACATCCTCCACTAGATGATTATTTACTTCACCTCTAACAACATTCTGAGTCCCAAGTTGCTGGAAAGACCATTTTCCATCAGGTGCTTGTTACTAGGTCCTCCTGTTTTGAAATGGGAAGCACCCTGTTGTCTGAGCAGTGCTTCTGTGTGTTATATCTGCACAAGCTGTATGCATGATTGGTTTTTACTGCTACTGAACAACCCTGAGTAAACATGAATCACCTTTTATGGCATCAAATCTGAAATGCTTCTTTACCAGCCATGCCTATTATCTGCCCAGGCAGGAATGTGATAATGAGCTGTAGTGCACTGCTACCTTGGTGGGAAAGAAATAGCCAAGTGTTTCCTGGTCTGGTGTGAGTTCCAAGTGCAACAAATGAGACATGCTTTTGAACTACTTGAAGGACTTCTGAGCAGTTGAGTTCTTTTCTATACCCATATATGAAATCATGTTTTCTTAATGCTGCCAGGCAGAAGCCAGTGAATATGTCTGAATTAGCTGCAGATCATTTTGTGCACTAAAACTAGCAGCCCAAACAGTCAAGGGATATCAGCATGGATGGTGGTAGAAGTTTAACCAAAAAAGGCACCAGCCTAATGTCTGATAAAGATGGGTAGATGTGAGGCTACACTTCTGCTGCTCTTCAGCAGCAAGTTACTTATCCCCTCGTTCACACACTCCCTAGAGGCAGAGGTAGTGACCTTGTAGGACCCTGACTCCTCCTAGAAGGATTTAAAGTCTCAAAACTGTGTGGTGGTAACATTGTAACCTGGAGTGTGGGGTGAGAAAGGTCTGCCTGGAGGGGGAAAGTGTGGCATGCAGCAAGGACCCTGCCCGCCCCGGCCTGAGGTGAGGCCTGCTTCTTAAGAAATTTAAGAGCAGTGGGAAGAGATAAGTTCTTTTTTTTTTTTTTTTTTTTTTTTTTTTTCCTGAGTTACTTTCTTCATTATGTGTCTATTCCTATTCCATATTTTGATCAGTGTGCATCTACCGAGGAAGACCTCAGTGGATCTGCACCTACCACCTCAAGACCTGCATGGGTCCTGCAAGACATGGCTAGACTGAAGCATAGTGCAATCTCTTTTCCCTCTCATAGAATCCTCGGGGTGGCCTATGTTGAAAGGGATCTTAGAGATCATCTACCTCAACCTCCCTGCACAGGCTGGGAAGACTCTCAACTAGACTTGGTTGTTTCTTTCTTCTCTCATTGATTATCCCTCCTGTTCTGTCTTTCTTCCTTTTGCTCATTGTCTTTAACAAAGTTTCAGAGCTTTCCCAGCAGGTACCTAACCTTCTTTGTGTTTTAATTCCCACTGGAGCAATCATAAGGATCTCTGGGTACTGGGATTTTCTGGACTCTGACACCTCTAAAGAAGGTTATCATTAAAAAGCCACCAGGAATCTGCAAAACAATGTAAGGGGCTGGTGAATAACCTCCCCTTGCTGCTGATGGAACATGCCAAGCAGCAGTGGCGTCTGACTCAAAAATTGCCAGTGATACTACAAAGATTCATAGAATAGTTTAGGTTGGAAGGGACCTTGAAGACCATCTAGTTCCAATCTCCTTGCCATGGATGGCAAGGGTTGTCTTCCACTTGTAGGCCCCCTTCAGGTACTGGAAGGCTGCTCTAAGGTCTCCCCAGAGCCTTCTCTTTGAACTGAACAGCCTTGGCTGTCTCAGCTGTCCCCACAGAGGAGGTTCTCCAGCCCTCAGGATCACTCAGATCAGCAGCTCCTCAATTACTGACCTCAGCCTGGTCCTGTTGCAGTTTGGATCAACTGCAGGAAAGGGCTAGATGAAAGTTCCCACTCACTAGTGTCAATAAGCTGAGACCAATGCCCACCTGGAGGCTATGTGCTGCTCAGGCTGAAACAAGAAAAGCTACAGGACTTGATGTCAGGCCCAGGGAGTTCTCTCTCTGCTTTGTCCTGTGGGGGAATTACTAAGTGGTGTGATCAAGATGGAGACTTCTTGAGGTTTCCCCCTCACTTCTTTGCTCTCCCCAGATGAAGTCTTTACTTTCCTTATTCCAGCTCTAACAATATAGCTATTATTGCAAGCACCTGACTCCCCAAGACTGTGTCCCCACCCTTTTTGTGAATTGTCCTGTTTGTTGCTGGAAATTGGAGGCAGATACAACCACCTGGAACCAGTTTTTATTCTGAAACCTGCTGCTTCCCAGCCAACAAACATCACAGGGTTGAATCTAGTCACCCTCAAAGCCCAGTTAAGTAACAAGCACAGCAGAGGTTTGGTTAGTAGATACATAGATGCTCACTGCTGTGCACCTGGAGCTTTATTAGAGCTAACACTAGGACAACTGAGTTTATATTTACCTCCATTTTTGACACTGCCTCATATAATTCTCCAAGTGCCCTCTTTAGTTACTCACACTTCAGTGCTTTCATGTTGGTTCCGCTTCTCAGCTCTGCTCTGATGACAGTAGCCTTTTGTCCTCTGGAATATAAAACAGAAGTGGTGCCATCAAAAAGGAAATCCATGTGGAACTGAGCATTTAAGAAGAGAAAATAATCTACAAATTCTATTTATTTTATGAGGAAAGCCAAATAACTTGAGAGAACATTTTCCACCACAACCTTCTCGAAAGGCAGAGCAGAAGGCATTATGCCCCTTCCCCATCTCCTTTTTGATAGTTCAGTCACAGAATCATAGAATGGTTTGAGTTGGAAGTGATCTCCAAAGCTCATCTAGTCCAACCCTCTTGCAGTTAGCAGGGACATCCTCCACTGGAGAGCCTTGCTCAGCCTTACCTTGACTATCTCCAGGGATAGGGCCTCAACCACCTCCCTGGGCAACCTGTTGCAGTGTTGCAGCACCTTCATGAACTTGTCCCTATCCTCCAATCTAAATATGCTTGTGGCAGAGCAGGGCACTGCCCCACCAGAGGTTTAAATGAGGTGTGAACTGTGGTGGGGCAGAGAGCTGCCCCACTGGAGGTTTGAATGGGGTGTGAACTTTGGCAGGGCGCACCCCAATCCACTGCCCCACCAGAGGTGTGAATGGGGAAGGAAATTGTCTTCCTCTCCCCACCTCTGTCACCGGAGGCTTAGTACAATAGGTGTGAAGTGCCTTCTCCCACCCTCTGTGGGCTTGAACAGGGAGGCAACAAATCACCTCATTATATATATGGCAGCTGGGCAGATTGGAGCGGGACTTGCAAGGACTTGCATGGACCTTCACTGGGACTTGCTCGGACCTTTACTGGGACCTGCACTCAGACCTGTACCGGGACCTTCACAGACCTGAACACAGACCTGGAGACATGAACCTCGCATGGACTTTGAGACAGTCTCCCATTTGTAAGTAGGGCAAAGCTGTTTCATGCCCAAACCTTTCCATTTTTCCTGATTTTTCCTGAATTACAAGAAAAGGCATCCTGATGAAGACTTTTCCTGACCGAATTAGAACGCAAACTTAAACTAATCTACACACAGATTGTGGGTGGGGCTTTTGGAAATTATAAAAGCTACGTAACTTATAATTTCAGCCTCTTCAATCGCCCCCAGTCAGTATACTGCTCTTCTCTTATTTCAAACCATTTCCCCTTGTTCCATCACTGCAGGCCTTCACAAACAGTCTCTCTGCAGCCTTCTTGTATCCTCCTTCAGGTACTGGAAAGCTGCTATTAGGTCTCCCTGGAATTGCTTTTTCTCCAGGCTGAACAACCTCAGCTCCCTCAGCCTGTCCTCATAGCAGAGATGCTCCAGTTTCTGAGGTTTTTTTTTTTGTGGCCAGCAGGTTCAGAAAGCTGATTCTACAACTTTATTTTACTCTGGTAAGATGTCACTTGGAGTACAGCATCCAGCTCTGGAACCCTCAACAAAGGAAGGACATGGACCTGATGGAGTGGGTCCAGAGGAGAGCCACGAAGATGATCCAAGGGCTGGAGCACCTCTGCCACAAGATATTTCTGCTGTGAAAATTCTGTCACCTGCACAGCAAGACAGGAAGAACAACCCAGTCATTACAGAGTATTTCCAGTCTGTTGGTATTATTTTGTAGACAGGAGACCCTGGACTTTCAATGAAAGAGCAGGAACAGCTACCACAGAAATTCCTCCTTTGCAGTTTCCTTCTGGCTCACCGTATCACCACAATGTGACTCATCATGTCTGGGCAAGTGCTATGCTAAGGAGAGTTGGTTTCTGAAGGTGTTCAGGATCTCCAGCTTGGCACTGGACCAAGGCACTGCAGGGAGCTAGAGATGAAGAATGAGGATGGATGAGCCTCTTCTGCAGTGACTTTGGCATACAGTGCAACAGCAGAGACATCCTCAGTGTAGTCTGGTCCTCTCTCCCGAGCAGTTGCATGACTTCTGCCAAGCTCCTGGCCTCACCATCCTTTCAGCTCAAGTTTCCCCCTTCTAGCATTTATTTCAGTGATTTTTTGTAAAATTATTTGGGTTTTGTTTATATCCCAACAGTGTAAGGAACCACAGCCCACTGCTTTCCACACAGCTGCTGGATTTGAGCCTTGCCACCTGACCAGATATCTCTTGTACTTTTAACTCAATAAAGGAACTCTATCTGGAGCATCTTATTTCAAGGAGGTGGAAACCCCTGAAGTGTGCTGCATTTACAGGGTCAGATGAGCTAGGTAGTTAAATGAACATATTTAGGTCCCAGCCAGGAACCAAAAGTCCCTATCTTCACATTCAGGAAAGAAAAACCCATCTCTGACAGTGTCACTTTAGCTCCCTGATGTGTTTTCCATTAGTTACACTTCACTGTAACACAGTAATCAGGCCAGAGCCAGCTTCCTCTGTGGTTTCACTGCAATGCTGGAACTTGGACCCTTCTCATCTCCTGGCCATCAGTCTTGCTGCAATATGCCCCTGATCACAAAGAACTGCTGCTGAAGGAAAGAAGTGGGATGAACTGGAGATGGAGGATGAGGAAGGCTACACCACTTTAAATTTACGACCCCCAGCTTCAGTCATTACTCCCAGATATTCAAGCAGCAACAAATATTCTGGATTTGAGGCTCCAGCCAGATGTGTTACAGTAGACAGTAAGTACAGATGGAAATTAACTTCACCTAAATCCACCTTCAATTTGCATGTTGATTGTTCATGTTGATTGCTTTAGGTCCTTCTCAACTTAGAGTATATTCTAAGATAAATGTTTCCAGTAACAGCAAAAAGAATATTTGCATCCTGGGGGGGCATCAAGAAAAGTGTGCCCAGCAAGTCTAGGGAGGTTCTCCTCCCCCTCTACTCTGCCCTGGTGAGACCACATCTGCAAAACTACTGTGCCTTCCTCTCTTGAGCTCCTCAGTTCAAGAGAGACAGAGATCTGCTGGGGAGAGTCCAGCAGAGGCTAGGAGAATTACTTGGACATCTCTGCTATGAAGAAAGACTGAGCTCTGGGGCTGTTTAGTCTGAAGAGAAGGATGAAAGGGAATTTTGTCAGTTTCTATAAATGTGAGGGGTGGGTGTCAAGATGAAGGAGCCAGGCTCTTTTCAGTGATGCCTAGTGATAGGACAAGGAACAATAGGTACAAGCTGGAACACAGGAGGTTCCACCTCAGCATGAGGAGACACTTCTGTGTGGTGAGGGTGACAGAGCCCTGGAGAAGGCTGCCCAGAGAGGCTGTGCAGTCTCCTTCTCTGGAGACCTTCAAAACTCACCTGGATGTGTTCCTGCCCTATGTGATCCTACTTTGGCATGGGACTTTGACTGGATGCTCTCTGAAGGTCCCTTCCAACCCCTGACATTCTGTGATTATGTGAATCTTGTATGCTCATGATCACAGACAATATTTTTTTTCCTGACACCTTTACTCCAATTATCTTTTCCATTTCCTTTAACACAGAATACAATTTCCACCTTTCTATGAATTTTTTTTTTTTTCTTTTTGGTAGGACACATATCTTAGAGCAGAGCACTACAAGAGAGGAAGGCACAGGTTTTTTTTTTTTCAGATAATGCCTTGTAAATGGGAGGAATTTTCTCAGCTATGGGGAACAGAGAGGTGCCCTGCTTATTAGCCTCAGTAGTGAATGTAAGCTCTTGTAAGAGGAGAGCTGCTGGGGTTTGTTGCTGACTGGGTTTCTTTCTTTGTCCCAGGAACCTCTGCCTCCTCTTCCATCTGGCAGCCAGTGGCTTTGGCTTTCCTTGCTCTGTGCTTGGTGCTGCTGCTGGGGCTGGTAGCCCTGCTAGTCCTGTGTAAGTACTGGGGTGTCCTGAGCTGCTGCTGTGGGAGTGAACTCCTGATGTACATCTGTTTCTTCTGCCCCTGCAGGCGGTCACTGGTGACCCTGCTGCCCCAGTGGAAATAGTATGGCAAGGAGGGCACCAGCTGTGCTCTGCCATAGAAGAATCCCCATGGCTGGTACAGTTCACTTGAGACCACTAATACCTGCACTTACCTTGTGTGACACTAATCATAATGCAAGATCTAAACCTAATTAACCCTAAACCCTTAATCTTAACCTTAATGAACCTAACATTAAAACTAACCCCTAAGCATACATCTGGCCTATCTCTACTCATAAATCTAAACCTATCCCCAAGCATAAATCTAACACCTAAACCTAATCCAAACCCTCATCCTAAACCATAAACAAAACATAACCCTAAGCACTAACGTCTAAGCCTAATCCCAACCCTAACCTATAGCCCTAAGTATAACCCCAACCCTCCTCCTAAACCATAAACCAAACATAATCCTAACCCCAACCCTTAGCCTAAAATCTAACCCTAGCCCTACCCTAACCACTGAATAACTCTAAACCTAACTCTAAACCATCACCCTTAATCACGAACCTAATCATCAAAATGACCCTAAACCTAATCCTAACCTTCTACCAGGGAAGGCAATTCTGGCATCACAACACTGTGACTGGGCAGCATCACAGCATTGTGACTGCTGCATTTGCCCAACAATTGCAGCAGGTTTTCCACAGAAATATTTCAGCTCACACCCAAAGTTGGTGTCACATTACAGCTGGAAACGGAGACAGAGAGCCACCACCTTCTCTTTGGCAGAAGAGAAGCAGTTTTAAGTGCCCAGATCCAGTATTTGGTGGGGCCATGACATCACAACAGTGTTAGGTCAGAGGCAACCCACTCTTTCCTCCTAAGCTCAGATAAGCTCACAAAATCATACAATGGTTTGAGTTGGAAGGGACCTCCAAGGGTCATCCAGTCCAACCCACCTGTATTCAGCAGGGACATCCTCCACTAGATCAGCTTGCTCACAGCCTTGTCCAGCCTGACTTTGAATATCTCCAGGGATAGGGCCTGGGCAACCTGTTGCAGTATTCCAGCACCCTCATGGTGCCAAACTTTTTCCTAACGTCCAATCTAAATCTCCTCTAGCTCCCTCTGTAGCTTTGTCCAGATGACATCTGAAAATGACAAAGATGCTCCCACCTTCCTAGGTGACTTTTAGTGCTGCACAACCTTCTTGGTGAAGAAAAATGCACAGGAATTACATGCTATGGTGGACACACAAAACCCTACAAATTAAAGCTACATTTGAAGCTACAGATCCTCAAACAAATCTTTGATAAGCACTTTCTTGCGCTTTAGTTTTTCAGGTTTCCAAGGATCCTGAGGAAGGGAAGAAGCTGCAGGAGATGAGGAAAGCCTTGTGTTCTGAAGTGAAGGAGAAAAATGGTAAACGTGGTTGTTATGTAAATAAACACAACTCACCCCTTTTTCAGAGCCCATGGACTCACAGTGAAAACTACCTGACTGCTGGGACAGGGTCTGCTTTGAACTGTGGCAGGATTTGAGATGTGGCTACATGTCCACCAGCATGTAAAACAAATTGTCTCTGGGCCCTCGAGAGCTCAGCTGATTCATGACCACTCTTAATATCTTCTCAGTCAAGCCATAGCTAAAGCCTCTCTGCTGCTCCCAGTCTGCAGAATGCTCCAGGCATGAGGAAGACTGGCTGGAAAGCTGCCCAGCAGAGAAAGACCTGGGGGTGTTGGCCAGCAGCTGGCTAGCATGTGCCCAGGTGGCCAAGAAAGTCAACAGCATCCTGTTGACCAGGGCAGGGATTGCCCTCCTGCACTCACCACTGGGGAGGCCACACCTTGAGGACTGGGTTGCATTTTGGGGCCATTATCTGCAAGGACATTGAGGGGCTGGAGCAGGCCCAGAGAAGGGCAACAAAGCTGGCAAAGAGTCTGGAGAACAGGTCTGGTGAGGAGCAGCTGAAAGAGTTGGGGTTGTTTAGTGTAGACAAAAGGAGGCTGAGGAGAGACCTCATTGCTCTCCACAACTCCCTGAGAGGAGGTTAGAGCCAGGTGGGGGTTGTCCTATTCTCCCTAGTAACAACTGACAGGACAAAAGCAAATGCACTTAAGTTGCACCAGGGGAAGTTCAGGTTGGACATTAGAAGAAATTTCTTGACTGAAAGAGTCCTCGAAGACTAGAACAGGCTCCTCAGGGAGGTGGTTTGATTCGGATGCCTGGAGGTGTGTAAAAGAGCAAAGACGTGGTGCTGAGGGGCATGTTTTAGCTCCAGAGCTGTCCGAGTCAGACAATGGTTGGATGAAATGATCTTAAAGGGCTTTGCAACCAAAACAATTTCATGATTCTCTCTCTGATTTCTAGAAACAAAATGTGCTGTCTGTCCAGCAAGCTGGAAAAGCAGTGGAGGTGACAACTGCTTCTACATTTCAAAGCAGAAGAAAACATGGAAGGAAAGCCAGGAATTCTGTTCCTCAAGAAACTCCACTCTTGTTGTGCTCAAAGACAGAGCGAAGATGGTAGGGTTGTAATCTCATGCATTCCTTTCTGTCACAGGTTTTAATTGCCAGCAAACTTATGGGCAAACACATCTGGGAACCTCTTTCCCAACAAATATGAAGCTTACCCAAATCCCAAACATTCTTCCTTTCTTTGTGCTACATAAAAGAAGCTTCTCTGGAAATCTCTCTCCTTTTTCCAGTCGGACTTGGTTTCAGATGGGGTTCTCAGCTCAATCCAAAGGTTGGCCTATTGGATTTTATTTGCTTAAAGTGAAAATCAGATGGGAAGAGACAAAATGGAAAGTGGTAAAATGGTTTATTATTGAGTTTAGCAGCATCCTAGGGTCAGAATTGTGATTCACAATCTTGGGAGACAACCTGAGTATGACACCTGAAACTGAGAGATGATTTTGGTGTGCTCTGTAAATCCATTTCAGTTTCAGATGTCTGGGAGTTTGCTTCTTCTTCCAGGTCTGCCATGCAGCTGCAGCCAAACTGAGGCCAGACCACTTTAAGCCAGCTGAGGATTTCAGGTTTTGGATGAGTCCATAAATGTGCTACTAAGCAGAAAAACAGTGTCTGGGTGATCTGATCAGGCTACAATGCTGAGGAATCTCTTAGGTAGCACTTAGGCACCTAGGAAACATTTCCAAGTGCCTAAGCATAGGTTTCTAGGGCAGTATGAGACCACTGGGTCTATTCTCTTTGATCTCCAGATAATGCCTCAGCAATGCACAGGTCTCCCACAGGTTCTGAGTTGTGTCTGTCAGACAAGCTGGAGGACCCCAAAGGTGCTAGAGGTCTGTATTCAGGGTGACAGGCTCTGCCTGCTAGGCTGGGGGTTCTTCTCACCTAAAATCTGGCATCTGCGATGCAAGCAGTCTGCAATTTTAGAGCTGTTTCCTCAAGCTCCATCACAGCTGCTGGGGAATCTGGCCAATGCAGTCACTATTCAGTAGCAACCCCAGTGAGATGAATCACTTCCCAGGCTCCATTGGACCTCTTAGCTAGATCTCTGCTGACTCTTTATTGGAGCATAAACAGTGTTACCATATCTACATCTAAACTGCAGATACCTAAAGGCAGTGTAGATACCCTAAAGGCAGACCCAGATAAAGATGCTCTTCTTGGATTGTTTTGTTAGGGGTTTTTGTGTTTGTTTGTTTGTTTGTTTCTTTCTTTCTTTCTTTCTTTTAAAAACCATTTTTTTACAGACCCAGGAGACATTCATCTGGTGGCAGTTCAATACACACTGGTATCTGAATGAGCAGTCAGCACTGCCTCATGGCAAACAAGCATGGATGAGAGGTTGCTCTCTTATTAAGGTGTTACCTCTGTTGGGTGCTGAACCTCCACAGCTGGATGACACAGGAACTTAGGTCTTAGATTTCAAACATTGTTGTGATGATTGTCTCACATCTGCAGGTTTCTCTGCCACAGGATTCACAGTTCTACTGGGTTGGATTGTCAAACATATCTGAAAAGAATGGCTGGTACTGGGAAGATGGAACAGCTTTTTCCAAACAAGAGACAAGCTGGTAAGGCCTCACGGCTTAGGAGCAGTGTGGTTACACCTAGTGGGTTCCAGTAAATCCTGTGAGATTTCTGCTTCCTCTTATTTCCCATGTTTGTCAGCTGTGCAATGATGAAGGAGCATGGAGAATAATGAAATTGTTCTGGTTGCCCTTCTCTAGACCTGCTCCAGCACCTCGGTGTCAGTCTGGAAGTGAGTGCCCCAAAACTGGACCTAGTCCTCAAGATGTGGCCTCCCCAGTGCTGAGTACTGATGGACAACCACTGTCCTGGTCCTGCTGGTTACACTATTGCTGGTCCTAGCCAGGATGCTGCCAGTCTTCATGTCCACCTGGGCACATGCTGGCTTATCCTCAGCCATCTGTCAATCAGAACTCCCAGGTCTTTCTCTGCTGGGCAGTTTCCAGCCACTCTTCCCCAGGCTGGGAGCTTTCCACAGGGGTGTTATGACCCAAATGCAGGACTTGGCCTTTTTGAATCTCATACAGTTGGTCTCAGCCCTTTGATCCAGGCTGTTCAGGTCCCTCTCCAGAGCCTGCTCAGGCAGGTCAACACTTCTGCTCATTCGTGTCATCTGTAATTCAGATCCTGTATAAGGAATAGTGGTTGGCAAAATACAGCTTGATCACATACACCAGACCCAAAAGGGTCACACAGCACAAATAAAATAGCTCCAAGGGGACAATAATTCTACCTTCCAGTAGCAAATCAGGAGTATTTACTCATGTTCCAAATAGTGATGATATGATGTCACCAGAATATCACTAAGCCATATCTTTTAATTTCCTAGGGTTGTTCTCTATGACAAAATCTTCTGTGCCTCCATTTATGGGAATATTATTTATGCCAGCAAATCTTGCTCGACAAAGCAGTTGTGGATCTGTGAGAAAGTGGCTGTTGAGGTCCCCTGAAGAAGTACTGCAGGAAGAGGTGTGGGACCTGCCACTGTCAGATGCCAGCTTTTGGAAGAATAAGTTTTTTATTTCTGTTTGTTTATCATGCAGTTTCGTCAGAATGGTGGTTCAAATGGACAGATCTCTGGAGTCTAAATCTTCTTTTGTCTGCATTTTCCCTCCCAGACCATTCACCCATAATCCTTTTCTAAAGCAGCTTGCCTCAGCAGCCCTTCTTTCCCAGATCTGTTTTCCCAGCTGTTACACTGAGGTACAGGGATACAGAAAGTTTCAGGCTCTATCCACACAGTTCTTCTCTTAGAAACATAGAATTGTTTTGGTTGGAAAAGACCTCTTGAGTCCAACTGTCAACCCAACACCACCATGGCCATTAGCCATGTCCCCGAGTGTGATGTCCACCTGTTTCTTGAACACCTCCAGGGATGGTGACTCCACCACCTCTCTGGGCAGACTGTTCCCTCACCCTACCACTCCTGCAGGAAAGAAATTTTTCCTAATACCCAACCTAAACCTCCCCTGGCTCAATTTCAGGCCACAATGTCTTGTTCTATCACCTGATACTAGGGAGAAGAGAATAACTCCCATCTGCATCTAATCTCCTTTCAGGTAGTTGTAGAAAGCAACTCTCCAGACTAAACAACCTCGATTCCCTTAGCTGCTCTTCTCCAGACCTGCTCTCCAGACCCTTCACCAGCTTTGTTGCCCTTCTCTCTACCTGCTCCAGCCCCTCAATGTCCTTCTTGGAGTGAGGGGCCCAAAACTGAGCCTGGTCCTCAAGGTGTGGCCTCATCAGTGCTCAGTGCAGGGGGAATACTTCTTAAAAAAAAAAAATCACGTTTCCACTTTTCTGAAGTTCTATGTAATTTTCATGTCAGTCTCTGTTTTGTGTTACACACTCATGCATCCTTTGTGGATCCACATATTGTATCTGTGTATTGTTTGCTTTGGTATTTGGACACTTCCCTTAAAATAAATGAAAATAACAACAACAACATGTCCTTAATATCCAATATTTCCTTGGAAAATGTTATCAAAGACTGAAGCAGCTTCTTGGCTAAAACCCCTGAACCCCTGTTCCTGATGTGCTGAAATCTGTGAATGGAATGACTGCACTCAATTCTCATTTTACCCTTTTTTCTTCCCATAAATTCACACCTGATTTTATTAACATATTTTCCCTAGTATTCTGCTATACACCTTTGATGTGACTGTATTGTGAAAACCAACGTTGGCCTCTGGATTGAAGTGCAACAATAATAAAATCCATCAAGGCCAAGTGCAGAATGTGGTATTTGGGAAAGAACAACCCTGCGGATTGGGATAGGCTGGGGACTGACCTGCTGGAGAGCAGCTCTGGGGAGAGGGACCTGGAGGTCCTGGAGGGCAGAAGGATGCCCATGAGCCTGCAACGTGCCCTGGTGGCAAAGAAGTCCAAGGGGATCCTGGGGTGGATTAGAAGGGCTGTGGTGAGCAGGTTGAGAGGTTCTCCTCCTCTCCTACTCTGCCCTGGTGAGGCCACATCTGGAATATTGTGTCCAGTTCTGGGCCCCAGTTCAAGAAGGACTTCAGAGAACTGCTTGAAACAGTCCAACATAGATCCACAAAGATGGTGAAGGCAGTGGCACACCTCCCTGCTGAGGACAGGCTGAGGCAACTGGGGCTCTTTAGCTTGGAGGAAACCAGAGGGAAGCAAGAAGAAATGGCCTCAAGTTGCACCAGCAGAGGTTTAGGTTGGATATTAGAATAAACTTTGTGACAGAAAGGGCTCTCAAATGCTGGCACAGGCTACCCAGGGAGGTGGTTGAATCCCCATGCCTGGAGGTGTTAAGAGGCAGAGATGTGGAGCTGAGAGATGTGGTTTAGCACCAGCCTTGGTAGAGTTAGATAATGATTGGACTCTTAAAGGTCTTTTCCAGCAGAAAGGATTCTGATTCTGTGATTTCCCCCAGGAAGGAAAAGGAGAAGTCCCAGTGACACTTGAACACACATCTTGTCTTAGGGCATTTGAAATGTGATTCATTCTCCCCTACCCTCCCTCTTCTGCTTTTCTTTTTGCTTCTCCTTCCCAAATCTTTCGGTCTGTCTTTTAAGAGGATTGTCACTGAGCAATGACAATGTACAGGAATGCAGAGGAAGAGGATGGATACTCTAGTTTGAATCACCTGCCACCTCATCCAGCCAGGAGCTACATGTTCCCAAACATCAACCGAGGTATGGCCAACACTTGCTCTTTGAACTTTCTGTGCTAAGGTAGACAGTAATAGAAAGAATCTAGCCCAGCTCAGGAAACAAGAAAAAGATGTCCTTATGTGTTTGATGTTCAGGTTCAATGCACTGTTTGTGTTCTGTCTGACAAAGCCCAGCATGTGTGACTGTGAAAATGCAGAGTGGAGCTATTGCCATTACTTGCCCTAAATTTTAGTAGAAGGTGGCAGGTGGCTTCTGGGTCAAGCTCTGGAATTGAGGAATCATCTTTGATGTGGGTAGTTTTATTTATTCTTACAAGAAATGACTGTAGAGACAGGATAATCTGACTTTGGTAGGAGAAAAACCTCTGGACCTACATTTTAAAGAAAATGCTGAAGTTTCATGACCTTTAAGGACAGAAGGGATAAGGCAACACTGAGCCTAAATGCAGAGGTCATGTAATTTCCATTCTTAAGTCCCAAAGCTCTGCTTGGTCTAAACCATGTATTTTAAAAGAACATTGGTTTAGTGAGTATGGTGGTGGTGGGCTGACAGTTGGACTTGATGACCTTGGAGGTCTTTTCCAACCTTGATGATTCTATGATTGTATGATCCTGTGATCCAGTCTTGAGTTCAATATTTCTTCATCTGAAAGGTCCATCATGCTGCATTGCCATGAGTATTTGGTGATGGTAATTCCTTGGAGCTTTTGAATCAGGGAACTCTCTGTGGGTACTTTAGACTCCAGAATTTTCCTGAACTGGGTTTCAGGCTGGAGTTGGGCTGGCATGAAGCTTGTATGCAAATCCCTCCTTACTCTGCTCTGTCAGAGTGCTGCCAAATTGTCCTTAGACCCTTCCAGAGCAAAGGATCACTACAATGTTTCAGAGTTTCTCCATTTACCAAAGGCAAATTCAATTTGAACCACATCCACTGTCTCCTTTCAAGCAGATGTCTTTAACAGAGGTTCCACAGCTTCTTCTCAACTTGACTTTGAGTTGATTCTCAAAATATAATACAGTCTGGAACGGGAACTCTTTTGATAGTCACAATTTGGATCTCGTTGGAGGGTTGGAGTGTTGGGAATGCTGCTGAACAGGTTTTCTGCCCTCAGATCAATTGCTGGTTTCTCCCAGGGTACTCCCTTCCCTTTGCTGCATGGTGTCCAGTTATCTTCACTTTGTTTCTGCTCTGCCTGGCTCTTACCATAGGAATGACAGTCCTAGGTAAGTGCTGAAGGGTGCTGTGTTGCTTTGGTCATCTTAATAATCCTTAATACTGACTCCTGAAGGGACCCAACCCTCTTTCCATGGGCAGGGACATCTCCCACTAGACCAGGTTGCTCAAGGCCTCATCCAGCCTGGCCTTCAACACCTCCAGGCAGGGGGCATCCACAACCTCCATGGACAACCTTTTCCAGAGTCTCACCACCATCACTGCAAAGAATTTCTTCCCAATTTCCAGTCTCAGTCTGACCTCAAGCTAAAATACATTCCCTCACATCCTGTCACTACAAACCCTTTGAAAAAGTCCCTCCCCAGCTCTCCTGTAGCCCCCTTCAGTTACTGGAAGGCTGCTTTAAGGTCTCCCTAGTGCCTTCTTTTCTCCAGGCTGAACAGCCCCAACTCTCTCAGCCTCTCCTCATATATGAGAGGGTCTCCTCATATATGAGAGGTTCTCCAGTCCTATGATCATCTTGGTGGCCTATTCCGAACCCTCTCCAGCAGCTCCATGCCCCCTCTTATGCCCCCAAGTTCTTCTCTTCAAGACTGCTCTTGAGCCACTCCTTGGCCAGCCAGGATCTGTGCTTGGTTCTGCCCTGACACAGGTGCAGGACCTTGCACTTGACCTTGTTGAACTTGTTGCCTTGGGCTCAGCTTTCCAGCCTGTCCAAGGTCCTCTGGATGGCAAGATCAACATGATCAGGTCAAGATAGCCCTTCCTAAGCAAAGGTTTTTGGCATTACTTTAGTCTTCTTTTAGTTTACCTGCAATGCCCCTGTGATTAAACTGCATTTAAAATTTGGAAATCTCTTTTTCCATCATTTTCTCATCTCCTCACAAGTTTGACAAGGTGTCATCAAAGTCACAAGTGTTACTCAAAGGGAATATGCAAGACATGATGAAGCATGTATCATGCAGCAGCATCAGCATCACAGCTTTGTTGTCTTATTAGGAATATCTCTCTAAACTTCAGGTCTCAGAGGTTCAAAGGCACCTGTGGGACAGAGTGAAAACTTGCAAGGACTAAAAGAGAGGTTGTGCTTGATGGGTGATGCAAACAGTAAGTAGAACTTCTCCTCACACAGCCTGCAATCTGTGTTAGGTCTTATTCCAGACTGAATAAGGCTGTTACATGCTGTACCAGATTAAATAATGCATCTTTTATCAAAGTGAGTGTAGATGTGCCCCATGAAGTGCAGCAGCCTTCGGCTCTGCATAACTTTGACTTGTCAGGCCTATGGAGGGCTTAGGAAATCCTCTACCCTTCCTTTAGATGTTTACGAGGGACTGATGGTTTCTTTCTCTTCCAGGACACAGATGTTCACTCTGCCCTGTAAACTGGAAATGGGTTGGAGGGGACACCTGTTTCTACTTTTCAAATGAGGTGGCTACATGGCAGGAAAGTAAAGACTATTGCTTCTCCCAGAATGCCACACTTCTTATGCTTAAAAGGAAAACCAAGTTGGTATGTTCCTTCTCATACTGGTATTCTTTTGCATGGGTATCAACTCTTCAGAACTCACCAGGCAACCAGCACCACTTGATGTTACATAGTAAAAGGGGTACTGACCCCAGGGTCTGAGGCAATGCAGACTGCAGAACACTCAATCACAAATGTGCAATGGTGAGGTAACCAGCAACACAGGATATTACTCAGCCAAACACTGGATGTGAGTGTCATGGATCTTGTGGAAATTAAAAGCAGGGAGTCTTTCATTCAGGAAGTCTCTTTGAATACTCAGAGGCAGGCCTCTAAACTATAAAATGTTGCCTTGGTCTTACCCTTAGTAGAGATGCCAGACACAAACTATTCCTGTTTCCTTAGAATCATAGCACTGTTTTGGTTGGAAATGACATTTAAGGTCATTGAGTCCAACCATCATCTAACTATTAACAAAGATGTTTCCTCTTGAAAACTGTGATGAAGAATTCAGAGAGTCAGATTAACTCCTTTGGTTCTTTCTTGATCAGCTCCTCCTTCAACAGCACAGCAGTCCTTTAGGTACAGCAAAAAAACCCCAAGAAGCCACAAGGTCTTTGGTGATAAATGATGTGCATTTGTTTTTATAGGCTAGCATAGCTCGAATATTAGCCAGATTCTCTTACTGGATTGGATTATCATATGGAGATGATGGCTGGTCTTGGGCAGATGGTACCAAACTTTCTACGAAGAGAATGGACTGGTAAGTTTCCTGAACTTAAGCACTTGGTGGGTTTTAGCAATTTCTTGCATAATATCCTCTCCATGCACTGAAGGAGGAGGAGATAAAAATCCCATTAATGGCAAAGTTTCCAGGTAGAATCCAGGCACAGAGCAGAGTTAAAGCCCTCCTTTAGGTGTAGAATCCTCACCAGAGAATAAGGCTCTGAAGTGTGAGCAGGAGAAGGAATCAACAAACAAATGCAACCAATGGTTGCTGGTCACTGTTTAAAACCATTTACTACCATTTACTGCGTTGGAAGGGACCTTCAAAGGTCATCCAGTCCAACTCCCCTGCAGTCAGCAGGGACATCCCCCTCTAGATCAGCTTGCTCACAGCGTTGTAGAGCCTCATCTTGAAAATCTCCAGGGATGGGGCCTCAACAACCTCACTGGGCAACCTGTTGCAGTGTTCCAGCACCCTCATGGTGCAGAAGTTGTTCCTAACATCTAATCTAAATCTGCTCTTCTCTCATTTCAAACCATTGTCCCTCATTCTGTCCCTGCAGGCCTTTGCATACCGTCTCTCTGCAGCCTTCTTGTATCCCCTTCATGTCTTGGCAGGCTGCTGTTAGACCTGCCTGGAACCTTCTCTTCTCCAGACAGAACAACCCCAGCTCCATTATCTTGTCCTCATAGCAGAACTGCTCCAGCCCCCCGATCTCTTGACTCTACAGGAAGCAACTTCCCTTGAGGTATTCAAGGCCAAGTTGGACAAAGCCTTGATCAACCTGGTTTAGTGGATTTCTTGGTCACCTGGGCACACACTGGCTGGCTCAGGGTCAGAGAATGATCCTTTAAACTTAAATTCTAAGAGCTGTGAACATTCTTCAACGTGTTTTCTAAATCTTTATCAACCTTAAAATGACTCCTTACAATTTTGCAATGGTGCATGACTTACTAGGAAGACTTCATGGGTTTGGTTTTAAGTTTGTACATGAAAGTTTTTAACAAGATTGTCTTTGTTTTTTGTTGTTTGTTTGTTTGTTTTTTCCCCCCCTAGGATCACTTTGTCCTCCAAGCAGAACTGTGCATACCTGCATTATCACAAGGCAAGGGTTTACACTGGGAATTGTTTGGAGAAATATCCCTGGATCTGTGAGAAGGCAGCAGTTCAGCTGACTTAGAAACAATGTCAGCAGAAAAAGAACATGAAGAGTATGAAGAAGATTTTGATGTCAGATCTTTAAAAGAAGAAGTGGATAATAATGTTTAATGCAAACTCAGAGCAAAGCCTGTCCTTTCTTCCTGATGTATCCACACAAATACAAACATGGAAAAGAAATAGAAACCTTTTGTAGATAAAAAGGAACAGTAGTAAAAAATGTTGAAGCAGGAATCATAGAATGGTTTGGGTTGGAAGGGGCATCTAAAGGTCATTCAGTCCAACCCCCTTGTAGTCAGCAGGGACACCCTCCATTAGATCAACTTGCTTAGAATCTTGTCGAGCCTGACCTTGAAGATCTCCAGGGATGAGGCCTCAACCACCTCCTTGGGCAACCTGTTGCAGTGTTCCAGCACCTTCATGGTGTAGAACTTTTTCTTTAGATCCAATCTAAATCTGCTCTTCTCTCATTTCAAACCATTGACCCTTGTCCTGTCCCTGCAGGCCTTTGCAAACAGTCCCTTTGCAGCCTTCTTGTAGCCCTATTAAGATACTGGCAGGCTGCTATTAGGTCTGCCTGGTCTGCCTGGAGCCTTCTCTTCTCCAGGCTGAACAACCTCAGCTCCCTCAGCCTGTCCTCATAGCAGAGGTGACACAGCCTCCTGATTATTGTCGCAGTCTCCTCTGGATCCACTCCATCAGGTCCATGTCCTTCTTGTGGTGAGGGCTCAAAAATGTGTCTTTGTGGCCAAGAAGGCCAATGGCACCCTGGGGTGCATTAGGAAGAGCATGGCCAGCGGGTTGAGGGAGGTTCTCCTCTCACTCTGCTCTTCTCTGGTGAAGCCACACCTGTGTCCAATTCTGGGCTCACCAGTTCAAGACAGAGAGTCCAATGACAACCCACAAATCTGCTGAGAGGACTGGAGTACCTCTTATGAGGAGTGGCTGAGAGACCTGGGTCTGTTTAACCTGGAGAAGAGAGGGGATCTTGCATAGGCATATAAATATCTAAGGGGTGGAGGTCAAGAGGATGGGGCTGGGCTCTTTTCAGTGTTGCCCAGTGATAGGAATAGGAGCAACAGGCACAGACTAGAATACAGGAGGTTGCTCTTGAACATAAGGAGAAGCTTTTTCACTTTGAGTGTGTCAGAGCACTGAACCAGGATGCCCAGAGTGTTTGTCTCTTTCTCTGAAGACTTTCAAAACTGCCTGGACATGTTCATGTGCCACCTCATTTAGGAGGACCTGCTTTAGCATGGGGGTTGGACTAGATGATCTCTGGAGGTCCTCTGCAACATCACCATTCTGCAAGTCTGGTAAATATCTCCAAATAAGAGATGAGATACCAGTCTCCTTGTTGAGATTAGTCTCGTTGATGTGATATTAGTCTCGTAGTTCAGAACTGGGCCTCCAGACAGGAGCAGGAAAGGTAGATAAGTTTTCCGGAAAGTGTAGCTGCAACCCAATGCTTCGGAATTTCTGAAACAGAAAGAGGCTTCTCTGAAAGCCTTTAGACAAGATCTGCATTTTAGTTTGCAAATGTAAAACCACAAGCTTCTTTTTGCCAGATTTCCAGAATGGAACCTTAATTCAGTGAATTCTGACTGAAGGCTGAGCAACATTTCCTTTTTTTTTTTTTTTTTTTTTTTTTTTTTTTTTTTTTTTTTAGTACTGAAATGAATTTTTTTTTCTGAGAGTGGTAGGGGTGAGATGGTGGTGGAAAGAGAACAAAAGATTAGAGAGTGGGCAAAAGATTAGACTAAACAAGCTTGAATTCACAGGTTTAAATGCAGGCTTCCAGAATCCTGACTCTGCACAGATAATGAGAAAAGAAGAAGGGTCAAAGCCCAAATGAAAACGAATCTGGCTTCAGCTGTTAAAGAGAACAGGAAATACTTCTAGAAATACACTGGCAACCAAAGGAGGACTAAGGAGAGTCTCTGTCCTTTGCTGGATACAGGGGGAACAGAGTGATCAGGGATGAGGAGAAGGCTGAGGGACTCAATACCTTCTTTGCCTCAGTCTTTAGTGGTCTGACCAGTTGTTCACTAGATACTCAGCTCCCTTAGCTGGAAGACAAGGGTGGGGACAGAATGAAGCCCCATAGTCCAAGAGGAGATGGTCAGGGACCTGTTACACCACTTAGACACACACAAGTGCATGAGAGTCTGATGGCAAACACCCAAGGGTACTGAGGGAGCAGCTGGAAGCCACTGTCCATCATTTACCAGTGGTCCTGGATAACTGGGGAGGTCCCAACTGACTGGATAAATGTGATGCCCAACTACAAGAAGGGCCAGAAGGAGGACCTGGGGAGGGCCAGTCAGTCAGACCTTGGTGCTGGGAAAAGTCATGGAGCAGGTTATCTTGAGTGACATTTTGCAGCATGTGCAGGGCTGCCAGGGGATCAGGCTCAGTCTTGAACAAGGTGATAAGCTCAGTGCATGAGGGAAAGGCTGTGGATTAATAGCCATGGTGGTGTTGGGTCAATGATCTTGGAGGTCTTTTCCAACCAGAACAATTATATGATTCTATAAAAGGTCTCTTGACCATCTCTCACAGCTTTGACTTTGATTTTAGATCTAGGACATGAACACTCATTTTATACAAGACTGAAAAGCTGAGAAGACTTTTGGGATTTCACTAGGTGCACACAACATGCAGCTGCATTTACTGTAATACTTTCAGTAAATAACTGTGCTGCCCTTTGAGCAACCTTGTCCTCTCAGCAGTGCTTAGCAGAGGTGATCAGATTGCATTTTGCATGTGCTGATATGACAGCAGAGCAAGCTCTGCTGTGTAGAGACAGTACCTACTCTCCCCACATGAGATCAGGGCTGAATCTACTTTCTCTACTCATTATGAATATTAGGATGTTGTTGCAAGAGTAGTTGTCCCACTTGGATTTGTTTAAGCTTTTCTGATGCAGGAGATTAACTGCCTGGCTGCCACCAAAGAGCACAAAAATGCAGAGAAAGAAAATGAAAATGTAAAGCTGTGGCACTCTGTACAAGGTTTCACCTCTGAGCTTTGTTAATAAAGTAGCTACTTGTGCACCTTTTCAACAAAACTAAGTGTCAAGTGCTGAGTCCTGCACTTGGGTCACAACAACCCCATGAATGCTCCAGGCTTGGGGCAGAACGGCTGGAAAGCTGTCCAGCAGAGAAAGACCTGGGGGTGTTGGTCAACATCCAGCTGAAGATGAGACAAGGTGTGCCCAGGTGGCCAAGAAGGCCAATGGAATCATGGTCTGGATCAGCAATGCTGTGACCAGCAGGACCAGGGCAGGGATTGTCCCCCTGCACTCAGCATTGGGGATGCCACATTTTGAAGATTTGGGGCCCTCACTACAAGGACATTGAGGTGCTGTAGTGGGTCCAGAGAAGGGCAAGAAAGCTGGTGAGGAGCAGCTGAGGGAACTGGGAGCTGAGGGGAGACCTTCTGGCTCTCTACAACTCCCTGAAAGGAGGTTGGAACCAGGTGGGGGCTTGTTGGAGAGTGGCTTGAGTGCAGGGGTCACCCCAACTATGTACAGCTTGTGGGCCAGCAGAATGATGCTTATTTGGAGGCTGCTAGTGCAGCAGGACTTGGTGTGAGAAAGCCTTAACAACAGCACATTCCATTTAGAGTGGGCCCTTAGCATACCAATGGTTCAATAAGGGCAGGGTGTCCTTGGATCAAGCTGGAAAGCCCCCGAGCCAACTGATAAGCGATTAGGGAGGATGTTGGTCCCGATGGGAAAAGGAAGCTAGCCAAAAAGCAGAAACCGCAAGTAGGTGTACACATGTAAATTTAACCTTAAGTGCTTTAGCCAATGCAAGAAGTAGTCTGTGCATAACATGAATGCTTAATTTCACCTTCTATATAAGCGCGCGCATGTTACAATAAAATCGGCACTTTTCTATCATCCATATTGGATCGGCGGTGTCCAGGTGTTTTGTTTCCTTTCCGCACCT
>VWZI01014168.1:964968-982029 GCA_013396835.1 Psilopogon haemacephalus
TGTACCACTACTTCCATAATTAGAGCCTGGTCAGTGTTTTTTAGCCTGCCTTGAAGGAATACATTATGTTCATGAATCCATTGGTTCTGCTCTGCAACTCTGCTACGCATGACCAAGGGTAATCATTCACCAGTGTAATGTGGATGCAGTGATTGCAACATGGGGCAACAAGTTTCTCTAGTTGCTAGCCTGCCCTTAACATATATTTAGGCACCAGTCTCAGACAGTTCCCAAACACAAATAGTAACACGTTACTGAAGAGTGTATTTTATCCCAGTGATACAAATGAGATAGAGAAGGTGAAAACAGTTCTATGCATGTAATAACATTCTGAATAGCCATAAGCAATAACAGAAATCTAAAGCAGTTCTACAAGAGGAAACAGTAAGGAGCTGTTGAAGGGAACCTCCTGATGTAGTCAGTTGCAGGACAAAGAGATAACTGGGATAGGAGAGTGAACAGATCTTCCTGTGATGCAAAGTGTTTGGGGGGGACGTGGCTGGCCATGCAGGGAGTTCAGGAGTGGGAACTGTGAGTGAACAGATTGTCATAGCAAGAGATTATTAGGTAGGAGGACTGGTGGCAGAGCCTTAAAATGGGAGATGCAGGAGGTGGGAATCCTGGTGGACAGAAGGATGCCCATGAGCCAGCAATGTGCCCTTCTGGCCAAGAAGGCCAAGGGCATCCTTGGCTAGATTATAAGGGGTGTAGTGAGTAGGTTGAGAGAGGTTCTTCTCCCTCTCTGCCCTGGTGAGGTCACATCTAGAACATTGTGTCCAGTTCTGGGCCCCCAGGTCAAGAAGGACCTCAGGGAACTGCTTGAGAGAGTCCAGCACAGAGCCACAAAGATGCTGAAGGCAGTGGAACATCTCCCCTGAGGACAGGCTGAGTAGATTGGAGCAGAGGAGCCTGAGGGGTGACTTCACTCATGTTTATCAAGATGTGCAGGGCAGTGTCAGGAGGACAGAGCCAGGCTCTGCTCAGGGATGTCCAATGACAGGACAAGGGACAATGGGTGCCAGCTGGAGCAGAGGAGGCTCCATGGGAACATAAGGAGAAACATTTTCACTGTGAGGGTGGCAGATCCCTGGGGCAGGCTGCCCAGGGAGGTTGTGGAGTCTCCTTCTCTGGAGATATTCCAGACCCTCCTGGATGTGTTCCTGTGTGACCTGTCCTAGGTGATGCTGCTCTGGTGGGAGGGTTGGACTGGATGATCTTTGGAGGTCCCTTCCAAACCCTAGTATTCTGTGACACTGTGTTGCACTTGTGTACCTCTACATACACACACACACATTGCATTCACACCCATACACCTCTGCACATGACCAGCTATATAAATTGCTCTGCATTCTACTGCAATCTCTTTCACTGCAGCAGCAGTGCCACACTTGGAGCATATTCTGGATGTTGGTCTTGCAGCTAAAAGTAGATTTGATCCACAAATGCAGGACAATGTGAGTGCAGGGACAGAAAAGCTACTGGAGGAGGGGAGAGGAATCTGAATTCTACTTGAACAGGTCAATAACATGACCTTCAACCCACTCCCCTCAGGGCAGGGGCGGGGAGAGGAATAATTTGGAATGAACCACCTTGGACCCTTTTTGCTGACTGAAGGAAAGGGTCAGGCCTGCAGAGATCTCATGATACCCTTCACTGAACCAGTTCAACATCTAAAGTAAGAATTGTAGCCACCGCTTTTGTCCTGATCTGACTGGAAGGCTTTTAGGATCTCTTCAAAAGAGGGAGAGAAGCATGCCAAGAGCACAACAAAAGGAGACAGGCAGAAACAAATAGGAATTTCTATAGACAAAGTAAAAAAGAGAGAAAGCAAAATCCTGAAGTCCAGAAAAGGACAAACCCAGAAGAGGACCAAAAGAGGTAGAGCAGGAAGAAGAGACTGGATTGAATACACAAGGAATCTGCTCCTTTTCCTGGTCAGTGGATGGGTGAGGATGAACCGAAATTAGAAAGAAGACATAAAGCAGCTTGAGACACCAAAAGGCTACAGAATCACCCTAGGGGGATGCACAGCTCAGGCATGATCTGCTTTGTTTTAGGATGTTCCTTATGGGTAAGTCACATCTCAAGTCCCTTTTTATGTGGTCTCTGCTCAGTTTTGGAGTTTCCTTGGAAAGATGGAGGGCTATTAGCAACTGACAGTCACAATAACTTCCCTGGACATACGCAAGGCAGTCATGCAGAAGAATATTTGCTGTTATCCCAGGGATGATATCAGAAAGCTCCAGGTACCCACAAAAAAGTTCATGAGAAGGGTAGGAGCACTGAAGGGACAGAGCAGAACTGAAGTCCTTGTGGGTGTAATAGGAATATGGGTTGTTAATATTTGAGCACGGAATAAGGTCTACATCTGTAGCATGACATAGCTTGTGGTAAGAGAAACTTGTGGTGAGAGAGAAAGTTAAGTCAGTATCTGGGCTGGGAACAGTGCTAAGTAAGATTTTAATGAGTATGGGAAGTTAAGATATGAAACAATGCCTTTGGTATCACTATAACTTCTAACCTACAGCAGAATATGTGATGGAAACAATGGAAAGTTGGTAAGAGGAGGGACTCACTGTAGGAGGCTCAGATAATAGTCCAGGTGACAGAGACAAAAGTTGCATATGACATAGCCTTAACTTGATCCAGCTGTACCTTGTTTGTCTTTCTCTCTGTAGCTCCCTCAAGTGAGAGGGGAGGAAAGCTGCCTCAACACTGAACTGTGAGTACTTGTTAATCTTGCACTCTTGAGAAGACAAATGAAGGACAAAAGCTGTAAAGGACAGCAGTGTCCTGGCATGGTGGCTGACATTGTCCAGACAAGGTTACTTTAATTTCAGCTGATGAAACTCTCATAAAAGTCCTCTTTGCTTCAGTGGGAAGTGAATGATTTCCTACTTTTTCAAGATCATGAGCCTGTGATACTGCCCCTGTTACCTGAGTGCCTGTAACACTGAAAAGCTTTCTGGCGTAATTGTAATGACACATTTGGAATTGACCTGTCCTTGAAAATGTATTTGATATAATACAATTTTTAGTGAATATTATTCTTGGTGATGTAATTTGTGAGAATAATAGTAATAAATCAAAACAAGTATGAAAATTTGCTGAGGAGAATTAATTTTTACCAAAAAAGAAGCATTTAAAAATGCATGGGCAGAATTACTAATAAAAAATAAAGGAACATACAGCACAGCATCCAAAAAGTCTGGAGGAGAAGGACCTGGGGGTCTCAGTTGGTGACAAAATCACCATGAGCCAGCAATGGTCACTGACAGCCCAGAAGGCAGCTGTGTGCTGGGCAGCATCCAGAGCAGGGAGAGCAGCAGCACAGGAAGGGGATTCTGCCCCTCTGCTCTGCTGAGAGCTCACCTGCAGCACTGCCTCCAGTTCTGGTGCCCCCAGCATAAGAGGGACATGAAGCTGCTGGAGGAAGTCCAGAGGAGGCCACAAATATGATCATAGGGCTGGAGAACCTCCCCTGTCGGGACAGGCTGAGAGAGTTGAGGCTGTTCAGCCTGGAGAAGGCTCTAGGGAGACCTTAGAACAGCCTTCCAGCACCTGAAGGGGCCTACAGGAAAGCCAGGAAGGGACTTTTTCCAAGGGCTTGGAGTGATAGGATAAGGAATGGATTGAAGCTTGAGGAGGGCTGATTGAGATTGGGGATCAGGAAGGGAAAAAATTTGCAAACAATTGAATAGGCCCTCACTGCAAGAATGACATTAAAGTGCTGGAGCAGGTCCAGAGAAAGGTGAGGAAGCTGGCAAAGGGTCTGGAGGGTAGGTCTGGTGAGAAGTTGCTGAGGGAACTGGGGTTGTTTAGTCTGGACAAGAGGAGGCTGAGGGGAGACCTCACTGCTCTCTACAATCCCATGAAAGGAGGTTGGAGTCGTGTGTGGTCAGTTTCTTCTCTGAGGAAGAGGCCAGGGAAAGTTTAGGTTGGCTGTTAGAAGAAAGCTTTTCACTGAAAGGGTTCTGAAACACCATAAGTTTTGGAATCTTGGTGAGTGGAGGTGTATAAAAGAGGCAGCGGTGTGGTGCTGAGGGACATGGTTTAGCACCAGACTTGGCTGAGTTGGAGAAGGGTTGGACTCAATGATCTTAGAAGGCTCTTCCAGATGAAGCAATTGTATGATTCTACAAACTACCAGGGTAACAATAAAGAGATAAAGGCAAAGTAAAGTCAAACTCACCTAATGACAATGGATGAAGTCAGGGCAACTGTCTCCTCCACGAGGCATGGTTAGTTTCTCATCACTGAGGCATTTAGAAGTTGCAGTGTGATCAAGGAGTATGTGGGAAGCTGGAAGAGGATACAGTAGAGATCTTTGAGGGGCAGTGGTTTGAAATGAGAGCAGAGCAGATTTAGATTGGATGTTAGGAACAAGTTCTGCACCATGCGGGTGCTGCAACAGGTTGCCCAGGGAGGTGGTTGAGGCCCCATCCCTAGGGATCATCAAGGTGAGGCTGGCCAAGGCTGTGAGCAAGCTAATCTAGTGGAGGATGTCTCTGCTGACTGCAGGGGGGTTGGACTGGATGACTTTTGGAGATCCCTTCCAACCCAAATCATTCTCTGAGTATGTGATTCTATTGTTCTGTTTGGCATTCTGTGGCTAACTGTGTGTTGTACCCTCTTGTCCTCAGCTGTTCAGGTACGGAGTGGGACCGCTTGTGGTATATCTGGTAAGATATATTTGCTTCAAATAGCTGCACCACCAAAGAACCCTGGTAGCAAGAGGTAGCATAATGTGTGACCTGCTCAAGTCTGACGGAGCCCTTGCTTTCCTCTGGGACACTCATGCTCTACAGTAGAAAGGCAATCCCACACCTATTGTATCACCTGTAACAACTGCTGACTTGGTAGCCTCCTTTATTTATTTCACATATGGATTTAGTCAGGCCAACACTGACACAGCATTCTTAGCACAATATCCCTCTTAAAAGGGCTGTTTAAAAAGTCATTTCAGTCAGTCTGATTCCTTTGTCATTCTCAACAGGATGAGATGAAAAAGGATAGAAGTTGTCAGACACCTATAAGGCTGCATTAGCCTTGTAGATGCCCAATCAGTAGATTGAGAAACTTTATTTTTCCTCTCTGCTCATCATTCATGAAGACACCTATGAAACATACAGCTCAGTCTGAATCCAGCTTTGCTGCCTCAGAATGAGAGAGATGCTGGCAAACTGGAGCAGGTCCACTGCAAAACCAATAAAATGGTTAGGGCTTCACAGGACATGATGTAGGAGGAGGGACTAAAGGGTCAGATTTGTTCAGCCTAGAGGCTAAAGGGGCAACCTAGTTAGAATTTTCCACTAGCTAAAGTGAATCTGGAGAGAAGATAAAGCCAGGCTTTTTAAAGGTCTCCAGCAGAAGGACCTGAGGTAGCCAACCAACCTGCATCCAGGGCAATTCTGATTAGACAGAAGGAAAAAGTGCTGCCCCCAAGGGTGATGCAGTACTGGAACAGGTGTCCAGAGGGGACACAGGATTTCCATCCCTGGAGACTGTCCAAAGTCTGCTGCACAAGGCTCTAAATGACTGTGTGTACCTCTGAGGTTAGCTTTACCTCAGGTAGGAAGAGACCTTAAAAGGCCACCTCATTCCGTCCTAATTCTGGGTGTTCTCCATTTCCAGGCTTCTGATGGTGCTTGGTGGACTGCTGCTCCTTTGTGGCCTGGTTTCCATTTGTGTGAGATGCTGTTTGCACTGTCATCAGACAGGAGAGGAATCGGGTCCTCAGCCCTATGAGGTCACCGTCATTGCTTTTGACCATGACAGCACCCTTCAGAACACCATTACCTGTGAGTTGGCTTTAACAGAACCCTGGTCCTACAGCACAGCCTGACATGTGGGGCTATGCACTTGGAAAAGGTCTAGATTGCAGCACCTCAGGGCTGGCAGGGGGAAGTTCACAGCAGGATGCGGGGTACACATTAAGGTTTCATGCAGCAAATGCAGCTGGATGGTGAATCAGCTGTCAGATGTTTGAGTGAAAAGAGAGCAGCCACAGGCCTCTGAGAAGTTTTGAGGAGTAATTGTGGGCTGTGGCTGATGGGGTCTCCTTTTAGGGAAGAACGAAGGGCCAGGAAAAGAAAAACATTCAGGCTGTGGGGAGAGCAAAGCCTGTGCACTGCAGATACACTTGACCACCTCTGATCACGTGGTGCTGTCAGGATGAGAAGAAAGACTTTGGTTTCCTCCCTTCCAGCTCTCCATTCCATGTTCGGGCCCGCTGCCAGGACAATCTTAGCAGTGGCACACTCCCACAATGCTGTCCAGGGAGCACCACCCCTCTCAGCAGCAGACACCCCTCCAGTTTATGAAGAAGCTCTGCACATGAACAGATTCACCGTGGTCAAGACAGGACAGAAAGTGCCAGACCTGGGGCCAGTGCCAGAGGAAAAACTGCAGGTGTCTGCTGAAGGCAAGAATGTCCAACCAGCCCCTTCTGGACACTAATGCCTCATTTTACAGAATGGCAAATAATACCCAGTAATTATGTGCAGAAACTAATTACTCTGAGAAGGGTTAGGAATTTTAGATTAACCTCTGTAGCCTAATGAGAAAGGGACTAAAATCCGTTCAGATCCAGTATAATCCTGTGGCTCTTTCCGATTACCTCCTTTAGATAATCCACATTGCCCTCCTCTGTGTGCCAATCACTGCACACACATCCCCCCCACTACTATCACCCTTTGCATGCATAAGCAGGCAGCAGCTTCAAGGTGCTGAGCCACTTTGCAGGCTAGTGACCTGCAGGGAGATTGCAGATGCTGGCCTGTTCTGTTTGTCTTCATCTCAACTTCCCTGGGGGTCCCAGAATGACAGAATGGTAGGGGTTAGAAAGGATGATCTTTGGAGGTCCCTTCCAACCCCTACCATTCTGTGATTCTGTACTGAAAGAAGCAGCCCTGAATGAAGTGTATGTACATGTTCACACTGATATGAATACACTGGTAACAGATATCAGCACCTTTCTGAAGTGGCTTTTCTTAGTAGAGTACCCAAAGTCTCACTGTCCTTAACATGCTGATCTGCTTCCCTGTGAAATATAGAGAACGATTTTTCTTGGTAGGTAAAGAGAGCAAGGACCAAGTCCCCATTTATGTTAAGGAATCTAACTGCTGTTGAGATTACAGTCACAGAGAATTTTAGAGAAGGTTGATAAGACAGCTTCAGGGATTGCATAAAACTGAACGACCAAAACATTTTTGATGATGTCCAGTTACAAGAATTTTGTATCCAAGGGAATTTAATTGAAGATATTGATTTCCTAGGTCTCAAACTTCTTCCTGAATTGCCCAGTCATTACATATCTCTACCATTCATGAGTGAGAAAATGGAATAGATTCAATAAATGACATAGAAGGTTAGGGCTCTTCCGCTGTGCTGCTCTCCTGAAATTACAGCAACAACTGCTTGTGGAACATCTAGAGTGACATCAGCTACTCTGCAAAGTCACATTCAGGCCTGTATTCTTCACCAAGCTGCAGAACGTTTCCTGGAAGGCTCTTGTTTACTTCATGGCAAAAGTCTGAAGCAAGCAGAGATTCTGGAACATGCGTCGAGCACTATTGAGCCCAGAAACTTCCTGGAAGACTTCCCAGTTGTTTCCAGGGAACACACCGTTCCTCGGCCACTTCCACCCCCTCCCCTGCCTGCGAGGCCAGAGCTGTGCAAGCGTCGAACAGGAGATGGCAGCCCTGCTCCACAGGGCAGCAATCCTGCCTGGCAAAGTAGGAGCGCAGCATTTGCAGAACTGGCTACCAGAATGATACCACTTTTTCCCCGCCTTCCCCCCTAAGATCCGTAATAAAAAGGGTTTAAAGAGTCTTAATTTTCCCCTTTGAATCAAATCACCTCGGCTATCTTCCTTCCTTCCTTCCTTCCTTCCTTCCGTCCTTCCTTCCTTCCTTCCTTCCTTCCTTCCTTCCTTCCTTCCTTCCTTCCTTCCTTCCTTCCTTCCTTCCTTCCTTCCTTCCGTCCTTCCTTCCTTCCGTCCTTCCTTCCTTCCGTCCTTCCTCCTCTTTTTCCTTCTTTCCTCCTCTCTTTCTTTCTTTCCTTCCCTCTTTCTTTCCTTTCCTTCTTTCTTTCCTTCCTTCTTTCTTTTACTTCTTTCCTTCTCTCTGTCTTTCTTTCCCTCTCTCCTTCTCACTTTCTCTTTCTCCCTTTCTCTTTCTTTCGACTGAGGGGTGACCTCATTCATGTTTATCAAGATGTTCAGGGCAATGTCAGGAGGACAGAGCCAGGCTCTGCTCAGGAATGTCCAATGAGGAGGGGCAGTGGATGCAAGCTGGAGCAGAGGAGGTTCCACAGAAACATAAGTAGAAGCATTTTCACTGTGAGGGTGGCAGAGCCCTGGAGCAGGCTGCCCAGAAAGGCTGTGGAGTCTCCTTCTCTGGAGGCATTCTAAACCCACCTGGATGTGTTCCTGTGTGACCTGCCTTAAGTGATCCTGCTCTGGCAGGGGTGTTAGACTGGATGATCTTTGGAGGTCCCTCCTAACCCCTAACATTCTGTGAACGCTGTGAAGAAAGGACAGTTCCACAACCTCACTCAATAGGTTGAATAGCAACATCACTTCACAGATGCTTCCACCTCCACTATACAACAAACAATATCACAGCAAAGTGCAGTGGAGAGAAACCTTTGGTTCTTGCCTTCTACTTAAAAAACTACAGACAGCACTGCTAGCTAGAGGCTACAGAATAATATAGTTGTTCTGGTTGAAAAAGGCCTTTAAGATCATTGAGTCTCATCATTCTTTAACTTGACCAAGTCTGGAGCTAAACAATGTCTCTCAGCACCACATCTCTGCCTCTTTTAAACACCCCCAGGCATGGAGCTTCAACCACCTCCCTGGGCAACTTGTTCCAGTGTTTCATAGCCCTTCCACTGAATAATTGTCTTCTAATAGATGATATAAACCCCCCATGGTACAAGTTGAGGCCATTTCCTCTTGTCCTGTCACTTGTTACTCGGCAGAAGAGACCAACACTCACCTCTCTCCAACCTCAAAGATGAAAGTACAACCACTCTCAACTGTTGAGGGGGAGGAACAACAAATTTTGGGGAGGACCATCATTATGGAAATCAGGGTACACTGCCACCAGGTGCTGCAAAGCTGTTGTCCACACCACCCTTAGGTTCCTCTAGAACATAGGGTACTTAAAGACCCATCTTCAGAAACACCCCACCGCTGTGTGTCTCCTTTGTTTTCACAGGACTGTTAAGTAACAATGATGCCCATCAGGCCATGGGATGGGAACTGCTGCCTGGAACAAAGGGATCTCAGACTTGAATTGTTCAGATCTGGGCTTTTGTCCTGTCCTGCTTCTTTTCACCCATAACGAAGTATTTTCCTTAACAGCCTTCCAATATAAATTGTTTACATTTAGGCAGCTGGCGCTGAGGCTGGGCTCAGCAACCAGTTTGGAAGGAAAGAGTTTTGCTGTAAAAATGAACAAGCTTTAGCAAAGAGAGCAGTAAGCTGTTCAGCAGAGACAGAACAGAGCCACTTCCTAAAGGAAAGGAACACATCTACACAATGGGCCACTGTTTGCTGGCAGTGACTAACTGTGCCCTCACCCAGGACTCATGTGCCTCTACTGGCTCTGAGGCTGCTATAGATCCAGCGACAAGTCAAACTGGTGACCAGTCATGAGTGCTGCAGGAGACACACCAGGCAAGGACTGTGCCACAGACACCCCTGGAGTCCTCAGCACAAGGACATGGATCTGTTGGAGAGGGCAAAGAGGAGGGGCACAAAGATGATCAGAGAGTTGGAGCACCTATCCTATGAAAAGAGACTGAGGGAGTCTGTTCAGCCTGGAGAAGGCTCTGGGGAGACCTTATAGTGACCTTCCTGTACCTTGAAGCTGGCCTACAGGAAAGCTGGGGAGGGACATTTTATACGGGCTAGTAGTGGCAATGGTTTTAAGCAAGAGCAGATTAGATTTAGATTGGACATTAGGAACAAGTTATTTGCTATGAGGGTGGTGAGGCACTGGAACTGGTTGTCCAGAGAAGCTGTGAACACCTCCTCTCTGGAAGTGTTTAAGGACAGGGTGGATGAGGCTCTGAGCAACCTGATCTAGCAGGAGGTGTCCCTGCCCATGGCAGGAGGGTTGGAACTGGATGATCTTTAAGATCCTTCCAATTCAAGTCATTCCATTATTCATTTATTTCCACTCCAATTAAGTTTGTGTTTATCTTTCTTTATGTAGTGAACATCTCAAAGATTAAATAGGAAATTACTGGAAAAACTCTACGTTTCCACCAAGAGGATTCATATCTCTTACATAATTGTCACCAAGACAGATCCTTTGGGAATACATCCAAGATCCTTTAAGAATACGTACAAGACTACACAAGGGTTAGCAGTCACACTTTGAACTCATCTTGCTGAAGTTGTAGCAACTGGTAAAGGATGGGAGTGATATTCTGTCCTGCACAGTAGTCCTCAAGACTCTAGGATGAGGTGACACAGCCTGCCCTTCTGTGCTTTTAGAGATGACAGTGAAGCTTTTGCACTTCTGGCAATGCAAGCAATTTTATGAAGCAATTATAGGACTAGCTTGGGACTGAGAGCCTTAAACTTCCTCAGATCATGCTTCTGTGGGCACATTGGACCCCTTGCTGAAAGCTTGTGCTCCCACTGTTTTTGCACATAGAAAATCACAGCTTGAGTGAAAGAAATAGGAATGTTATAGCTTGGATGAAATAAGCCCCAAAGATACAGACCCTTGCTAAGAGAACACTCTTCTTGCGTGTTTTTAACTTCAAAGGAGAGAAGGGAGAAATTGGACAACATTGGTTAAGGAGTGATGATGCACTCCCTTGACCATTGGTTAGGCATTGGTCAGACTGTGCAGGGAGGCGGTGGAGTCACCTCTGGAGGTGTTAAAAAACCATGTATACATGGCACTTTGGGACATGGTTTAGTGGGTGTGGTGTTGGGTTGATGGTTGGACTTGGTAATCTTAGAGGTCTTTTCCAACCTTACTGATTTGAGGATTCTACGTCATCAAACAGAGCAGTAACTTTAGGTACATCCCCTGTGGTTTAAACACAATTCAGGCTGCAAAGCAGAAGCTTTTTGGGAAAACAGGTTTTGATATGCTGAATCCACAAGGAAGATTAAAAAACATGGCTTGGCTTGGAGGGATGGGCACTTTGCAGGGAAAAAAGCTGGATGGCTTACTGGGCCAAATAAGTGGTAGAGAAAAGACATAAATCAGTTGGTGTATGAGCACCAGTGTTGTTCCCCAGGCCTCACTACTGGGGCCAGTTCTCTTTAATGTCTTTATCAATGATCTGGACAAGGTATTGAGTGCACCCTCAGTAAGTTTGCAGATGATGCTAAACTGGAAGGGAGTGTTTATGTGGTCCAAGGTAGAAAGGCTCTACAGAGGGACCTTGCCAGGCTGGATCAATTGGCTGAGGCCAAATGTATGAGATGCAAAAAGGCTGAGTGCTGAGTCCTGCATCTCGGTCACAACAACCCCATGAACGCTCCAGGCTTTGGAGCAGAGTGACTGGAAACTGCCCAGCAAAGAAAGACCTGGGGCTCTTGGTTGACAGCCAGATGAAGATGAGCCAGAGTGTGCCCAGGTGGCCAAGAAGGCCACCAGAACCCTGGCCTAGATCAGCAACAGCGTGACCAGCAAGACCAGGCCAGGGATTGTCCCCTGACTCAGCCCTCTTGAGGTCACACCTTGAGGATTGGATTCAGTTTCGAGGCCCTTACTACAAGGACATTGTGGTGCTGGAGTGCGTCCAGAGACGGGCAACAAAGCTGGTGAATGGTCTGGAGAACAGATTTGGTGAGGAGCAGCTGAGGGGATTGGGGTTGTTTAGTCTGGAGAAAAGAAGGCTGGGGGAGACCTTCTTGCTCTCCACAATTCCCTAAAAGGAGGTTTGAGTCAGGTGGGGGTTGGTCTCCTCTCCCTAGTAACAAGGAAATGGCCTCAAGTTGCACCAGGGAAGGTTTAGATTTGATATTAGAAGAAACTGATTCTCAACCACTGGCACAGGCTGGCCAGGGAGATGGTTGAATCCCCATGTCTGGAGGTATTTAAAAGAGGCAGAGATGTGATGCTGAGGGACATGGTTCAGCACGAGAGTTGGTGGAGTTAGAATGGTTGGACTTGATGATCTCAAAGGGCTTTTTCACCCACAACAACTCTGTGATTCCACAAAAGAACTACCCAGGCACTCCAGAGTTGTAGGTAGTTGAACAGTAGCTGCAAGGGGTTGCCAAGAGACAGCCATAGAAATTACATCTCAAAGAAACACTGGCAAATAATGGATATTTTTCTCCTTAATTCATAACATTTCAGCCAGCTGTGTAGACAGACCTAAGGCAGCTTCCTAGCCATGCACCGCAGAGCTGCTAGCAGTGCCCTGAAGCGCAGTGTGGCACAGCCAGGGCTGCAAACCCTGTCCCCAAATTCTCTGCAGCTATTTTTACCTCCTGCTTTTATGGCCACAGCGTTGGCAAGGCTCAGGAATCCCTTTTAAAGTGCATCTGCCTACGTGAGCTGCAGACACACTGACACACTGGGTGCTCAGAGCTGTGCTGACACCCTAGGTTAAAAAAAGAGCATATTGCTTTGACACTCTGTGCTGGACCACTCTGTGCTGGCAGCCCAGGGCAGGAAAACTTGCCAGCCTCAGGTCCAGCTCTTCCTTCTAGCACATGGGCCCAGGATGTGGGGTTTGTCACATGCTCATGGGCTGACATTTTAATGAGAACTCTAAGTCAGATGATTAGCTGTTTGTCACTGCTTCTGCATGTATCATCTTCCTGGCTGGTGTTGTGCCACTGCCATTATTGTTATTAGTGAGCTGAGAGGAGGGTGCTAGGAATCCAGGGCTTGCTGGGAAGGAAGCAGGGAGAGGGAGGAGTGAGGCTTGCAGCTGTACATCTAAGGCTGCATTCTCAGGGCAAGAAGAGTTCAGAGAGGAGATCTGTGATTCTCACAGGGGATTTGTTGGGGGAGAATGACTCATCCAGCAATGTGCTTGAAGGCCATGGCTTTGCATCAGACTAGGGAAGAAAATCCTGTCTGAAATTCAAGCTATCTCAGCTGCCTTGTGTATAGTCCTGGAGAAAGAAACAGCAGATTTACAGGACAACAGCAGTTTGACATTAGTCAATTACAACTGCCAGAACATGTTAGTGGACAGGGTGAAACAGGCTAGAAAGTGTCCTCTCTTTTGTCCTTGAGGAAGAGGCATCCACATCACTACAGAGCTTCAACACACTCAGCAGCTGCTATGCTGCAGGCAGTTAGGAAGCAAGAAGGCCACACACGGGTATTACAGAAAGGCACAAATGTCACAAACCCAAAAATTTTCCTACATCTAAGCACTGGGATTCTTTCAGCCTCTAGTCTGTTTGCTACGGCACTGCACAAAACCAAAGCCTTCTTCTGACTCACCTATCCCAAGATCCTCTGACACTCCCTGCAAATATAGGGAAGTGCTGACATCTCCTAGGACAGTCAGAAACAAATTGATGCTCCAGTCAGTACAGCCCTTACGTACATGAACTAGTGAAGGCTGGGACACACTGGTCTACACCATTCCCACTGTGGGCTGCCCTGCCTTTTAGAGATTTGGGCATGGACCTGTTGGAGCATCTACTGAGCTGTACAGCACGTCACACACTACACTGCACTGAGTAGTAAAACCTGAGACCAGACTTTTTGGGGATGCAATTCAGCCATCCGAAAGCAGATGCCATGATTTGAGTGAGAACAATCCCACCTCGACATGTCTATCTATTGACACAAAGGCAGTTTAAAGTGGTGGGCTCAGCTATCCATGCCTATGTTATTAAAAACAGGTGAGATTTCTATCCCGTAACCTTTATGTTTCCTTGATCCTCTTTTTATCATTAAAGAGAATCTAGTTTGCTCTTTAATTTCAGCAAGGTTCAAGCTGACTCTGTGCTATAATATTTTTTTCCCCATTTGTCCTTTCCTACCATTGTTCATCCTGAGCCAATACAGTGACACACAGGGTTGAATAGGATATGAGAAACTTGGGTCTATTCACCTCTGCTCAAGTGTGGCCTCAGAGTCACCTTACACATCCAATGCAGTCTGTTACCCCACTCAGCCCCTACCACACTTGCAGCTATTACACAAATAAAGAGTATCTTTGGAGAAGTTTTGCTTCTCAGGATGAGGCATGCAAAGAGACAATTATTTGATATTTGGAGGTCCCAGTTGACTAGAGGCTGGCAAATGTGACATCTGTCAACAAGAAGGGCTGGAAAGATGATCAGGAAACTACAGGGCTGTCAGCCTGACCTGGGTGCCAGGGAAGGTCATGGAGCAGGGCATCCTGAGTGCCATCACACAGCACACACAAGACAACTAGAAAGATCAGGCCCAGTCACCACAGGTTTATGAAAGGCAGGTCCTACCTGTCTTCTGGTACGATCTTCTACAACAAAGGGACCTACCCAATGGAATTGTCTACCTGGACATCAGTAAAGCCTTTGACACTGTCTCCCACAGCATTCTTCTTCAGAAACACCTGGCACAAGGCTTGGATCAGTGCCCTCTGCACTGCATAACAAAGTGGCTGATGGCTGGAACCAAAGAGTGGTGGAAAATGGAATAAAATCTGTCTGGCACCCAGATACCAGTGGTGTCCCCCAGGGCTCAGTGCTGGGGCCTGTCCTCTTTAATGTCTTTATCAATGGTCTGGATGAGGGGATTGAGGCACCCTGAGATAACACCAAGCTGCCTGGCTGTGTCCATCTGCTAAAGGGCAGGGAAGCTCTACAGGGAGATCTGGGCAGGTGAGACCAATGGGCCAAGGTTCATTGGATGAAGTTCAACAAGAGTAAGTGGCAGGTCCTGCACCTGGGTCACAGCAACCCCATAGCAAGCTACAGAGCTGGGGATGTGTGGTTGGAAAGGTGCAGCTTGGAGAGGGACCTGGGGGTATTGGTTGACAATTGACTGCACATGAGTCAGCAGTGCCCAGGTGGCCAAGAAGGCCAATGGCATCCTGGCTTGTATTAGAAACAAGGTGGGCTGCAGGGACAGGGAGGGGATCATCCTCCTGTGCTCAGCACTGGGGAGGCCACACCTTGAGTGCTGTGTTCAGTTCTGGGCCCTTCACCACAAGAAGGACATTGAGGGGCTGGAGTTTGCCCAGAGAAGGGCATCAAGGCTGGTGAAGGACAAGGAGCAGCTGGCATGGGAGGAGCATCTGAGGGAGCTGGGGTTGTTCAGTCTGGAGAAGACCTCATTGCTCTCTGAAGGGAGGTTGGAGTGAGGAGGGGGCAGCCTCTTCTCCTTGGTGGCAAGTGGCAGGACCAGAGGAAATGGTTTCAAGCTGCACCAGGGGAAGTTCAGGCTGGATATTAGGAAGTATTTCTTCAGTGAAAGGGTTCTCAGACATTGGAATGGTCTGCTCAGGGCAGTGGTGGAGTCACTATACCTGGGGGTGTTCAAGCAGTGTGTGGACCTGGTGCTTAGGGACATGATTTTGTGTTGACTCTTCAGTGCTAGGTCAAAGGTTGAGCTCTAAGATCTTGAAGGTCTCTTCCAACCAAATATATTTTGTGATTCTGTGACATGCTCCCATTCACAGCCTCAGGGTATCAGCAACTAATTTTCATGCTGATTTGAGCATGCTAATCAATTAACAAGTATCTTCTTTACTGCTGGTCAGTAAATAATTGCGAGCCAAACAACTCCTAGAAGAAAAACCCACACAGACATTCTAAGTATGTATCAGCTGAATAACGGGGCAAAAGCCGTCTGGCTATTTTGGTTCGTTCACAGTTACCTTCAACTGCCTGTTGTTTGTAATGTGCATCTGCTCTGGTACACGATGTGTCACGATTTCTGCCCTTTGTTGCTTAACTGAGCTGTTCTAACGGGGCAATAATCCAGCTCCAACAGGGATGGTCATGAAAACTACCACGTTTTCGGCCTTGCATCTCACAACCCCTGAAATAACAGGTCAGGTGCCCCATGCGGTGCCTCTCCGGCGCAGCCAGGAGAGAGGGAGGAGCAGGGCAGCCACCCCCCGCAGCCGGCTCAGGCTGTATTTATAACCCCTGAGTCACGCTGGGGGAGGGGCGATGGCATTGCTCAATCGGGTGTTTATTGTCCTGCCTTACTGAAAAAAAAAGACATACTAAAAGAATTGTTTATGTTATTACTCACCATCACATGCGAGCTGGAAGGTGGGACGCCCTGGCCAGCCCGGCTCCATGTGCCGAGCCTGAATGTATGAGATCCAACAAGGCTGAAGTGCCGAGTCCAGCATCTCGGTCACAAAAACTCCACAAATGCTCCAGGCTTGGAGCAGAGTGGCTGGAAACTGCCCAGTAGAGAAGGACCTGGGGCTCTTGGTTGACAGCCAGCTGAAGATGAGCCAGTGTGCACCCAGGTGGCCAAGAATGCCACCAGAACCCTGGCCTGGATCAGCAACAGTGTGACCAGCAGGACCAGGGCAGGGACTATCACCGAGTATTCAGCTGTGGTGGGGTCACCTCTTGAAGACTGGGTTCAGCTTACAGGATCTCACTCCAAGAAAGGTGCTGGAGTGGGGCTAGAGAAGGGGCTGGAGAACAGGCCTGATGAGGAGCAGCTGGGGGGACTGTGGTTGCTTAGCCTGATGGAGGCTGGAGTGAGGTGTGAGTTTGTGTCTCCTCCCTAGTAACAAGTGACAGGACGAGAAGAGATGGCCTCAAGTTCCACCAGGCCAGTTTAGGTTGGCTGTTAGAAGAAACTTACAGACTGAAAGGGTTCTCCAAGACTGGCAAAGGCTGCCCAGGGAGGTGGTTGAATCCACATCCCGCTGGGTGTTTCAGAGAGGCAGGGCCGAGGTGTTGAGGGACGTGGTTTAGCACCAGACTCGGTTGATCTAAACAACGACTGGTCTCATCGACCTCCAGGGCCTCTTCAGCCGAGAGAGCTCCACTACTGCATGGCGGCGGCGGCGGCAGGGCGCGGAGGCTGCCGTGGCTGCCCGTGACGTCACGGCGCCGGCGCTGCGCCGCTGGGGGCGGGCGGGGGCTGGCTC
>VWZI01014168.1:982758-1022735 GCA_013396835.1 Psilopogon haemacephalus
TTAGGTCCCTTTGTGGGGGTGCCTGTAGAAAACGTGCAGCTTCATAATTAGTGGGAATAATTAAGAGAAAAGAAAAAAGGAATGACAAATCGAACTAATTGTGATTTTATATATATGCATATTTTATATATATTGTGATTTTATATATAAAAATACATATATTTATTCTTTCTTTTTAAATAAAGGTTTTACAAATATCCTTTCTTTCCATCCCCGCTGGAGATGTATGGCCTAGATTTACTGTCCAGGGGTACTGCATGCAAAATAACTTGAGATTTCCCTGTAAATCTTAAGGGGGAGCAGTTAAGCTACATTCTTTCTTGACAGGGTAACACTGTTTTTTATCTCGGGGAAGTTTTTGGAAGTCATCATTTGGGTTTGCTTTCAGGAGCGCCTGGCATAGTGTAGCAGATTGAGCACGCAGTGGTTAGGTGTCTCTCGTTCTGTGGTGCTGATGAGGATCTGTAGGTCAGGAGCAAAATGAGCTATAAATCGAGGATTAACAGGGCAGACTGCGCAGCAGGTCATGATAGATGTGTCTGGAAGAGCTATGTGGGGAGCCCAGGAGAAACTTAGCAAGTATAAGGGGTCAAGGTAGGGCGCATCAGCATGTCATCAGGGAGAAAGGCAGGACCAGAATAACCAGGTGTGATGGTTTGGGAGTTACCTTCCTCCCCGCCCCCAACGATGAATTCACCCAGACGAGACTTAGCTGGCTGAAAGTTAAGGAATGAAGCTTTATATTCACAGTTTAGCACAATTTACAAGCAGATATTTACAATATATTACAAATATTTACAGCTATACACATAAATATACAAGTTAAAAGTAATACAGAAACACAGTATCCCTCCCAGAAATCAGAGTTTCTGAGAGGGGTTCCCAACCACTCTTCCACCATCTCTCCACCCCCCAACCTTATCAGAGAATCTGCCTTACTTACATGCAAGGTGAATTGGAAAGCAAGGGGGTTAGAAGCAGAATGATTAGTAGGGTTACACAGATCTAAGCAGAAACCAGGGTGAGAGGCAGACACCAACAGACTCCACACACAGAGCCACACTGTCTAATCTATGTTTATGCTCTTGCATTTATACATCTCAGTGAACCTATGAGTGAAGCAGATGCCCCTATTGTTTTCTTTTCACAGCTTATAATCTATTTTTTCTCATTAAAATATTGCAATTAGCCTCAAACCAGCACACCAGGAGTGCTGTAGTTCACGATGGATGGAAATAACACGTGGTAAGGCTCAGACGTGAAATGTTGGGGTGAGACTATTGTCAGAGCTGCAGCAGACAACTGTTCTTTAAATCACTGCTGTCTCTACCCTTCCTGACAGCAAGATCTTTGAAAATTACATCCTTTTGGCTGCTTACACTGCAGTGCCCTGATACATCTCACCATTTTGCTGCAATGATACTGTTAGCATGGTCCCACATCGCCACAGTCAACATCTAGCAGCACCAGACTTAGAGATAATCTGTATCTGCCCTTTGGATTCTCTCTGTGGGTTGGTTTGTGTATATGTGGAAGGGTTTAGTGCTTCAGAAGAGATACCTGTGTCAGCAGACCAACTGACTACAACTGATACTCAGATTAGCAGGGCACCTCCATTCCTCCTCTTTGCAAGAAGGAGGTCTCTCTTAAGACTAGTGATGATCCAGTAACTGAAAGAGGCCTACAAGAAATGTGGGAAGGGACTTTTTCCAAGGGCTTCTAGTGAGGTTGGTGAGACACTGGAACAGGTTGCCCAGGGAGGTCATGGATGCCCCCTGCCTGGAGGTGTTCACGTCAGGTTGGATGAAACCTTGAGCAACCTATTCTAGTGGGAGGTGTCTGTGCCTGTGGCAGGGGAGGTAGGACTACATGATCTTTGCGGTCGCTTCCAACCCAAACCATTCTATGAATGATCTGATATAAATCTTCCCTAGGGGCTTAGTGGCCTCAGTACTCTCACCTCTTCTTCATAGACATTGTTTCTTTTTCTTCATTATCTAGTGAACAAGCCGTAGAGTGGCCACATCAGTGCCTCTAGCTAGCAGTGCTGCTTGCCAGTTCTTTTTGAAATAGGGGACAAGAACTAAAGATTTTTCTGCACTGCACTTTGTTGTTATAGATATTGCTTGTTAGATATGGGGGTGAAAACATGTGCAAAGTGTTGTTATTCAGCCTCCACCTGTTGAGGTTGTGGAACTGTCCTTCCTTCACAGCATTTGCAGAATGTTAGGGGTTGGGAGGGACCTCCAAAAATCATCCAGTCCTACCTCCCTTCCAGAGCAGGATCACCTAGGCAGGTCATACAGGAACATATCCAGGTGGGTTTGGAATGTCTCCAAAGGAGACTCCACAGCCTTTCTGGGCAGCCTGCTCCAGGGCTCTGCCACCCTCACAGTGAAAAACTTTCTCCTGTTCTCATGGAACCTCTTCTGCTCCAGCTTGCACCCATTGGCCCTTGTCCTGTCATTGAATATTCCTGAGCAGAGCCTGGCTGTGTCCTCCTGACACTGCCCTGCACATCTTTATAAACATGACTGAGGTCACCTCTCAGGCTCCTCTGCTCCCAAGCCCCAGCTCCCTCAGCCTGTCCTCAGCAGGGAGATGTTCCACTGCCTTCAACATCTTGTCCTGCCACAAGCTACCTGAAAAATCTTGAATTCCTTGTACTCATTGAGGTGCTTCAAGCTCTTCAAGTAGCAGAGATCACTGCAATTCTCTTTCAGAAACAAACTCCTAACTTCCTGGTGGTTTGGCTGTGGTGTCAGCATCCAAACTGAGCACAGGGATGAGATGTCCAAGCTGGTATCTCCTGCTTTGCACATCTTTAGCTGGATCTAGGAAAAAAATGAGTTATCATGGCACTTTATCCAGACTAAATACAGCAGGCTTACCGTCACAGAAGTATTCTCTGCGTAGTGTCTCACTGCTGTGACACCACCATTTTGTATTTGAAGAAGGCTTAGTCTGCAGCAGCTCAGCCTTTTCTGTTACACAACAAATCAAGTTGCTAATTCAGTTTGCCAGATGGTTATGGGAACGTGGAGCCCATAGAAATGAGCCCCACAGTGGCTCAGATGGAGCATTTACGGTTACAGGGTGTAATGGAATTGAGAAGTTAAAGATGTTAAGCAGATTCGCCTTCTTGTTTAGATGGTCAGAATGGCTTCTGCAGAACAGCAGGCCCCAGAGATTGACTTATGGAATATATATCTTGCCAGATTAAGAAGAAGAATAGCAGAACCCCCAACAAACAACAACAAAAAAACACCAACCCTGCCTGCAGGTTTTTGGTGGGTTTTTTTTTTCTTCTCTGCACAAACACAGCAGTTCCAAAGGTCTCCAAGATTTTTCACTGGAGGAGATCAGGTCACTTTGGAATGCTCTCTGCTTCTCAGGTAAAGATTTTACTTAGATCTGGTAACAGAAATCTCCTTGTCACAGAAGACCTCTTGGTCTTACTGTAAAGCTGCTGAGCTTCGTATTTGCCTCTGTCATAATGACATTAGAATAGAATAATAGAATGGTTTGGGTTGGAAGGGACCCCCAAAGTTCATCTAACCCAACCCCCTGCATCCTCCACTAGATCAGCTTGTTCAGAATCTTGTCCAGCCTGACCTTGAAATTTCCAGGAACATTATTGAGCCCTCACCACAGGAACGACATGCACCTGATGGAGTGGGTCCAGAGGAGAGCCATGAAGATTATCAGGAGTGTGTGTCATCTCTGCTTTGAGGACAGGCTGAGGGAGCTGGGGTTGTTCAGCCTGAAGAAGAGAAGGCTCCAGGCAGACCTAATAGCAGCCTGCCAGTACCTGAAGTGGGCTACGAGAAGGCTGCTGTTAGGTCTCCCTAGAGCCTTCTCAAAGCTGAACAACCCCAGCTCCCTGAGCCTGTCCTCATATCAGAGGTACTCCATCAGCCTGATCATCTTCATGGCCCTTCTCTGGACCCACTCCATCAGGTGCACGTCTTCCAGATGAGGTCTTCCCAGAGCAGAGCAGAGAGGCAGAATCATCTCTCTCCATCTCTGGCCATGCTGTTTTTGATACAGCCCAGGCTGCCATTGGGTTCCTGGGCTGCAAGTGCCCATTGCTGGCTCATGTCAAGCTTTGCACCCACCAACACCTCCAAGTCCTTTTTTGCAGGGCTGCTCTCAATCTCATCATCCCTCAACCTTGATTGATATGTAGGATTGCCCCAACCTAAGTGCAGGACCTTGCACTTTGTCTTATTGAACCTTGTAAGATTCTCCTCAGCTCACCTCTTCAAGTTTTCCAAGTCCCTCTGGATGGCATCCTGTCCTTCAAACATACCAACTGCACTACTCAGCTTGGTATCATCTGCAAACTTGCTGAACTATAATAAGGATTTTTAGTTTGTGGCAAAGGTCTCTGTGGGTCAGCTTACCCAGATGGTGGCCTGTGGCTTTTAATTATTAGATTATGGACATTTCCTTATTCATATAACTATACAAAGCAGGGAAAATAAAGGGTAAGATTTTCAGAGTAGGAGATAACTGCTGAAGAAGTAAGGATTAAAAAAGCCTCAACTCATAATATTCCCCAATGAGCTGTAGCTCTTTAATTTTTTGCTTCATTCTAGAGCACTTGGTGTTAGTGAAAGCAGAAATTAGGATGTGGGGACTACTGGGAGTAGGGCTGAAGTATGCCAGGCAGTTGGGAACTGTAACCTGGAAACAGTTCAGCTAGTGATGGTGTTCCATCTCTCAGCCTCGTAGCTTCTCCTTTGTACTAAATTAACCTGCACTGGTCCCAGCAAGGTGACCTGGTTTCTTTTTTTTCTTGGACATTGTGGTTTATTTTTATGTCTGTTCCAGTGCTTACTGCTGCAGTCTTGGGCTCCCAGCCAGTGATTTTAAGTCTCACCTGTGCTTTGATGTTGTATATTTGTTGTAGATGAAATAAATTCCTAAAGGCCTGGTAGCACCATCTCTCTTAATTTGTTTTTCCACTGATCCTTTTTTCTGCTCCATTTCATTCTGTGGTACTCATGGAGTGTTTGTGCTCTGTCTCATCTCTCTTTCCAGGTAATTGTGGAAAAAGCACCAAAAGCCAGAGTACCTGACCTAGACAAAAGGAAGTATCTTGTGCCTTCTGACCTCACAGGTAACAGAAGTAACTCCTGATTTTCAGTCAAATCTCAGAAATGCTTTTACTCTTGTGTTCAGCAGCAAGAAGACACCCAGGCAAACTCAATATCTTATCGTGAGGTTTCAGGACAGCCTGAGGGAGCTGGGGTTGTTCACCCTATATGAGAGAGGACTCCAGTGGGGGAATCTTAGAGCTGCCTCCCAATACCTGATGGGATCCTACAGGAAGGCTGGAGAGGGACTTCTTATGAGGGTGTCTAGAGACAGGACAAGCAGAGTTAGAGTGGGTTTTGGGAAGAAATTCTTCAGTATGAGGGTGGTAAGACTGGAACAGGCTGCCTCCTCCCTGGGGGCATTTGAGGCCAGGTTGGATGAGGCCTCGAGCAGCTGAGTCTAGTTGAGAGGTGTCCCCGCCCATGGCAGGGAGGTTGGAGTAGACGGTCTCTGAGGTCCCTTCCAGCTTGAGCCATTCTGGGATTCTATGATCATTACCCCAGGCTGGCCTTGTTATATTAATGTACCTTGCAGCCTGGATTACAACATTCTCTGAGGTCTTCTCAGGTATCCCACTGATTTGGCTAATCTATGTGTGTGTCACAGTTGACTACTAGCCATGATGAAAATAACTGAATTGTGTGTCATAATCATCAGTCAGTGATGACCTAGCTGCAGAGTTGCCAGAGGCTCTATCATCCATGCTGGAAAAGACAAGCCCCTTAATTTTCCACCTCTGTGGTTGGAGTCATGGCTACGAAGTGCCTTTTGCAAGTGGTCATGGCCATTTTGTGTGTGATAGCATTTGTTTTCATTTGAGAACATGACTGAGTTTCAGGAATAGTATTTCTTTTTCTTTTGTGAAATACTTTCTCAGGTAACATAGCTCAAGCACATAGTAAGAAATTTGTTTTCAGGAGTGATAAGATCACTTACACCAAGGTTAAATTATCTCAGATGTCTCTGGTCTATAGAATTTAAAGGTTAACCTAGTTAGGAGGTCTTTCCACTAATCCCCACCATTGAGCATTTCAGAACATGGGAGGTAAAGTGTGGATTTAGAGAGTCCCTGGCCTGAGACATGTACCTGAGAAACTGCAGGTTCTGAGTGGATTGGCTGCTAGTGTGGTCAGTCAAGAAGCTGCTACTTTATTCTCCGTTTTCATTTTCCCTTACTTTTTATGTAAAGCGTGTGGCTTCCACTACCAAAAGAAAACAGACATGGTTAAAGGGTTCTCAAACACTGGAACAGGCACCCTGGGGTGGTGGCTGAATCACCAATCATGGAGGTGTTGAAAAGAGGCAGAGATGTGGTGCTGAGGGTCGTGAATTAATACCAGACTTGGCAGAGTTAAGAGAATGGTTGGACTTGATGATCTCTTCCAGCCAAAATTAAGTCTGTGATTTTATGGTTAGATTAAAAACCCAAACAAAACACATAAAAAACCCAATCCAAAATGTTCCTTCTTCATCTAAGTTGTTCTCTTCTGTTCCTCATCAGTTGGCCAATTCTACTTCCTAATCCGAAAACGGATCCACCTGAGGCCTGAAGACGCCCTCTTCTTCTTTGTCAATAACACCATCCCTCCCACCAGTGCCACTATGGGCCAGCTGTACGAGGTAAGCCTGGCCCATCTCTCCCACCTCTTCTTGCAGTGTCCAGAAGAATGCATAGCCTTCCTGAAGGACAACTGAACACTTCTGGCAGTGAATGCAGCTTAGTCATGAATGTCTGAAGAGTGACCTCCTTGGCCTGGGCTGCATCCCACCAGCTGTTCTATGCTGCACTTACAAAGAGGAGCCTGGGGAGCCTCATCTTGTTAACTAATTGCTAGTTGGAAGAGTTGTCAAGTCAGGCAGTGAGTAGTTGCTCCAGTGTTGAGATGTTGCTCCTAGTACTTGGACAAACTGTTGAAATAAACCACTTTATCCATCAGATTTCAGAGGAAAGGTTGGGGTGGAGCAGAACATTCACACTACCTTTCCTGCTTATACAAAAGAGATTTCCTTTGAGTCATTAGAAGAACGCGGTGTTACAGGACAGCCACTTGTAAAGGAACATTTATTTGTGCAGATAATTACTTTCTTATCACTTGTACTGTATATGAGTACCTTGTAGAACATTGTGAATATTGCTGTGCAGCATTTTTAGCAAGCAGTGTTGTTTGATTAACCTTAAGGGCATAGTCAGGGGAGTGCTGAATTGAGTGCTCCTCAATTACACAGCTGTGACATCATGGCTGGTTTGCAGCCTGAATTGATTTTCCCTTGATTTGTTCAGCATCTTCATCAGTGATAAAGATAGTGAGGTTGAGGGCACCTTCGGTAAGTTTGCAGATGACACCAAGCTAATTAGTGTGGTTGATAAGACTGAAGGATGGGATGGCATCCAGAGGGAGGACCTGGACAGGTTGCAAAGGTGGACTGAGGAGAATCTCATGAGGTTCAATAAGACAAAGTGCAAGGTCCTGCACCTAGGTTGGAGCAAACCTAGGTATCAGTCCAGGCTGGGGGATGATGAGATGGAGAGCAGCCCTGCAGAAAAGGATTTGGGGGTGCTGCTGGATAAGAACCTGGGTATGAGTCAGCAATGGGCACTTGCAGCCCAGAAACCCAGTGGCAGCCTGGGCTGCATTAAAAGCAGCATGGCCAGAGATGGAGAGAGGTGATTCTGCCTCTCTGCTCTGGGGTGACCTCACCTGAAGTGCTGTGTCCATCTCTGGTGCCCTCAACACAGGAAGGACATGGACCTGGTGGAGAGCATCCAGAGGAGGGCCATGAAGATGATCAGGGGGCTGGAGCAGTTCTGCTATGAGGACAAGATAATGGACCTGGGGTTGTTCTGTCTGGAGAAGAGAAGGTTCCAGGCAGACCTAACAGCAGCCTGCCAAAGGCCTGCAGGGACAGAATGAGGGTCAATGGTTTGAAATGAGAGAAGAGCAGGTTTAGATTGGATGTTAGGGACAAATTCTGCACCATGAGAGTGCTGGAACACTGCAGTAGGTTGCTCAGGGAGGTAGTTGAGGCCTCATCCCTGGGGATTTTTAAGCTCAGGATGAACAAAGCTGTAAGCAAGCTGATATATTAGAGGATGTCCCTGCTGACTGCAGGGTGGTTGGACTGGATGACTTTTGAATGTCCCTTTGAACCCAAACCATTCTATGATTCCATAATTTCTCCTTCTCCTGTGTTAGGCTGTTTTAATTAGAAAGTTCCAGTATAGTGTTCTGAGCCTTGTTTGACCTGTAACTACTTGACAATAAGTGGACAATTGGTGTGTGGACTAATGAAAGTGATATAAAATCAACACACAGGGAATTTGCCACTTCTCTGCATGTAGGAGGAAGGGATGACAACTGTCCAAAGGTAGACAGTATCTGAAGCTGAGGTCAAGACTTGGCTCCTGGCTCTCCAGAGACTTTATGTATCAGTGTAATCATTCAAGATCTGCCCATACATAAACCAGGACTAGGAACACAGCCATTTGTCAGTGTTCTGAAAAACAGCAAATATTAACCATATTTACCAATACTGCAGCATTTAGAGGTGAGTTAAAGCCTTCCAAGTCTCTCCTCATGATCCTGCTGCCTTACTAGCACCGAGGTTCTGCTGCACAGCTTGCAGTGGAAGCTGGGACTGGTGCAGCCCTGAGTGAGCTGGGAAGTGTTAATGAGCTGCTCAATACTGTTCTGATGTTGTGCTCACTCCAAAGCAGAAGGGCTGCCTAAAAGGGATTTATGTGACTTTGAGTCCACCCTATAGCTTGGAAGGTTTCCTGCTCCTGATTTTTGTGGCTTTTTCCCTGTTTCTGGGTGGGGTGGGGGGGGCTTCCCTTTTGTCTTTAGTCTATTCATGTGTGCAATTTGCACACATAGATTCACAGAATGGTTTGGGTTGGAAGTGATCTCTCAAAGGTGACCCAATTCCAAACTCCCCTGCCATGGGCAGGGACACCTCCCACTAGACCAGATTGCTCAATGCCTCATCCAGCCTGGCCTTGGAACACCTCCAGGGAGGATGCATCCACAACCTCCCTGGGCAACCTGTTCCAGTGTCTCACCAACTTCACTGGAAAGAATTTCTTCCTAATCTCCTTCAATCTGCCCTCCTCAGGCTGCAATCCATCCTCTCTTGTCCTGTCACTACGGTCCCTTGTAACAAGCAGTCCTGTTCCTTGCCTCCTACACACACTGGTATTTGCCTTGGTAGTATTTTGTATTATTTCAGTAAATTTGGTTTCCCCCCCCCCGCCCCCATCTCAACTCCTGGAGGTGTTCTGTTACTGTACCTGCCTCCCAGACCCTCTTCTTATCCCACCATGGAGAAGATGGAAGGGTGTGGGTGTGGGACTGCTTGTTAGTGCAGACTGGGTTTAACCCAGGACATCTGGTGTTTCTCAGGCATAGTGGTTTGTTACTTCCTGCCTCTCTGCCCTTGCAGGACAACCATGAGGAGGACTATTTTCTCTACGTGGCCTACAGCGATGAGAGCGTCTATGGCAAGTGAGCAGCAGTCCCTCAGGCAGACATGTGAGATGGACTGTTGGAATGGATTTTGGGGGGGAAGTATTGGAGAGGAGAAAGAAGAATGCCTGAGAAGAGGGGAAGATAACTGGAAGTGAACCACATGCACAATGCCATCACCTTCCATGCATTAATTGTAACCATTCTTTTTTCAATTGAGGGGAGGGGGGGTAGGGGTCAGTGTATGAAAGGGTGAACTGAAAGGCTAAGGAGGAGTTCAGTGCTGAGGGATGGGGAGACTCCACTCTTAAGAGTTCCTCTGTTGCCACAGCTGGAAGTAAGCCAGTCCTGGAGGCTGCTAGACAAACCAGTATGGTGGAGCTCCAGGAGACACTGGGCAGGATGGACCTTTCTTTGTAACTCTTTCATTGGCTGATGAAGGCATGCCACGTGTTGTACACTGTCCTTGTCACATTCTGCCCATGGCGCAGGCTGCACTTCTGTGAGCATTCAGTGAGCTGTGAAATACTTCACTTTGGCTGTCACACGAGGCCGTCCTCTGCCAACGGTCCTCACTCCCAACTGCTACCTGTGAAGCGTTCCAAGACTTTTGTGTTTCCCATCACTTCCATCAGTATTAGAAGGGCTGACTCAGAGGGCTGGGAATTCCTCAGCTGTGAGATGTGAAGGTTGGAGAAAAGAAGGAAGTATTTATTTTGTTTTCCTTTGTTGCTTTAATTTCAAGTACTGGACAGAAAAATCAGAGACAACCCCTTAGTTCTTTACAGTGAAGTCAAGTGAAACTTCTGAGCAATGGGCTTGAGGCCCTCAAGAGAGTGACTGACCCACTGCAGCTTTGAGACAGGACTGAGTATATAAAACATGGCCACTGGGGCTGCTCAGCAAACTTGGTATTGGTGAGCTTCAGCCAGGCAGATCCTGGAAGCTGCTGAGATTGTCTGGTTGGTTCGTAGCTAGCCTACAAGACGGAGAGCTTTTCTGGCTGCCTAATTTTAGTCTCCCTTGCACCTAGCTACTAATGGTCTTGTTATTGGAGAACCTAGGAAATGATCTGTCAGCATTGTCCTTGTAGCAGTCTCCTGCAGATTTGGATGTGATAGAAGTCCTGTGGGTTTGTCCCTCCCTTCCACATCTCATACCTGTACAGCCCTTGCACCATGTGCACAAGTGGAAGAAATCAACTGCTCCCATGTGTGTACAGCAGTGCGGTTCTTGGCCACAAGAGAGCTGATTCTAGACTGGAATGGGAAGGGAAATAGATACTCTGTAGACTTGAAAAATGCTTTTATTTTAAGCCATTGTTGTTTTTAGATGCCAGACAGATGCTGTCCTGTGCAGGCCTTATGCTGTCATGCCAAAGCAGTTTCTTCCCAGTGACAGAGCAGATTTTCCCATAACTCCTACAACTCTGCTGAAAGGATGGGAAGTGAGCTGACTTTCAGGAGAATGCTGGGGTTTTAATCCACAAATCAGAGAACTGGACCTGAATTACTGTAAACATTCCTACCTTTAAGAGAGGGACCAAAGGGAGGAAAAGACAAGAAGGCTGAAAGAAGACAGGCAGATTTCCAACTAACTTGGAAGGTGTTTGCTCTATTTATATGAAGTTAGCTCTCTGTGTTCTTTAGGAAGGAGAAATTAAGTGTTCCTCTCACTAGGGAAGACAGGAAATCAGGTTTCAGCCTTCTCTGACAGTTGTTCCACAGAGGTACTTGGGGCAAAGGAGCAGGCTAGGAGTGTGAAGTGGGGGCCACAAGCAGAGCTGTGTGAAGGTCAGTGAAGGCGATGTAGAAGAGCAGGAGGGTCACTGCACACAAGGGTATGGTGAGTGATAGGAACGGAAGAGAAGGGAAGGGCCCACAAAGGATGTAGACAAGACGGAAAATGGGGGAGAAAAAGATGAGGTGTGTGGGTTAGTAACCCCAGACTTTTCAGCCTGAACTTCAGGTTTGCTCTTCCATCACATTTTCATCTGGAATAAATGTGTTTGGGTGAGTTGTACCTACTGCCAACTCAGATCACCTCAGCTTCTACCTGCAGTGTGCAGTCCTCTCTTTTGGCCCGCTCTGTTCCAGTTACCAGGCTTTTTTTTGCATCCTCTGGCTGCAAATCTGCATCAGTCTCTTGTCTGAGGAAGCTCTGCATGTTCTGAAGCAGAGAACCAACCCAGGAAGCTTTCCAGTGGGCAGGTGGCTTTCCAGAAGCTGTGGGCAGGTGGCGTGCACCTCCCTGCTGCTGTCCCACTTGCTCACTTGTGTGCTGCCAAGATTTGGCTCCGTGGTGTCTCAAATGAACCTGTGCTGAGGCACACTCAGGGCAGGAGGTGGCAGCTGGGGTGCTTGGTTTTGTGTTCAGACCTCCCCTTCCCTCCTGCTGCTGAGCTGATCAGTGATGTGTGTGGGACTAATCTCAGCTGTTTGTTACCTGTAGAAGATACAGTTTAATTTAGTTATTTTCTATTTCTTTTAACTGGATTGTGGCCCTTAGCTCTATTTCTGCACTAGTCCAGTCTTGTACAAGGTAATGGTGGTCATTCCTTTTGTGTTGGTTAGCTGCAGGTTCTTGTCAAATAAAGGTAATACTACTTGAGCTAAATCAACCAATCAATAAAGATGCATTTGAAAACCATTGCTTTGGTGCAAGATGGATGACTTACAATTTCTTTCCAATGTAAACTTCTCAATGAAGGGACAGCTTTTTCCCTGTCCTGTCTCCCAGAACAAGTCACTTTTCTCCTTTATTTGGTCATGTTGCCACACACACATGTAACTGTGTCTTGCTGTGCCACCAGTGTGATCTTTATTTAGACCTGGATGACATGAGATCTTAAAAATACAATAGATGCTTGAAAAGATGGACATGAGCCAAAGTGAGCTTGCAGTCTGGAAAGCCAGTGGCATCCAGGGCAACATCAAAAGCAGCATGGCCAGCAGGTCCAGATTCTGTCACTCTGCTCTGGAGAGACCTCACCCTTGGTGCTCTGGAGCCCTCAGTACAGGAAGGGCATGGACCTGATGGAGCAAGTCTGGAGGAGGGCCATGAAGATGATCATGGGGTTGGAGCACCTTTGCTCTGAGGACAAGCTGAGGGAGCTGGGGTTGTTCAGCCTGGAGAAGAGAAGGATCCAGGCAGACCTAATAGAAACCTGCCAGTACCTGAAGGAGGCTACAAGAAAGTTGCAGAGGGACTGCAGTGACAGGACAAGGGACAATGGTTTGAAATCAGAGCAGATTTAGATTGGATGTTAAGAACAAGTCCTGCAACACTGCAGCAGGTTCCCTAGGGAGGTAGTTGAGGCCCCATCCCTGGAGATATTCAGGGTCAGGTTGGAGAAGGCTGTGAGCAAGATGATCTAGTGGAGGTTGTCCCTGCTTACTGCAGAGGGGGTTGAACTAGATGACCTTTGGATGTCCCTTTCAATCAAAACCATTCTCTGATGCCATGTACATTCCCTTTTATGCTACTATAAAACTTAATGTCAGTTGCATTTGGTTATTTCCAAACCTTCCTAAGCTAACCTGGGGATGAGGCAGGCAAACCAGAACAAGAATGCTCACATTGAGCCACGTTACTGAGAAGAAATTAAATGCTGCAGTCCTTATCACACAGCAGGAAAATAGCTTTTTGTGAAAAATTCATAAGGGTCTTGGCACAGATTTGCTCTCAGGAGAAACTTAAGCAGATCTTTTACGAAGAGTTTGTGAGGTGCTCAGCATCCTGAATTCCCATGGATTCCCTTGCTCAGAGCTTTGATAAGGGAAAGAAAATGGAAGGCAGAAGATCACTCTCTGCAGTGTAACAGGATAGGGAGCTGTGAGAACAGTGAGGCATTCTCCACAGCCAGCTCCCTGCTTAACAAAGCTCCCTGTGAACCACTCTGCATTACTCATCAAGTGCAGCAGCACCATGGATACTGTTCATAGCTCTGAGGGTGCATTGTGCATCTGAAACACACCCACCTTGGATGGGCAAGACCTTTGAGAACATCCCATTCCTTTTGGTGGGAGGTTTGAACAAAGTGAATGGGGCCTTTAATAAAGAGTTTATTGTATTGGCTGCCTGGTAACTCTGAATTTGACCTGAATTTAACAGGTAGCTTTGAACATTCTTCCTAATCTCCAGTCTAATTCTAACCTCCTCAAGCTTCAAATCATTCCAATCTCTCACTCTATCCCTACAAGCTTTTGTTAAAAGTCCCTTCCTGGCTTTATTGTAGGCCCCTTTAGCACCACGTCTGCCTCTTCTAAGCTCCTCCAGGCACAGGGACTCAACTACCTCTCTGAGGATCCTGTTCTCATCTTTGAGAACTCTTTCTGTCAAGAAGTTTCTTCTAATGTCCAACCTAAACCTCCCTGGGGAAAGTTGAGAGCATTTACTTTCATCCCATCACTTACTAGTAAAGAGAAAAGACCAACCTCCACCTGGCTCCAATCTCCTTTCAGGGAGCTGTAGGGAGCCAGAAGGTCTCCCCTCAGCTTCCTTTTCTCCAGACTACACAATCCCAGTTTCTTCGGCTGCTTCTCACCAGACCTGTTGTCCAGACCCTTCACCAGCCTCTTCTCCCTTCTCTTGATTGCTCCAGCCCCTCAATGTCCTTCTTGTAGAGAAGGGTCTCAAAACTGAACCCTGGACCTCACCAGTGCTGAGTCAAGTGGACAATCACTTCTCTGTTCCTGCTGACCACACCATTGCTAATCCAGGCCAGGCTGCTGTTGCCACCTGAGGACAGGCTGGCTCATCTTCAGATCATCTTCACTGCTCAAGTCCTATAGTAAAGGAGTGCCCACAGAGATCAATCTGGTTGGTGCTATTTGCTTACCATAACCACATGACAATATCACTGGGCATGCCTCTGCTCCTTATACATTGTCTTTCCTGTAGCTCCACCTCTTACTTGGTGTCCTCTTAACATTTGCGTACTGTGTTCAGAGTGGCTATGAGAACCATAGATTAGTGTCTCCCCAAAACCCCAAATAATTAACCCAACAATTGGCAATTCAGAAGAGAAGTACATTTCCAGAAACCACCTTGTGGTGGGTTGACTCTGGCTGTCTGACCAATGCCCACCATATCACACTATCACTCCCCTCCTCAACTGGACAGGGGACAGAAAAGACAATGTAAGGTTCATGGGTCGAGATAAGCTCAAGATCTCTCTCCATTTATTGTCATGGGTAAGTCTCTCTGTGTGGGGAAATGAATTTTATTTATTGCCAATCAAAATCAAAGTAGGATGAGGAGAAAGAAACCCAATCTTGAACCCACCTTCCTGCTTCACTCGTTTTCTCCATCTCTCCAGCTGTGTAGCAAAAGGATATGGGCAATGGGGGTCATAGTCAGCTCAGCACACACCAGCTCTGCCCCTCCATTCTCCGCAGGGGGCAGTCTCCTCATGCTCTTCACCTGCTCCAGCATGGACTCCTCTCTCTCCACAAGACCATAGGTGCTGCCAGGAGCCTGCTCCAAAGTGGCCTTTCCATGGGATCTCAGCTTCCTTCAGACACATTCACCTGCTCCGGTGTGGGTCCTTCATGGGCTGTCTGTGGATTATCTGGTCCACCATTAACCTCCACAGGCTGCAGAGGGACAACCTGCCTCACCATGATCTTCACCATGGGTTGTGGAGAAACCTCTGTTCCAGCACCTGGGGCACCTCTTCCACCCTTCTTCCCTGCTCTTGTTGTCTGCAGGGCTGTTTCTCTCACATACTCTCTCTGCTTGCTCTCCTGGCTGCTCTTGTGAAGCACTTTTTACCTTTTCTTAAATATGGTGTCACAGAGGTGCTACCAACACCACCAGTGGGCTTAGCTTTGGCCAGCAGTGAGCCTGTCTTTCAGCTGGCTGCAGCTGGCTTCTCACAGAAGCCACTCTTGTAGCTCTTGCCACACAAACCCAATACACTCCTTTCACTTAGGTTTCTGGTGACATTTCCTACAGTTTCCTGAACTCACTTTGCTTTCAAATGACCACTGACAGACTATCAACAGGACGATTTAATCATCATCATGGTAACAGTTTGTTTGGTTTGGCACAGAAGAGAAGTCTGATATTCCACACCTAAGCTTGCAAAGTGCCTAGAAAGGGCAAAGTCAGAAGCTCCTGCAGTGAAAAGGTCCTTCAGAGTATTGTGTACTCTGTCACTAGACCATGCACATCCACACCAGCAATATCAGCATAGAGCTCAGGCACCACCACTTCAGGCACCTGCAGAACTGTGTGGTCATTGCTGGTTTTCACAGCTGTCTGTAGGGCCTGGAGCAAGTCTGCTGGAGAAGGGCGCTTAGCTGCATTCCACTGCCAGCAGGACCTCATGATGCTGTACCTGCAAGATGGAGAAGTAGAGAAGCATTGGGAATGAGAAGCATCAAGCAAACGTTTTACAACATTCATCTCATATTTAAAGAGATCTCATCCACTTCTGCTTCATAAAAAGTTCCTTCAACGACCCTTTGAAATCTGAAACCACATCAGAACGTGTGGGGACAAAGTGTGCAGGGTTAGCACAATCTGAGTATGAAAAAAGACCCTTTGGTGTTCCCTTTTGGAACAGTATTATGGAAGGAAAAGACCTTTTGGGCCACCAAGATGACCTGGAGCACCTCTCTTGTGAAGACAGGCTGAAAGAGTCGGGGCTGTTGAGCCCAGAGAAGAGAAGGCTCTGGGTAGACCTTGGAGCAGCCTTCCAGTACCTGAAGGGGGTCTACAAGAAAGCTGGGAAGGGACTTTTAAAAAGCGCTTGGAGTGATAGGATGAGAGGGAATGGATTTAAGCTTGAGGAGGACAGATTTAGGCTGGAGATTAGGAAGAAATTCTTTGCAGTGAGGGTGGTGAGACTGGAACAGGCTGTCCAAGAAGGTTGTGGATGTCCCCTCCCTGCAGGCATTGAAGGCCAGGTTGGATGAAACCTTGAGCAACCTGGTCTAGTGGGAGGTGTCCCTGCAGGGGCGTTGGAATTGGATGATCTTCAAGGTCCTTTCCAACCTAAATCATTCTATGAATCTACAAATCTCCACAAGATGTAGTTTTCATGTCTCTTTTCAACTTAGCTCTGCAGGTCTCAGGTTCAAGTGCCTCCTAATGCAAGTGGCTTACATGGTTTGTTGGCAGCTTGAAGGCTGCTTCATAATGTTCTGTCTCTGCAGGTATGACAAAATGTCAGAAGGCGGCACCTCAGGATATGGTGGAGCACCTGGAAGAGCAAAAGAAGTAACAGTGCAAACCCCAGTGATTGCAGTCAGCAGTGTCTGTGTCAGAATACTTTGCTTCCTTAGCTAAATCTATTTGTTTCCTCACACAGTTCACACTGACAGTGCCTAACAGGAATTGTCATCACTTAGCAAGTTGCTAAAAAACAGGATAGTGATCTACGTGGCCCAACATTGCCTTCCAAATTTGAGATGTTGGGTCTTCTTAATTTGCAGCTTCCTTATGTATTTATATTTTTATTATTATGAAATCTTACCTAGTGTAATCATTTCATACAGCAGGATTCCAAAGGACCATCTGCAAGAGAAGAAAACAAAGCAAGCTGAAGTTTCCATTCCAGGTACCCAGCTGGCTTCAGTACATCAAACAACTCAGCACAACTACAGAAATGAGGAAAAAAGGGATGAGCTATGAAGCAGAGCATTATGCTGAGATGAGATAAGCCTCACTGTGAACCTCAGGAGGTGATATCCCAGAATGGCCAGGGATGGAAGGGACCCATGTAGATTACCTAGTCCAACTGGACTGCTAAATCAAGGCCAACCAGTGCAGATTGATTTGGAACATGCCCAAGTGGGTTCTGAAAGTTTCCAGAGAAGGGAACTCCTCAACTTTTGTGTGCAGGCTGCTCCAGTGCTCTGGTACCTCCTCAGTAAAGAAGCTTTTCCTTATGTTCAAGTGCAACCTCATGTGTTCTAGTCTGTGCCCATTTCTCCCTGTCCTGTCACTGGGCAGCACTGAAAAGAGCCTAGCCCTGTCCTTATGACCTCCACCCTTTAGATATTGATCAGCATTGAGAAGATGCCCTCTCAGTATGCTGTTCTTCAGGCTCAAGAGCCCCAGGTCTCTCAGCCTCTCCTCATAGGAAAGATGCTTCAGTTCCCTCACCATCTCTGTGTCTCTCCATTGGACTCTCTCCAGTAGTTCCCTGCCTCTCTCAAACTGGGGAGTCCAGAACCAGACACAGTACTCCAGGTGTGGCCTCACCAAGGTAGACTAGAGGAGGAGGAGAACCTTCCTTGTCCTCCAGGAAATCATTTGCCTTCTTGGCCATAAGGGCACATTGCTGGCTCCTGGTGAACTTTCTGTCCACCAGCACTCCCAGCTCTTTTTCCAGAGCTGATTCCCATCAGGGTAGGGGATGAGTGAAAGAGACAGGGCCTGACAGACAGATGAAAGTCTAGTGTAATGAGGTCATACATGTCTGCCTTGATGCTGGCAGGTTTCTTCAGGAGCTGCTCTGGTGCCTGCCACTTGACTGGCACAACTTGTGTGACTGAATTGGCACCATGCTTCTGAGTTTCATAGGCCAGACCCAAACCACAGAGCTTGGCAGTGAAGTCATGATGAAGGAGGACATTCCTGGCAGCAACATCACCATGGAACAAATTCTTCTGTTCAAGGTAAGCCTGGAGAGTTGTAAATGAAAGAGGAACAAATAACGAAAGAAAGAGTATTTAAAAGGTAATGTTTAAATTAAAATTGATGTGATTGAAGTCTAGCTGATTTAAATTTTCACTTGGACTCTGCCTGTCCACACTGTGGAACAGAGGTGCAGGCTCACCAAAATGACACAAGCATCCTTGGCTCAGTTTTACCAAAGCACATCTTCAGTGCCTAGGCCAAGAGGCCACCATGCAGGCTTGTGTGGTAACCAAACCAGCAGGGAATGAGAACAGACTTACCAGGGCTGCTGCAACTTGCCGTCCAACCTCATACACTTGCCTCTCAGTGAGGTCATAGGGGATACCATCCATGGTCATCACATCCTAGAGAAAAGAGAGCAGACTGCTGTTGTGAGACCCCGACCTGCACACAGAAGAAGGAGAAATCAGAGAATTGTAGAATGGTTTGGGTTGGAAGTGGCATCCAAAGGTCATCCAACCCTGCTACAGGCAGCAGCAGGGACATCCTCCCTCACTGGATCAGCTTGCTCAGAGCCTTGTCAAGCCTGACCCTGAATCTCCAGGGATGGGGCCTAGGTACCCCAGCCTAGGTGCAGGACTTTACAATTTGCCTTATTGAACCTCCTGAGATTCTCCTCAGCCCACCTCTCCAGCCCTCTTTCAGAACTTCTTTGAGAGATGCAAATTGCTTAGAATGATAGAGAGGCTTGCATGGAGAGATTAAAAGAATGGTCAGTGACTTGTGGATAGTATGCAGCTAAGGAAGTTCAGAAGATACTGGATCACCACATCTTTTGACTCACCTTCCGACATGTCCACAGAAATGTCAACAGGTCACCAAGGGACACATCTTCCATGATCATATAAAGTGGGAACTGGTCTACACAGCATCCAACCAATTCAACCAGGTTTTCATGATGGCCAAGATTTTGATGGAATTTAATCCTTCCCAGGAAATCCGTTACTTCATGGGGGCAAGCCTGGCCTGAAAGAGCAGAAAACCCCAAACCAGACAAAACCAACCCAAACAAAAACCCATGACCACCACAATAAAACCAAAATGGAGACATCAAAGAGCACCTTAGAATGAATGTGAATTCAGACAGATTCTTGGCTTTAAGCCTGGTGCCACTGGCAGAACTTTGGGTTCTCTGATCATGGGTTGGTCTATAAGACACCAAGCCTGCTACCAACAGCTAAGGCTAACTTTTCCCACAGAGGGAAAAGGATCCTGGGGCAAGAATTAGCAGGGTTTCAGGGAAGAGCTTTAAACTAGATTGGAAGGGGGATGGGGATCTGAAGCAGGGAGGGGAAAGAAATCAGGCTTGCCTATGACAAGAAGAGGATTGACTCGCTGAGGGTTTCTGAGGCAGCAGAAACCAGCAAGGAAACTCCCATGAAATACCTCAAGGGACTCAAGGGGAGCTCTGCTAGGAAAGTGCTGCAGCCACTGCCCAGCTGGAGCCTCTACATGCAGCATGGGCAACAAAAAGGAGGAGCTGGAAGCTGTGCTGTAGCTAGAAACCATGACCTGGTAGCCATCATCAAGACTTGGTGATACTGAGCACAGCTTTTTCTTGCTCAGCAGTGATGCCAAACTTGTGCCCAGCATCCTGGCTCTGTACCAAAGTGGATCCTGGCCATGTGCCTTACCTCGTAAAGCTTTCAGCACCACACTCTTGGTCCTGCCAGGGTTCCCAGTTTCCAGCTGTGCTCTGTAGATGCTCCCATAGCGGCCATCTTTTATTAGCTGCAAGGTGCCTGCTGCAAGTTTCTCTCGTGGTATCTCCAGGTCTTTCAGAGCCCAGGATGCCGAATTCAGCAGGGCCTCTACAGATGTCTCACTCAGCTGGATATAGTGGCTCTCTGTGGAGCTGGATTCCTGCTGATCCTTGGTATTCACTGACAAAAGCAAATATCCATGAAGGCAGACAGATGAACTCTTGTAGTAGGTGACAATATCCATCCTTCTGTCCTCTTTAATTTTGCACAGAGCCAGAGAATCCTTTCTCTTGGAAAAGACCTTTAAGATCATCAAGCCCAACCATTTTCTGACTTGCCCAAGTCTGGTGCTAAACCACATCCCTCAGAACCACATCTTTGCCTCTTTTAAATACCTCCAGGGAAATTACCGATCCATACTGGTTTGGAAATCAGGGCAAAGTAAGGAACTCTTAATATATCTTACTACTTCTGACCCTTGAAGAGAGGAGAAGAAATTTACCAGCCACTATTTCAGGAAAAGACAGAATGAGTCTGAAGATCTCTGATACACTTAACTCTGGGAACTTTCTAGGTAAGATGCATTTGTACCCAATTCCCATGTCTTGAAGCAATGACCTTTCCCTTTTGTTACCAGCTACAAGTTGTTATGAAAGTGCCATGCACAGGATGTTCCCACAAAGGCCTCATCTTGGTTCTCAACTATTTTCCCTAACATAAGCTGAAGAGTTGCTTTCCTCTGCCAAACTAAAATCAGTTCAGAACTGGATTTTCACTTCCACGCAGCACTGTGTGGGGTCTGAAGAGCAGGGCTTGTGAGAAGGGGCTGAGGGAACTAGGGTTGTTTAGTTTGGAGAAGAGGAGGCTGAGGGAAGACCTCATTGCTTTCTACAAGTCCCTGAGAGGAGGTTGGAGCAAAGTAGTGGTTGGTTTCTTCTCAACGAGTGGAACAAGAGGAAGAGACTTCAAGTTCCACCAGGTGAGGTTTAGGTTGGATATTATACAAAACTTGTTCAGTGAAAGGGTTCTCAAAGACTGGCAGAGGGTCACCAGGGAGGTGATTCAACCCCCATGTCTGGAGGTGTTTAAAAGAGGCAGAGATGTGGTGCTGAGGGATATGATTTAGCACCAGAATTGCTAGACTTAGAGAATGGTTGGACTGGATGACCTTAAAGGTCTTTTCCAACTAAAATGATTCTAGGATTCTGTCAGTCCCTGTTCTGTGTTCTGTTGACTCCACACAAAGTGGAAAATGACAATTTGAAATAAAATTTCTTAAATGACAGTATAGAAAATGGGTTAAGTCAGTGTGATCTGCATTAAAATGCCTGTCAGTCATGATCACCCCAGTGAAACCCTTCTTGCAGAAGCCTGTGAAGGGTTGTCACACAAATACTTTGCAGCTCTCCAGTGCCTGAAAGGGGCCTACAAGAAAGCTAAGGACTTTCTCATACAAGGGTTTCTCATGACAGGAATAGAGGTAATGGCTTTAAGCTTGAGGGCGGCAGATTGAGACTGGATATCAGAGAGAAGTTCTTTACAGTGAAGGTAGTGAGACACTAGAACAGGTTGCCCAGGGAAGTCATGGATGTCCCCTCCCTGGAGGTGTTCAAGGCCAAGCTGGATGAGCAACCTGTTCTAGGGAAAGGTGTCCCTGTGCATGGCAGGAGGTTGGAACTGGATGTTCTTCATGGTTACTTTCCAACCTAACCATTCTGTGGCACTAAACTTTCTCAGATCCATCAGTACCAGAGATTCCATTCCCACTACTGCAAGTTGGCTAACCTGCATGCCCAGTCTTTCTAGGGTTCACTGTATTGCTGCATACCACTACGGGCTCTTCAGAAATGCTCTTCAGAAATGCTCTTGCTTGGCTGTTACTGAAGCAATGGGCAAACGAGGCTGATTTCTGGTCACTGGAACCTGAAACTCTGTCTGAAAATGATTTGCTTTACCTTGGTGTGCAGGTGCTGCCAATTGCTGCTGCTTTGCTCGCAGGCCTCGGCAGTGGAGCCAAAGGATGACAGTTAGCAGGATGACGAAAAATGCCACCAGGAGAACCGGGACGACGATCACTTCAGTCTGATATTCACGCACAACTGTCCACAGGAAGAGAAAATGGAAAACCAAGGGATAAACGGCACTGTCTGCTGCGTGTCAGTCCTGTCTAACAGAGCAGTAATAACCCATTTCAGCAGCTTCCCACCCCAAAAGCAGGTGCATCCACTCTCTGCTCTTTGGAACAGCAACTCAGCACTGCTAGGGCTGTTTCAAAGGTGCTAAGTGTCTACACTGCATGGAACCACTGGGGCTTCCACACCTAGGGTCACTTGTTTTGATGCTTTAATAGAGAGGCTGGGAACTGTAGCACTGGCAGAGGTGCAGCAGGGAGATGGGAGAGGCTGGATATTGCTCTGCCATCACAAATGGCATAGCATAGGTTGGACATCAGGAGGAAGTTCTTAACAGTGAGAGTGGTGAAATACTGGAACGGACTACCCAGGGATGTGGTTGAGGCCCTGTGCCTGGATCAGGATCAGACTGGATGCGGCCCTGGGCAGCCTGATCTAGTTGGAAGTGTCCCTGCTGAATGCAGGGGGTTGAACAAGATGACATTTGAGGGTCCCTTCCAACCCAATGCAATCTGTGAAGCTGTGAAGGAACCTTTGAATCTTACCACAGAGCTTGTCATTGCTGCTGCACTCCAGCAGCATGCGTGTGAACCGTTTCACATCCCCTGCCATGTTCAGTTACAGCCAAGTGGGTGTCCGACCTTTGGCTTCTGCATAGACATGAAGAATATTAATGACGTTTATTAGAAACATGGATCATGTATGAAGCCAGAAGTAGCTGAACATGGAGCTGTCCATCCCTTAGGATCAGTGGCTGTGTGAAGAAACATCACTGGGCATTGAAAGAAGGTGCTGAAAGCATCTTCATTGTGATAACAGGCTGAGGGAGTTGGGGCTCTTTAGCTGGGAGCAGAGGAGCCTGTTTATCAAGATGTGAAGGGCAGTGTCAGGAGGACAGAGCCAGGCTCTGCTCAGGGATGTCCAATGATAGGGCAAGCGACAATGGATGCAAGCTGAAGAGGAGATTCCACAGGACGAGGAGAAACTTTTCCACTGTGAGGGTACCAGAGCCTTGGAGCAGGCTGCCCAGAGAGGTTGTGGAGTCTCCTTCTCTGTACACACTCCAAATATGGATGGATGCATTCCAGTGATGCTGCTCTGTCTGGGGAGTGGACTGGATGACCTTTGAAGGTCCCTTCCAACCCCTAACATTCTGTGATGCTATGAATGGCAGACTGCAGCATCAGAAGAAAGTTAAGCTGAAGCTTGTTGCACTGACCCTCACAAGCACTCATAGCAGTGGCCACAATGTCTCAGCCTCTTATCTCCAGGTCCATAGCAAATGAATCCAAGCAATTCTGCAAGCCTGGGGAAGAGTGACTGGAAATCTGACCATCAGAGAAAGACCTGGAAGTGTTAGAATAACAGAATCATAGAATTGTTTTGGTTGGAAAAGACTTCTAGCCCTTTCTATTTCCTAGCTCTGCCAAGTCTGGTGCCAAATGATGTGCCTCAGCACCACATCTCTGCACTTTTTGAACATCTCCAGGCATCAGGAATCAACCACCTCCCGGGGAAGCCTGCTGCAATGCTGATGGATAGCCAGCTGAAGATGAGCCAGTGTGTACCCAGGCGGCCAAGAAGGATGACAGTATCCAGCCCTGGATCAGCAGTAGTGTGACCAACAAGACCAGAGAAGCGATTGTGCCACTAGACTCAGCACTGGGGAGGCCACAGGTTGAGGACTTGGTTCAGTTTTGGGGATCTTCTCTACAAGATGGACACTGAGGTTCTGGAGCAGGCCCAGAGAACGGCAACAAAGTTGGAGCAGGGTCTGGAGAACAGGTCTGTTGAGGAACAGCTGAGGGAACTGGGGTTGTTTAGCCTGGACAAAAGGAGGCTGAGGAGAGACCTTCTCACTCTCTACATTTCCTTGAAAGAAGGTTAGAGGCAGGTGGGTTTTGGTCTCTTTCCCCTAGGAACAAGTGATGGGACAAGAGGAAATGGTCTCAAGTTGCACCAGGGGAGATCTAGGCTGGACATTAAAAGAAGCTTCTTGACTGAAAATGTTCTCAACCACTGGCACAGGCTGCCCAGGAAAGTGGATGAATCCCCATGCCTGGAGGTTTTTAAAAGAGCAGAGATATGGTGCTGAGGGACATGAAGACCCTGCCTGCAGGTTGGTTTTTTTTTTTCCTTTCTCTCTATGCAAACACAGCAGTTCCAAAGGTTTCCAAGGCTCTTCACTGGAGGAGATCAGATCACTTTGGAATGTTTTCTGCTTTTAAGGTAAATATTTTACTTAGCTCTGGTAACAGAAATTTCCCTGTCACAGAAGACCTCTTGGTCTTACCTTAGAGCTGCTGAGCTTCATATTTGCCTCTGTCATAATAACAGTAGAATAGAATCATAGAATGGTCTGGGTTGGAAGGGACCTCCAAAGGCCATCTAGTGCAACCACCTTGCAGTCAGCAGGGACATCCTCCAATGTATCAGGTTGCTTACAGCTTTGTTCAGCCTGACCTTGAAGATCCCCAGGGATGGATCCTCAACTACTTCCCTGGGCAACCTACTGCAGTATTCCAGCACTCTTGTGGTGCAGAATTTGTCCCTAATATCCAATCTAAACCTGCTCTTCTCTCATTTCAAACCATTGACCCTCATCCTATCATTGCAGGCCTTTGCAAACAATCCCTCTGCAGCCTTCTTGCAGCCCCCTTCAGGTACTGGCAGGCTGCTATTATATCTGCCTGGAGCCTTCTCTTCTGCAGGCTGAACAACACCAACCCCCTCAGCCTGTCCTCATAGCAGAGCTGCTCCAGCCCCTGATCATCTTCATGGCCCTCCTCTGGATGCTTTCCACCGGGTCCATGTCCTTCCTGTGTTGAGGGCTCCCGAGATGGACACAGCACTGCAGGTGAGGTCTCCCCAGAGTAGAGCAGAGAGGCAGAATCACCTCTCTCCATCTCTGGCCATGCTGCTTTTGCTGCAGCCCAGGCTGCCAATGGGTTTCTGGGCTGCAAGTACCCATTGCTGGCTCATGTTCGGCTTCTTATCCAGCAGCACCCCCAAGTCTTTTCTACAGGTCTGCTCTCAATCTCACCATTCCCCAGCCTGAACTGGTATCTAAGCCTGCCCTGGCTTACGTCCATACAGCATCATTCAGAAGGTTTTATAAGCAGGGAGTTTTCCATCCTGTAAGTTCTGCCTTTATTTTCAGCTATGAGTTCAAGGCAATTAACCCCAATGGCAAATGTTAATGATAAGTGATGTCATTCTGATTGACATTGTTAAGGGTGATAAAACTTTAAACAGTGAAATTATGCTTCATCAGCTGCAGAGCAGAGACATCAGAAGGAGGAAAATGGGATGTATCTGCACTTTGAGATATCATAAAGAGTCACAGAATCATTTCAGCCAATCCTTTTAAGAGTCCAAACACTCCTCTAACTTGCTCAAGGTTGGCTCTAAACCCTGTCCCTCAGCATCACATCTCTGCCTCTTTGAACACCTCCAGGCATGGGGATACAACCACCTTCCTGGGCAGCCTGTGCCAGTCTTTGAGAACCCTTTCTTGAACTTTTAAGAAGTTTCTTCTAATATCAAATCTAAATCTCCCCTGGTGCAACCTGGGATTATTTCCTCTGGTCCTGTCACTTGTTACGAGGGAGGAGAGACCAACCCCCAGCTTGCTCCAAGCTCCTTTCAGGGAGCTATATAGAGCAATGAGGTCTCTCCTCAGCCTCCTTTTCCAGGCTAAACAACCCCAGCTCCCTCAGCTTCTCCTCAGAGGACTTGTTCTCCAGACCCTTCAGCAGTTTCTTTGCCCTTCTGTGGACCCACTGCAGCACCTCAATGTCTTTCTTGTAGTGTGGGCCCCAAAACTGAACCCAGTCCTCAATCCGTGGCCTCAACAGAGCTGAGGACAGAGGCACAATCCCTGCCCTGGTCCTGCTGGCTATGCCATTGCTGACCCAGGCCAGGATGCTCTTGTCTTCTTGGCCACTTGGGCACATGCTGACTCATCTTCAGCTGGCTATTTATTAACGGCCTCAGGTCTTTCTCTGCTTAGCAGAGATGTGAAAGCTTGTGCTGGGGTCAAGGGAAATGAACCTGACCGAATGCAGCTAGAGTGCCTAGAGCAGGCAGTGATCAGTACACCACTCAGGATGCTCAGATACTCCCCAGTTCAAAGCAGACCCATGGCAGTCCAGCCTTCCTTTGACTGGAACCCAAATCCAAAGCCCTACATCCATGCTGAATATACAATGAAGACCATGAGCTTTAGAGACAGCAGAAGCAGCTGTCACTAGGCAACTACAGATGGAAAGCAAAAATCTGAGCAGAATCGAACCTGCAGTCAACAGTATTTGCAAACTGCTACTAGCAGATTTCTTGGCCAGCTGTGCAGCATTTCCACAGCCTGACAACAGTCCCAGCTTCAGTAGCCCCTCAGATCTGCCCTGCACTGGTACCTTTACTGCTCCTCTGTGGATATTTGCCAACAGCAGGAATGTTGGGAAATGGTCGTGTTTTAGAATCATAGAATGGGTTTGGGTTGGACAGGACCTCCAAAGGTCACCCAGTCCAAGCCCCCTTCTGTCAGCAGGGACATCCTCCACTAGATCAGCTTGCTCAGAGCACCATCCAGCCTGACCTTGAACATCTCCAGTGATGGGGCCTCAACTCCCTCCTTGGGCAACCTGTTGCAGTGTTCCAGCACCTTCCTGGTGCAGAACTTCTTCCTAACATCCAATCTAAATATTCTCTTCCCTAGTTTGAAAACATTGCCCCTCATCCTACCACTGCAGGCCTTTGTTTTCAGCCACATTTGTTTGCCAAACTGTTCTGCTACCCTGACAGTTTAGACAGAGCATAGAGGGGGGCCACACAGGAGTAAACAGCTCTAAGATGGCAGTTGTGAAGGATGACAAAACTAGCTCAGAAAGCTGCAATACTGGATGTGAATATGGGTTTGTGAATGCAGCCGAGCTGAATGAAGTGCTCATCAATGCCAAAAGAATCTATTTTCTCTGCTCTCTTCCCACTCCTTCTTTTGCTCCCACCTGTGGAACTGATTGCATGGTAAAGGGATTCAAACTTCTACCAGGAAAAAAAAATCACTGTTCTTGTGCCGTTGTGATTTCCTGCCCTTTTAGTGAGTTCACCAAGCAATGCAACAAGAGTCAACACAGGCTCAGGGAAAGTGGCAGGAGCACACTTCTAGCAGCAGGAACAGGGACAAAGGATCTCCTGCCACTCAGGGAATGAGTAATTCACTAAAGCCTGTAAAGCACAGACCCAAAGGTACTGTGTGCCAGCACAAACCTGACCATGAGGCCATTTCCTTTCCTCTTATCACTTGTTGCTAGAGATAAGAGACCAAGACCCAGCTGACTCCAGCCTCCTTTCAGGGAGTTGTAGAGAGCTATGAGGTCTCCCTTGAGCCTCCTTCTCCAGACTAAACAACCCCAATTCCCTCAGCTGCTCCTCACCAGACCTGTTCTCCAGACCCTTCACTAGCTTTGTTGCCCTTCTCTGGGCCTGCTCTAGCACACCAATGTCCTTCCTGGAGTGGAAAGCCCCAAAATTGAACCCAGCATTCAAGGTGTGGTCTCCCCAGTGCTGAGTACAGGGCATAATCCCTGCCCTGGTCCTGCTGGTAACACTACTGCTGATCCAAGTCAGGATGCTGTCGGCCTCCTTGGCCACCTGGGCACATGCTGGCTCATCTTCAGCTACTGATCAACACCCCCAGGTCTTTCTCTGCCAAGCAGCCTTCCATCCACTCTGCTCCAAAAGTCTGTAACATTGCCTGGGGTTGTTGTGACCAAAGTGCAGGACTCAGCTCTTGGCCTTGTTGGGTCTCATACAATTGGTCTTGTCCCTTTGATTCAGCCTGGACAAATCCTTCCACAGTGCCTTCCTACTTTGGAGAAGATCCATAATCCTTCCCAGCTCAGTATATTCTGCAAACTTACTGAGGGTGCCTGGATCCTCTCAAATCAATCCTCCTGTCTGATGTGGTTACTAAGATCAGTTCCCACCACCACTGCAAATGTGTAAAACCTTGAGTACTGATTAGCCATCCTGTCTAAAGAGCAAGCCAATGCAATTGATTAAATATGATAAAAACAAAGGCCTCAGATTCATCAGATGTTTTTAACTGTGCTATGAGCATCAATGTAGCTATTCTGGTGAGGACCAGCTGTGATATGACTAGAGGCACTTAAAGAACAGCTGAGTAATGTCTCACTTCAGTCCAGCGTTCTGCCTGACTGACAAAAACCAAATTAAATACTTTAACCATGACATTTTACAGTGACAGAACCACACTCTCAAGCTTTCCCAGTCACCTTTTCTGTACTGCTTTTATTATTTTCCTTCTTTGACCACGACCACCTCTCAAGGCTTAGAGAACTCTTCTGCACAAGCACACTGCCCTGGCTGCACAGCTGAAAGGGAGCAGAGCTTCCAGGGCATTGGAGAAACCAGAATGACAATGATGCAGAGACTCAGGACAGACAAGCACTCGTGGATACTAAATGTAACAGAAGAAAAGCACAGGGAAAGGCAAACGGCAAAAGAAAGATTTCTTCCCCTGCAATGTCTGCTATTTCACCAGGAGCAGCGTCCAAAACAAACAAAGAACAGGTCCCACAGGTTTTGAGCCCAATGACTTAATGTCATAAGAACACAGATGTCTGTAAAAAGGTGAATATTTCTTAGACTCCATATCCTGCCTCTTCTGCCTGCAGAAGGCCTTGGGGACTATTTCTAACAGCCTGTTAGACCATGACATCTTTGAAAAATTTTCCTGGCCCATCCAGTCATTTCATCTTCCATGGTACTGCACCTGTGGATTACCAAGCAGCAACTCCAACACTGGAGACTGGGAAATTCTAACCAGTTGACCCAGGTTATAACATACCAGAGCCACCTCACTTCTGTCCTGAACGAGAACTCCTGATAATACCCTAGGGCTTGCTGTCCTGGCTATACCAATGTCTCACCTATAAAGACTTCAAACTCTAACTTGTTTTTGCAACTGGTAGCTCCAAGAGAACAAAGTGTTTCCAAAATCATGTATAGAGTCCTCTGCTAGGAGGACGGGCTGAGGGAGGTGGAGTTGTTCAGTCTGGGGAAGAGAAGGCTTCAGGCAGACCTAACAGCAGCCTGCCAGTACCTGAAGCTACAAGAAGGCTGCAGAGGGACTGTTTGCAAAGGCCTGCAGTGACAGGGTGAGGGACCGTGATTTGACATGAGAGCAGAGCAGATTTAGATTGGATGTTGGACTGTAGGGGCTTGGAGTGGATGACCTTTGGAGGTCCCTTCCAAACCATATAATTCTAAGATTTTTCTCTTGGTCCCAGAAGAGTAGACTCCAGGGCGACCTTAGAACTGTCTTCCAATACCTGAAGGGATCCTACAGGAAGGCTGGAGAGGCAATTGTCATGAGGGTGTCCAGAGACAGGATAAAGGGGAATGGCATGATGCTGAAGGAGAGTAGGTTTAGACAGAATCTTGGGAAGAAGTTCTTCAGTATGAGGATGGTAAGACACTGGAATAGGCTATGCAGGGAGGCTGTGGATGCCTCCCCTCTGGGGGTGTCCAAGGCCAGTTGGATGAGGCCTTGAGCAGCTGAGTCTAGTTGAAAAGTGTCCCTGCCCATGGTGGAGAGTGGGGAAGCTGGAGCAGATGAACTCAGGTCCCTTCCAACGTGAGCCATTCTGGGATTCTATGAAACCTAGGCTAGCTGCTACTGAAGGATACTGAAGGGTGTAAAAGCAAATTTAGTCTGACTACTTCTGAAAAGCTGGACCATGGAGAAGTTAGCAAATAATGAGATTCATGCTGCTATGTGAGCAGGTGAATTACTTTGGGGAAACGAATCCTTTTCAAGGGAGCAGAAAAAAACCTGGCAAAATCAGCAGCCACTACTGCATTGAGAAATGCGAGTCAGGAGGACTCTGCACTGCTGCTGCCAAGGTTAGTCCAAATTGACACCACATCAGTGAAGATATGCAAGTTCTCATGGTGCTGAGTTTTGCTTCATCTCACATAAAATAATTAATTTGTGCAGTGTGAGGAAGCAGTGTGAAATGGTGAGGGAGAGAAAAAGATTTTGTCTGATGCAGACAGGGCCTACTTAATTTATAAGAAACTACCCTCTGAATTAAGGACATGCAAACTAATTCCTCACAAGCAATCTGCAAAATACAAGCTAAAATTATTTTTAGGAAGTGAAGAACACATTAACCTGAAGTCCTAAGTGAGCAGACTGCTTGCAATCTGAAAAATCTAGAGGACAAACAGAAATACACTTTCACCTATGACTTCCTTCTGTGTAGTCAAAATCACAGCATCACAGAATGTTAGGGGTTGGAAGGGACATCCAAAGGTCATCTAGTTCCAACCCCCTGTCAGAGTAGGATTACCTAGGGCAAGTCACACAGGAACACATCCAGGTGGGTTTGGAATGTCTCCAGAGAAAGAGACTCCTCAAGTTCTCTGTGCAGCCTGCTCCAGGCCTCTGCCACCCTCACAATGAAAAACTTTCTCCTTCTGTTCCTGTGGAACCTCCTCTGCTTCCAGAAATGCAAACCCACAAGGAAAAGGAGTTGAAGATGCTGAAGGCAGTGGAACATCTCCCCGCTGAGGACAGGCTGAGGGAGCTGGGACTCTTTAGCTTGGAGCAGAAGAGCCCGAGGAGTGACCTCATTCATGTCTATCAAGATGTGAAGGGCAGTGCCAGGAGGACAGAGGCAGGCTCTGCTCAGGGATGTCCAATGACAAAGGGCAATGGATGCAAGCTGGAGCAAAGGAGGTTCCATGGGAACATTTTTCACTGTGAGGGTGTCAGTTCAGAGTCCTGGAGCAGGCTGCCCAGAGAGGTTGTGGAGTCTCCTTCTCTGGAGACATTCCAAACCCACCTGGATATGTTTCTGTGTGACCTGCCCTAGGTGATGCTGCTTTGGCAGGGGGGTTGGACTGGACCATCTTTGGAGGTCCCTTCCAACCGTTAACATTCTGTGATTCCTTGTGATTCTGAAGCTCTGTACACAACTTTAGGTCACAATTTCCAAAGCTTTGGATGTCTGTTCTTGAATTTCACATAGACTTTGTTTATAATTTAACCAGCAGTTCATGTGCATGCATGCACACACAGTGACAGATGCAAACAGATACATACAGACAAAAATCAAGGTAGCTGCACCACTTGGTTTTACAGTTAGCCCTCTTGAAATCAAGCAGCAGTGATGGAAGTCAGATGCTAATTAGTTCTGAATCCAGCCCTAGGCATCAATTACTTAACCATAGAGTGAAGGTATTTGCACACACACACACAGCATCCCCCACGTCGTTCCAGAGACTAATTTTATAAGAAACTTTTCCCTTTGTTTTTTCCTCCTGTTTAAAATGTGCCCAGAAGTCATCTCATTTAAATCAATCTGCATGCCAAGGTCTTATCTTTTTTTCCCTTCTCAACCTTTCCCCCCACCACTATGAGCATGGAAATTTATGGCTATCACTAACTTCAGTACAAGCAGCAAACACAGACTCAAAGTCTCTCTGTACATACAGAGGCATGCAGACATTACGGCACAGCAATATCCTAGTTTGGGGCACATTTGTGTTAATAAAAGTCTTTAACAAAATAAGTATTTACAGGCTAACCTTTCAGTAGTGCTTTCTCTCACTTACCTGAGTTGCACCACTTCTCTTGCCCTGTGGTAGTCTGTTCCTGAAGCTTGTGTGCTGCAGGTTCCCAGTTTGTCTGAGGCCACTTCTGATAAGGTCTTGTTTAGTTGTAATTTTTATGCTTAAGTTCCTCCTCACCGATTTTCCTGCCTCAGACCTGCCCGGTTTCAATTCTTTACTCCTCAAGGTCTTCTCGGCTGTCTCCCCAGGGCAATCACTTGCTGTAGGTCCCAACACGTGAGCTGACAGGGCAGCACACACTTGTAAAACGGGTCTGCCTGGCTTCCATACACCAGCTGCTCACCTGCTGATGATAGGGACAAGGCAAGAGCAAAGAGTCCTCGGGCGGGGACCTGAAGTGGAATTTGAAAGGCAGGCAAACACAGATGGAGAGGGATAGGCTAACAGAGATCATACACTTCAGATTACAGGATCATGCTCAGAAAAGAATGAGCTCTTGGCACAGAAAACCTGCATCAAACTTGCAAGAGCCCAGAGGCTATGTAAGCTTTCTGTCAGGAACACAATCTGAAGAGAGAGAAAAAAGACTAATAATACCAATAGGCAGCAGCAGCAACAGAGGCTGTTTTCACCTTCTGCTTTGTTCACTTGTATCCCTCCTGCTCTGGCTGTCCTTGCGCTCTGCAGCATTTTCCATCCCTGCCATCAATTTTCCCCTGCCCCTTCCTGCCACAAGTCCAGCCTGGAGCTCATACACAGACATGCCAACGACCTTCATGTACAAAACCCCTTCAAAATCCATCCTGAGCTCCCCATCTAGTTGGGGTAATGTTCTTGAAGCTGCTCTGTGACCAGTTCCTGCTATGATGGCTTTGGAGTCACTGTTGTGCACTGCTGGTACCCTCAGAGGCTGTATGGCACAATCTTCACGGCATTTCAGCTCCCAGCTTTTCAGTTCTGGAGCCTTCCTTCCCACCCAAGCCACATATGAGTCCCAGCTGTTGGTCTGCCCTCATCTGTCACTGCAAAATTTTGTGCTAAAGAGTTTAGGATTCCTGGCTCCTGGTTAACTGAGTCTGTACAACGTTATTTGCTCACCTACTTCATAGCAGTGTGAGGCACTTGTGTTACAAGAGGAAGCAACACCAGACCTATCCGTGAGAGACAAAGTTCATTTCACAGTCAACAAGGCAGGGCAGGTGGTGTGGGGAAGATGTGGAAGATGATCTGACCTCTGCCAACTCTCTGAGTAAAGCTTACCCACTCCAGTTAACACTTTGGTGCTGTACAGATTATGTTACTGTGAGAAAATGTTAGTTGTGGTGGGAGCAATGGCTCTAGATACCAATACACAGCAGTTAATTTCTCTGTAAGAAAGACTGAACCTCAGTATCTATACCCTAAACTTCTTTCTGGGATTATTCTTCCAGATAGCATTTTCTGGGCAAGTGTGCAAAACAGTGAAGGCCAGGAGTGGTTCCTCTATTGCATGATCTCTCCATAGAGACTGGCAGAAGTGAGTGAAATAGCACTGGTGAAACCGCTCTGTGATGTGGACTTTCATCCCGAGAAACTAGGAGAGACTGGTCACAGACTGTTAGGGGCTGGAAGGGACCTCTGGCAATCCATCTAGTCCAATCCCCCTGCCAGAGCAGGTTCACCTAGAGCAGGTTGCACAGGAATGCATCCAGGTGTGTTTTAAAAGTCTCCAGAGAAAGAAACTCCACAGCCATTCTGGGCAGCCTCCTCCAGCACTCCAGGTCCTCTCCCCCAGACTGCTCGCAAGTCATTCCTCACCCAGCCTTGATTTGTTCTTGTGATTGTCCTGACTCAGGTGCAGGACCTTGCACTTGGCCTTTTTGAACTTCAAGAGATTGGCTTGGGCCCAAGTCTCCAGCCTGTCCAAACTCCCCTTATAGATCCGTTCCCTCCAGCATGCCAACCAGGCCACACAGCTTGGTGTCACCCACAAACTTGCTGAGGGTGCCTCAATCCCACTGCCCACGTCACTGACAAAGACCTGTACACCTATAGTTTACCCTCTAACACATTGCTGTGTTCTACACACAGCAGAGAGTAAAGCACAAATAAACCATGTTGAAACAAGACATGTTCCTGTCTACCAGTGTCACCGGCAGCGGCACGTTTATTATAACACAGCAGCAAGGTAGCCACTAAGCTACTGGCATTCCATCCATAAACACAGGGTATCTGCTGCCCAGGTTACCAGAGAGTAATGAAGCAACACCACTAGAGCAAAGGTCCACCTCCTAGCCACACGTACACACATGGACAGCAGGGAGGCAGCATCCAGGAAACAGCTTAAAGGCACAGAATTGAGGAGCTGGGGTTACCTAAGAAACGGTGGTGCCACCCCAAACCATTAGCTTATTTCTGCACCTCAGGGCTGGCTGTGCACGTGCCTAGAGAAATGAAAGACTCTAACAACATTAATCAGTACTTCCCTTAACACTTCACCCTCCTCCTGTGAGGTCAAGGACCTATTTAGCTAAATAGGACTTTTTATTTGCTACGCCTTGAAGGATTTTGCTCAACTCCTTCTGGATCTCTGTAAAACCTTAAGCAACATGATGCTCTGTGCTAAATTCCAGCGTTCACAGGTGAATAATCAGTTTGCTTGGAAGTTGGATTACCATCTTCACTGGAAGGGTTCTCAACCACAGCAACAGGCTCCCCAGAGTGGTGGTTGAATCCCCACACCTGGAGCTGTTTAAAGTGGCAAAGATATGCTGAGGGACATGGTTTAGCACCAGACTTGGTAGAGACCTTAAAAGTCTTCTCCAACCAAACTGATTCTGTGATTCTACAATACTAAGATACTCAAGCACTTAAAAACAAGGCTGTGTTTGTGTGGTTGAGAAAGGAGAAAAAGAGGCAGCACAAACTTTTAATGTTTGGATCGATCTGGGATACTATTTGGTGTGTGAGCAGGTCAGAGAAAGGACCTGATCCTCACTCTGTTATTACCACCAGGTAATTCCTACTACCAGCAAACTCTTGCCAAACTTTGACTCGATGTTCAGTCTTCAGGATATGTCTAACCCTTCTTTGCCAAGTCCTGCAAACACCTCTGATTTTATCACAGATTGACGAAAGAGTTTGGGTTGGAAGTGAGCCTCAAGGCCACCTCTCTGCCATAGCCTGGGGACATCTTTACTAAGTCTGCAGGGGCTGTACATCCCCGGCAGGGGACAGCCAGAGGGGGCACAGGCAGGGGGAAGGAGTTACCTCCTGTTGCCCAGGCTCCGGAGAAGGCAGAGGACCAGGTGTTGTCCATCAGGCCCAATCTGCCCTACAGCCTGGGGACCCGAGGCCTGGCTGGCTGGCGGGCCCAGCGTGCTGCAGCCCAGGGCCGACTGCCGGTGCCCCGGGAGGAGGGAGATAGGGAGGTGGGGGTGTACAGCAAGGACCCAGAGCCGCAGGGCTGGGGGCGAACAGGTGCCTCTTCCCTCCCTGTCCTTCGGCCGCGTAATTCCTCACCCAAGCGCTTGTTTTCGTGAAACAGAATTAACCCGAGGCGGTGCCTGTGCGGGCGGAGCGGGCAGGTTAGGCCCGAGAGCCCAGCAGTGGCTTTTTTCGGCGTCCTGTGGCCGCCCGCTGCACTGCCCCGGGCCCGGCAGGCGGGAAGCGACCAGAGCCCTGCAAACCCGAGGGTGGGCCTGGGCGAGCGCCCCGGACACTGCCCTGCTGGGCGGAAACGGGAATACGCCTTGCCCTCGGGAGGGAGCGCCCCGGGAGGCGGGAACGGGAAGAGGCCTTGCCCTCGCCCTCGGGAAGGAGAGGATCGGGAGGCGGGAACGGGAAGAGGCCTTGCCCTCGCCCTCGGGAAGGAGAGGATCGGGAGGCGGGAACGGGAAGAGGCCTTGCCCTCGCCCTCGGGAAGGAGAGGATCGGGAGGCGGGAACGGGAAGAGGCCTTGCCCTCGCCCTCGGGAAGGGGAGGGCCGGGGAAAGGGAATGCGAAGTGGCCTTGCCCTCGCCCTCGGGAGCGAACGGGGGCGGGGGTGGTACCCTAAGAGCGGCTCCTTAAGCGGCCTTCCATGCAGGTCAGCCGTGGGCTCAATGTATGGCCGGTTGATATTCGGGTTCTGAATTTTTTAATTGCATCAATTTGGCCTCCAAATCTCTATTATTGCCCCGAGCAAATGTAACTACCTATAACTTAAGCGACAGTTAGTAAATCAGAAGTACTAAGCTACTTAGATGGTGACAGAGCTGCAGTGTCCCTCCTTACCCAGCTGTAGCAAGCATGAAACACCAGATGCAAGCGGGGCCTTCGTAACTCTCATAGGAACTGCCTTAGGTCAGAGTATCTGGGAGAAAAAAACTTGAGGAAAATGAACAGGATAATAGTATTTTCTAATGAGGTGTTTCACATTGATCTTTCTTGTTACTGATACAAAAACCTTTATTTGGCACAAACACAGCATTTTGGACTGTAATTCCTTTTGCTTAAACCCATTTCAAAATTGATTGAAATCCATTGAAACTGCAGCATCCCCTCAGGTGATGATGACCAGGAACTCCAAGGTCATATTCCTAATGAGTTCACCTGTAAATAGCATATTTATGTAAATGCTGGGATTGGCAGGAGGGTGGTGTGGGGGTAGTGGGCATTTATTGCAATGCTAATTTATCCCAGCTGTGATTAACTCTCTTCCAAGGAAAATTCCTTGTTTTCTTGTAGATGGCTGAGTCAGAACTTCAGGAAGGAAACTATGATAACATGGTAAAGATCATGGAGGACCTGAACAAGGACTTAGAACAGCTTCTCGAGGAAATGGAAAACCTAACAGGTACTTCCCTTTTTTAGTCATGATAGATTTGTCTACTAGAGTGAACACATGGAAGATTTATTACTTACAGCTGTTACTGTGAAATTCCACAGATCTATGCTGCAGCCTCCTTGCTGTTACTCTTCCCCATTTAACACAAGCCTCCTGACTGCTTCGAAGAGAGGATCTGTTGTTTCATTTATATTTAAAACAGTTTGTGGAACCTTTCTTTTTCATGACCTGTTTTACTGTAATTTTTTAGGTTGTGTGTATCTTGCCTTTGTAATTTACACAGCAGCATACTTCCAGGCTCAAGTGGTTTGAGACCTTTATAGAGAATACTGATCTTGTTGCTGTGGGCAGTTTCCACCTTAGTTTACAGCTCGCCTTCTTTGACATAAGATCTGAACTGATGATGATTCCTATCCTTTATTGAATGAGTTTCTTCTGGGCCAGAAATTTTGTCTAAATTATTTATTGTGTTTGTAGTGCAGGCAACCTGGATGGCATATGACATGGTAGTCATACGTACCAACCCAGACCTGGCCAGCTCCATGAGGTGTTTAGAAGATGCCTTCCTGAATTGCAAAGAAGAGATGGAAAAGAAATAGCAAGAGATGCTAAATGAATCTAAAGAAGAAGAACTAAAGGAGGAATAAACTGAATATGTACATCCCTTGGAAAAAAACAAAACACTCCAGTCTTGTTTTTCCAGCTCTGGGAATTTCACCTTGCTAAGAACTACTGATGCATATAAAGCTCTGGGAGCACTAGTACTGAGATTAACCATATATATAACAGTAAAAGGTAGCAGCATAGCTGTGTTTATTGTACTCAGTGTGTGGATGCATAGTTTACATGTCTTCTGGAAGATCACACTCCATTGGCACTAGATAAGGAATTGACACTTGAAAAAAGGGAGGAAAAGACTCTTGCACCAGCACCTGTCTTCCAAGGAAAACCAAAGAATAACCTTGTTTTCTAAATAAAAAACAAGTGAAAATCTAGTTTGACTTAGTTTCATAGGCAATTGATCGCCAGAGGAGGTATTCAGTTACAGAACTATGTGTAGTTGTTTCAATTTTTAATACTGGATGTGTAGCCAGTTCTTTGGCTTGCTTTTCCCAGGTTGTTCTTCTCAAACCCCATGAGGTAAGCATGCAGCTTTGAAGAGCTATTTACCACTAGAGCCTGTGCTGTGCATGATGTAGGCTGTGGGGCTGCTGCAGAACTCAGATTAACTGTGTTAGCAAACCTGCTTTTCTCCTCTGTATGCTCATAGTGCACAATATTAAAGAAGAAAATGAACACCCTACAGTTGTAGTCAAGATGTGGATTGAAAGCATCACTCTTTCAGCTGAGCTGGAAGTCGGTGCAAGTTTTGAGAAGGATCTTCCCCTTTTGTTAAGATCAGTCTTTTCACTTAGGAAGTAAGCACCATTTAGCCAGTGAGAGCCTGTCCATCTCTGAATATGCATTTAGTGATTTCAATCACAGCTGTCAAAAGTTTTCTAATTCTCAGACTATGTCTTACTTGAAACTGGCTAGTCCTGATTCACAGGAGAATAATTTTCACCTTGCTGGGATAAACATCACAGAATCACAGAAGGTTAGAGGTTGGAAGATATATCTAAAGATCACCCAGTCCAAGGCCCCTGGCCAGAGCAGGATCACCTAGACTAGGCCACACAGAAACACATCCAGGTGGGTTTGGAATGTCTCCAGGGAAGGAGACTCCACAGCCTCTCTGGGCAGCCTGCTCCAGGACTCCGCCGCCCTCACAGTGAAAAACTTTCTCCTTATGTTCCTGTGGAATTTCCTCTGCTTCAGCTTGCAGTCACTGCCCCTTGTCCTGCCATTGGACATCCCTGAGCAGAGCCTGGCTCTGTCCTCCGGAGACTGCTCTTCACATCTTGATAAACATGAATGAGGTCACCCCTTAGGCTTCTCTGCTTCAAGCTAAAGAGATCCAAAACAGTTCCATCATTCTCTGATTCAACAGTGGTAAGGATTAGGAAAATATGCTAGGAAGAGAGAGAACAGAGGGTTGGGAGAACAGGACTCTGGGGAACCTAGATGGCTAAGGAGGCTCCTTGTGCCTCAACAGATTCTTCCTCCTGTGCTGAAAGCCAGAGCAGACATAAAGCGTGTAGTCCTTGGGAAGTCCATACACCAAAACAACTAGACTGTGCCTTTCCCACTAAAATAATCTGTGTTTGGTTTAGCTGTTGTGGGCTTTGCTTCCCAGTGTTTATGCTAAAAAGAAGTTTGTGGGGTTTGGGAGCTTTGCTTCACTTATCTCACCATCCAGCACACGTTCCAGCCCAGCTGAATGGTTCAGGCTCATAACAGAAAACCCCTTTGACTTCCTGTCATGCAATTACAAGAGAGGGGCGAGAGCCCCATCTAGTGCTCATATAGCTTCTAATTGCGACATCTCCAAATCCTCCATCAGCCCAGATCTCTCCCGTCTTAGGTTGGAAAAGCCCTTTAAGATCGAGTCCAACCGTTCTCTAACTTCGCCAAGGCTGGTGCTAAGATATGCTCCTCAGCACCACAACTCTGCCTCTTTTAAGCACCTCCAAGGGCAAAGATACCTCCCTAGGGAGCCTGTTCCAGTCTGAGAACCCTTTTGCTGAAGAAGTTTCATCTTCCCTGGTACAATTTGAGGCCATTTTCTCTCCTCCTACCACTTGTTACCAGGGAGAAGAGACCAATACCTCACTCCAAATTCTTTTCACAGAGTTGTAGAGAGCAGTAAGGTCTTCCCTCAGCTGCCTCTTCTCCAAACTCAACAACCTCAGTGCCCTCAGCTGCTCCTCATCAGTCCTGTTCTCCAGACCCTTCACCAGCTTTGTTGCCCTTCTCTGGGCCACCTCCAGCTCCTCAATGTCCTTCTTTTAGTGAGGGCCCCAAAACTGAACACAGTGATCAAGGTGTGGCCTCTCCAGCGCTAAGTACAGGGGCACAATCCCTGCCTTGGTCCCACTGCTCTCACTGTTGCTGATTCAGGCCTCTTGGGCACACACTGGCTCATCTGTAGCTGACTGTTGATAAGATGCTAACAGGAAAAACAAAAAAACCCATAACCCCCAAAACAAAACCAACTGACCAAACAAAAAACCCCCAACAACCCACATGGAAAAAACCCCAAAACCCACAACCCCCCCTGTGGTTTTTTCCTAACCCATACAAACAAGGAAACAGAAAAATACCACCCAACATTAAGGCCATTTGAGCCAGAAGATCAAAGGAGACAGTGTAGGTGACAGCTCTCTTGTAGAACTTCTTTGCAGAAGCTGTTTTGTAGCAGACCCACTTAACCTAGCCATGCCCACAGGTACCATTCAGCACTGCAATATCCATACTGAGAAGGCAGTTATTTTCACATTGAAATGCTCAAGCAGCAAGTTTTAAACAATGAATTGTTTTAATACACACCCCTCCCCCCCAACACATACTAAAGCAGGTTTTTTTTTTTTGGTAGTTTAAATCACTTTTATTTTTGAGGAAAGTCACCCATGCT
>VWZI01014168.1:1023241-1122802 GCA_013396835.1 Psilopogon haemacephalus
AAATAAATCTGTTTCATCATCACTGCTGACAATTTATTGCTTCTGTGTTTCTTTGGTGTTACTTTTGAGTTGTATTTTAGGACACCTGTTGAAGAGCCAAATTTAAAGAAAAAAAAAAGATTAAAAACTATTTTAAGTTTCATTTTTGTGCCAAGAAGAGGTGAGATGTCAGCTGGAGAAACTGCGTAAGCATGACTGGGTTATTACGTGCACAAGCTGAGAACAGCACAGCAGAACCCCCCCAAAGCAAAACTAACAGATGCTGTTGCTAAAGAGACCAGAGAAATCTTCCTCCAAATTCAGATTTCTAAAGCAAAATTTACTTTGTCATACACACAGGCAGAGGAGAGAAAGAAGAGGAAAGCAGCAGACTCCTCTGTCCGCCTGTAGAGCACTCCCTGGTACTGCCACAAATATCTAGCCACGCATAAGGGTATGTGGCAGAGTCCAGAGTGGTGTCCAGTGACAGAACAAGAGGCAGTGGACACAAACTAGAAAATCTTCCCCTCTGAAGATGTCAGGGCACTGGAGCAGGCTGCCCAGAGAGGTTGTGGAGTCTCCATCTCTGGAGGCATTCCAAACCTGCCTGGATTTTTCCCTGTGTGATATACTCTAGGTGATCCTGCTCTGGCAGGGCAGCTGTACTTGACCTCAGGAGGTCCCTTCCAGCCTCCACCACTCTGATTCATCTGGAGAACAGAAAGTATCAGTTCCTTACCTGAGGGATGGTAAAGGTGCCTGAGGAGCTGGGCATTATTCAGCACCCCTCTGCTCAGTCACTGGAGCAGGATTTTCAGCAGGTGTTTCAGTCACCTTTGTCTGAGACACAAGAAACCTTTATTACAGGTAAAGGTTGAGCTCCAGACCCTTCCTGTGCCCACTGGTGGAGCCAGCATAACTCAGATGTTAAAATAACTAAGGAAAACACATTACAAGAAAATATGAAACTCCAGGAAACACTGAAGTGTAAGGACTGCCCAGCAGGTTCTGTGGGGGGACCACCTCAAGAAGAGACAAAAAAGTCTCAAGCTTGTGTTTACAAACAGCTCCCTGAATCCATCTGGTTAAAGAAGTTTAGGAAACTTCTCTAGAGCTTCCCAATTACAAGTAAGGTCTGAGGAAGCTGGAAACCACAGCTGGTCTCCATTTCAAACAATTGTTAGAGTCTGACCCCAATTAAGAACAATGCAGATGCAGTCTCTGTCCCTCCACCCATCCATGCTCAAAGAAGATCACAAGGAACAGGCAATGAAGCCAACTACCTCCAACCATTAGCACTTTGGACTTCTTCATTCCTCCAGCACACCAACAATTATTTGTTCAAACTCCCACAGCAAAGGTGGTCAAGGTGGTCTTGAGTGTCCACTCCACACAGATCTGGTCTCTACACTGCTTTGCCAGGGGCCTGCTTACCTCTTTCCCATCCTGAGCTGGAGCACTGGGTGGACGAGGTCGGCGGCGGTAGTTGTAAGGGCGCCTATACCCACGGCGAGGTGGTTGCTGGCTCATGGCATTGGCCTCGTGATGGTTCTCCTTGTTTTCAGCCTCTCCAGCCACTGGGGCAGGCCGTGGACGTGGGGGCCCCCTGAACAGAAACAGGTGGTAAGTAGGAGAGAAGCTTCAAGACGGTTCATGCAAGACATGAGCCAGCAATGGGCACTTGCAGCCCAGAAACCCAATGGCAACCTGGGCTGCATCAAAAGCAGCATGGCCAGAGATGGAGAGAGGTATTCTGCCTCTCTGATCTGAGGAGACCTCACCTGCAGTACTGTGTCCAGCCTGGGAGCCCTCAACACAGGAAGGACATGGACCTGATGGAAAGGGTCATGAAGATGATTAGGGGCTGGAGCAGCTCTGCTATGAGGACAGGCTGAAGGAGCTGAGGTTGTTCAGCCTGGAAAAGAGAAGGCTCCAGGCAGACCTAATAGCAGCCTACCAGTACCTGAAGGGAGCTACAAGAAGGCTGTAGAGGGACAACGGTTTGAAATGAGAGCAGAGCAGATTTAGATTAGATGTTAGAAAAAAAGTTCTGCACCATGAGGGTGCTGCAACACAGGAATAGGAAGTGGTTGAGTCCTCATCCCTGAAAATTATTAGAGGTTAGGAACATCTCCAGAGGAGACTCCACAACCTCTTTGGGCAGCCTGCTCCAGGGCTCTGCCATCCTCACAGTGAAAACATTTCTCTTTCTGTTCACATTGAACCTCCTGCTCCAGCTTGCACCCATTGCCCCTTGTCCTGTCATTGGAAATCTTGAGCAGAGCCTGGCTCTGTCCTCCTGACGCTGCCCTGCAGTGATAAACATGAACGAGGTCACCCCTCAGGCTCCTCTGCTCCAAGGTAAGGAGGCCCAGCTCCCTCAGCCTTTCCTCACAAGGGAGATGTTCCACTCCAACTTTGAGGTGCTGCTCTAGACTCTTTCCAGCAGTTCTCTGAGGTCCTTCTTGAACTGAAGGGCCCAGAACTAGACACTGTTTTCCAGATGTGGTCTCACAGGACAGAGTAGGTGACCTACTCACCACACTGCTTCTAATCCACCCCAAGATGCCCTTGGCCTTTTTTGCCACCAGAGCACATTGCTGGCTCATGGGCATCCTTCTGTCCATCAGGATGCCTAGAACTGCTCTCCAACAGGTCAGTCCACAACCTCTGCTGGTCCATGGGGTTGTTCTTTCCCAAATGTCAGACTCTACCCCTAGCCTTGTTGGATTTCATTCACTTTCTCCCCATGCAGCTCTCCAGCCTGTCTACCTCTGCCTGATTGGGAGCACAGCCCGAGGGGTGTAAGCTACTGCTCTCAGTTTGGTGTCATCAGCAAACCTGCTTTGCCCTCATCCAGGTCAGTGATGAATATACTGAATAGTACTGATTCATTTTTCAGACAGCATGGAATTGTTCCAATGAGGACAATGCTGTTGTCACTATGAAATCCAGCTTCTCTGACATCTATTTCAGAGATGATGGCCCTAAATTCAATTTTCAAACTTGACCTCTTAAGAGACTATCACAAAAGACAAAGGACGAGATGAAGAGCAACGAGATGGACGAATCAGTTTCTTGTGAGCAGAATCAGAATAGTTTGGGATGGAAAGGACCTCTAAAGATCCTCTAGTCCAAATAGCCTGTGCAGTCAGCAAGAACATCAACTAGAGCAAGCTGCTCAGAGCCCCATATTACCTGACCCTGAATGGCTCCAGAGAGAGCTTCTACCACCTCTGAGCACCCTATGCCAGTGTCTCACCACCTTAATTTGAAAACACTTCTATCTGGTCTGAATTGCCTCTTTCAGTTTAAAGCTGTCACCTCTTGCCCCTTGTCCTGTCACAGCAGGGCCCACTAAAAGATCCATACCAATCGTTCTTGTAAGTTCCCTTCCAGCACTAAAAGGCCACAGTTAAGGTCCCTCCAGAGGCTTGCTGTCTCCAGGCTGAACAACCCCAACTCTCTCAGCCTTTCCTTACAGCAGAGGTATTCCATCCTAATTGTCTTTATGGCTCTCCCCTGCACCTGCTCCAACAGGTTCCCATCCTTCTGGTGCTGAGGACTCCAGAGTTGTACACAGTGTTCCATGTACAGCCTGACCAGAGTACCGTAAGGGGGCAGAACAGCCTCCCCTGCCCTGCCAGTCACACTCTTGATGCAGCCCAGGGTATGATTGACCTTCTGGGCTGTGAGCACACGTTGCTGGGCCATGATCAGCTCTTCATCCACCAGTTCTCCCAATCCTTCTGCACAGGGCTACTCTCAAGCCCTTTGTTCTCCAGCCTGTACTGATGCCAGGCATAGCTGTGGCTCAGGCACAGGACCTTGCACTCAGCCTTGTTGTGCCTCATGAAGGTCAACAAGGCCTCCTTCTTGAGCTTGTCCAAGTTCCTCTGGATGGCATCCCATCCCCCAGACATGTCAAGTGCTGCGTGTGTACTCTGTCCTGCTACGTTACTAATGAAGATACTAACCAATACAGGCCCCCTAAAGGATGGGACTCACTGATCTTCATCTGGGCATTGAGCTATTGACCACTACTCTCTGGGGGCAACCATCCAATAAATCCCACATGCTCTAAATAGTCCACCCATCAAATCCACATCTGCTCAGCTGAGAGCAGGATGTCATGGGGGCACTGGATGAAAACTTTATGAAGAGCTGTGCCAGTGTCTCACCACCCTCACTGCAAAGAATTTCTTCCTAATCTCCAGTCTCAATCTGCCCTCCTCAAACTTCAATCCATTCCCTCTCATCATGTCATGACAAGCTCTTGTCAAAAGTCCTTTCCCAGCTTTCTTGTAGACACCCTTCAGGTATGGCTCTAATGTGTCCCTGGAGCTTCTCTTCTCCAGGTTAAACAGCCCCAACTCTATCAGCCTGTCCCCACAGGGGAGGTTCTCCAGCCCTCTGATCATCTTAGTGGATTCTTCTGGACCCTCTCCAGCAGCTCCACATTCCTCTTATGATAGGGGAGCCAGAACTGGATGCAGTGCTGCCATCTTTAAGAATGGGCTGATGAGTCTTTATGAATGCCTATGTAAAAATAAGGACAAGGAAACCTACTTCCCATATAGCCTCACAGCTTCCAACTGATATCCATGATGGGGGTTTCTTGAGCCAGTTAGAGTTTGCCTATTTAGGAACATGACATTGGTGTTGTCTACTGGCTGCCTGCTTAGTCTCCCCCACACTCATGCAAGCTTTTAACACCATGTCTAGCAATGTGCTGTATCCAGACAGCTGAAGTCAGCATCCTCGGCATGAATCAGCAGTGCACCACTGCAGAAGAGATGCATGCTGGGCTGCATCCAGAGGAAGGCCCCTCTAAGGTTTCCCCAGGGGCTTTTCTTCTCCAGGCTGAACAGCCCTACCTCTCAGCCTGTCCCCCACAAGGGAGGTTCTCCAGCCCCTCTGACTGTCTTTGTGGCCTTCTCTGAAACACATACAGGACTGAGCTGGTTGTGCACACTACTAGTCCAGTGCTGAAACAAACTCCAGTCTGTAGTCCACAAGAATTCTAAAGCATGCTCTGCCCCCACAGATGTTCCAGATTCAGTGAGATTTAGATTCATTACTTATTCAGGAAAAAAAAGGAGTGCAGCTAGGAAGACATGGACCCTGCAACGCACTTCAATCTGTTGCTCAACTGGGAGAAGGAAGAGGATGCAAACTTTTTCTTCCACCCTTTCTTGACTTATTCCTAGCTCTGAGCAATACACCAGCACATTAAAGAAGTCCTGCAGTTGTCTCCTTACTCCTGTGGCTCATCCTCCTTCTTGTAATCAGTGTGGTTCTCCCTGTCTTTACTATTGCATAGGCACTGACAACAGGGAACACAGCTTCATACTCTCCGTGAAGCCTGCACAGATCACAGAATTAATCATGTTGGGAAAGACCCTCGAGATCATCAAATCCAACCTATCACTCAACACCATCGAATCAACTAAACCATGGCACCAAGTGGCACATCCAGTCTCCTTTTAAACACCTCCAGGAAAAATGACTCCACCACCCCCCTGGGCAGCCTATTCCAATGCAAATCACTCTTCTGAAAAGAACTTCTTCCTAACATCCAGCCTAAACCTGCCCTGGCACAGCTTCAGAGTGTTTCCTCAACACATTTGGGGATAACAACATCCCAATGTCACAAGCGGCAAAGGAAACAGCACAAACCTGCGGTAGCGGGGACGGTACGTGGGATTCCTATGGACTTGTTGATGAAGTTGTCCTCCTTCTGTGACTCCATCCTTCATGTCTCCCTCAATACCCTGTAACCAAAAGACCACAGCCAGAATTAAAGATGTCACAGGCTGTATAAGAACTATGAAGCCAAATGATCCAAACAAATTCAAACCCACTGTGTTACTCAAGGGACACCAGTACACCAGGCTAGCAGCAGCAGCAGAAAGACTTGAATTTGGGCAAAAATGACAGCAAGAGAACAAAACCCAGAATGCTGCCCACGTTCCTCCAAGTAACAGACCATGAAAAGCTACATGATGATGCCTTAGAAGGTCAAGATCAGCTACTTTTTGACCTCAGTCTTCACTGGGAACCTCTCTCCTCACACATCCTGAGCAGAATGGATCACAAGATGGGAACCAGGGAGACAAAACTGCTCCCCCTATAAGTGAAGGTAAGATTTGTGACCACCTGAGGAACCCTAACATATAAAAAAAGTCTGTGGGACATGATGAAATGCATTCCATAGTCCTGAGGGAATTAGCTGATGTAGTCAAAGCCACTCTCTGATATTTGAGAAGTCCTGGCAGCCATGTGAGGTCCCTGGAGACTAAAAGAAGAGAAACATTGCACTCATTTTCAAAGAGGGTAAAAAAAAAAAAAAAAAAAAAAAAAAGACCCTGGAAATTACCAACCTGTCAGCCTCACCTCTGTGCCCAGAACAGATACTCCTGGAAGCTCTACTGGAACACATGGGATTCAAAACAGTCAGTACATCTCCACCAAGGAGAAGTCCTACTGGACCAACCTGGTGGCTTTCTATAATGAACTGATTACATCCATGGACAGGGGAAACACAACAGATGTCTTTTATCTGGATTTCTGCAAGGCCTTACACACGACCTCCCACAATATCCTTCTAAGCTGGAGACATGAACTTAACAAGTGGACTGTTTGGTGCTAAGGAATTGGCTGGATGGTAACATCCAAAGAGCAGCAGCCAATGGCTTGATGTCCAAATGGAGAAGGGACATCCCTCAGAAGTCTGCATGGGACCAGTGCCACTTAATACAGACAGTGGGACTGAGGCACCCCCAGAAAGATGGCAGATGACACCAAACTGAATGTTGTGGTAAACAGGCCAGAGAGACAGGATAGCATCCAGAACATGGTCAAGCTTGAGAAGGAGGCCTTGTGTGAACTCCATGAGGTTCAGCAAGGCCCAGTATAGTAGTCCTGCACCTGAGTTGGATCTATGCCTGGTACCAGTACTGGAGGATGAAAGGCTTGAGAGCAGGCCAGCAGAGAAGGATTTGGGAGAACTGGGGTATGAGAAGCTGAACATGACCCAGTAATACATTCACAGCTCAGAAGGCCAGCCATACCCTGGGCTGCATCAACAGACGTGGCCAGCAAGTTAAGAGAGGCAATTCTGCCAGTCTAGCCTGGAGAAGAGCAAACAGAGGATCATCTTAATGGTTGATCAATATCTGAAGGGTGAAGATCAAGAACATGAGGCTGGGCTCTTTCTAGTGGTTCTCAGTTACAGGACAAGGGACAACAAGCAATCTAGAATACAGGAGGTTCTGCATAAACATAAGGATTTAATTTTTTTTTTTTTTTTTTTTTTTAACACTTTGAGGGTGCTCAAGCACTAAACCAGGCTGCCCAGAGAGGTTGTGGAGTCTCCTTCTCTGGTGACATTCAAAACCCACCTAACATTACATTCTTGTGCACCCTATCTAGGAGAGCCTGCTCTAGCACTGGAGCCAGACTCTCCAGAGGTCCTTTCCAATCCCTGCTATTCTCTGATACTTCTCCCTCTGCAAAACCCTGCAGGAAAGGTGTATAGGAAGGCTTGCAAATGTTATGTACAATGGTACGTAGCTAATTTAAAGGAAAAACACAACATCAAAACATTTTTACACTGAAACACTGCAGGCAAAGGCCTGTGATAGGATAATGTATGAAGGTGTCACAGAGTCATAGAAGGGTATAGGTATGAAGTGACCTTGAAGATCATCTAGTTCCACCCCTCCTGCCATGGGCCGGGATACCTTCCACTAGACCAGGCTGCTCAAGGCCTCACCCAGCCTGGCCTTCAGCACCTAGTTAAACTAGTCCCAAGACATGGAGAGTGATGAACTTCCAAATAAAATTCATTTTCCAGGAAACCTTCCTAAGTTATGGTTATACTACTGAGACTTCCCTCTGCTTCAGGTAAAGGATACGGTGAACAACTTAGATATCTCACTCCTAAGTATTTACAAACAAACAGATACTTTAACACCTGAAGAGATGCTTTTACCATAGCCTAGAAACACATACTAAGGAAGGGCCTACAGGACACCTTGTCATGAAATATCCCAGTATCCACAGCAATGATATCGACATTAGAGGAATCCAAAATACTGCTTAAGACTTCCAAGTTAGTTAAGCATTGCCATGGCATTGTAAGGCTCTGATGAAGAGTTCAGGAGACGGATCAGAAGACTGCTGAGGAGGTAGGATGACCACCACTAAGAAATGAGACTTACACTTCGAGGCAGTCCACGGCGTCGGCCAAAATAGCCACGGCGATAGCGGCGCCGGTCTGCAGCATAGCGGCTGCCTTCTACAGGGACTCCATCTGGACCAGTGACATTAGCTGCTTCTGCACCCTAAATAGTCCAAAAAAAGTTAGAGTGGTGCAAGAGGAGAACAATGAAACAATTAGCTACAGGGAGAGGTTACCAAGAACAGAGCAGTTTTTTTTGCATTAGTTCCAAGCTACAGAGGTTTGTTTTCTTATGTTTGTTGTTCTCGACTCCATAACCAGCTACAGTTTGGATACCCTCCACCAGTGACATTCATACTCTGGGGTCATACTGCTAAGTCTCCACTGTCTCTCACCTTCTCTCCCTCGACCACATCAAACTCTACAGTCTCTCCATCACCAACACTGCGCAGGTATTTCCGGGGGTTGTTTTTCTTGATCGCCGTCTTTAAAGAAAGAAGAGAAAAAAGCCATTGTTGTACCATGATCTTACACACCCACAGCCCAGCAGAGCAGGGCAGGACACCACCTGCTGCTGCCATCACAACTATGCACCACAGCAGCTGCCACACCAAGGACTTTCAGACACAGATGTGACATGAAGTGTGACCAGCATGACAGAGATGGAATTCTGCTCCTCTCCTCTGCTGAAATCCCACCTACAGCACTGTGTCCAGTTCTGGTTTAAGAGTGACATGGAGCTGCTGGAGCAGGTCCAGAGAAGGCTATCAAGATGATCAGCAGGCTGGAGAAACTCCCCTATTGGGACAGGCTAGTAAGAGTTGGGGCTGTTCAGCTTGGAGAAGAGAAGGCTCTGTGTAGACCTCAGAGCAGCCTTCCAGTACCTGAAAGGGGCTACTAGAAAGCCGGGAAGGGGCTTTTGACAAAAGCTTGGTGTGACAGGGCAGGAGGGAATGGATTGAAATTTGGAAGAGGGCAGATTGAGACTGGAGATTAGGAAGAAACTCTTGGCAGTAAGGGTGGTGAGACACTGGAACAGGTTGCCCAGGGAGATTGTAGATGCCCCCTCCCTGGAGATGTTTAAGGCCAGGCTGGGTGAGGCCTTGAGCAACCTGTTCTAGTGGGAGGTGTCCCAGTCCATGGCAAGGGGTTGGAACTGGATGATCTTTGAGGTCCCTTCCAACGTAAACCTTTCCATGAATGTATGAAAAGCCCAAAACTACTTCCCACAAGAGTTCTAACCAGTTTGAAGCTGAGCTTGACCAGTTCAGCAAAACTGTTCTGACTGCTGCCGGGTGCTTGTGTTCCAGGCACCAGGCCAGAACACCCTTTTAGCTTTCCACCTAGCCACACCTTTCCTTACCCTGCAGCACCTCAGCACAGCTAAGAATGCTGAAGCACACATAGTATTGCTACCAAAGCCTAAGAGGGTTGCCTGTTTTTTTGATATGGGCAGAGAATGAGCTGCTCAAGTGAATTCTTTTGGGAATTACTTTAGTAAGCAAAGACTCCCACTATGAGCCAAGGCAGCTGTGCTCCCTTTCTGTGACCTATATCTATGTGACTGACCCATTCCTCAAACTCTGCTAGAAGTGGCAGCTTCTCCATAGGTGCTATATGCCAATTATTAACTTCATGGCAGATTAAAGGTTTAATTCTTTCACTAGCAAAACAACTTCAAACTCTGAGAAGCTGCATTTCAAACTCCTTCCAAGTGGCCTGCTTCAAGCTAGAACAGAACTAGCTCTGTTCAGCAGTTTTGGTTTTCAGCTAAGTCTAAGTAACTGCACTTCCTGAAATAATCTGCAGACAGCATGTGCTTCTAGAAACAATAATGTCTGACGTTTATAATTACACTAAGGGTTTGTATGAAGAAAGGCTCTTGCTTATACTTGCTCCCACAGAAACCAAGGTCGCTTCTAAATCTACAGCACCTTCTCTTGGTATATAAGAGGTAGCACCTACATGGAGAATCAGACAGGACAACTAACCCAGAACTGGCCAACAAGGTTTTCCCCATATACATCACATTCAGTCTAAAGGTGAGGGATCACAAGGGTTAAGATTCTTCCTCAGTGACTGGTGCTGAAGGGGAACTCTGTCCATTCTGCCACTGAGTCCAGCCTGGGACTTGCTCAGCACCTGCCCACAACAACAGTGACATTTACGAAAATAAAAAGCTTGCTTAGTTTTGTTTCCCAATCTGTAGAAAGGCAATAAGGGAGACAGATCTACTTAGGAAGGGAGAGGGGCTAAGAGAGCATCTGTCCTTTGTCTATCAGCTAGCTCAACCCTAACCCCCAACAGAAGGGCATACCAGACTTCTTCTCAGTAGAGGATGGACATCAGAGTAATGAAGCTCCTCAGAGATCCTCAAGATGGGTAACAGAAGATAAATTCAACAGGATTTATATTCTGTTCCAATTTTACAGACAAGCCTAAAAATCACATCTGCAGCTGACTAAGCTGCCAATAGGAGGTAGAGGCTGCTGCAGAGTGGGCTAGGATTTGTTTTGTATAGGCAACCCAGAACAATTCAGAGTAAGTCCTAGAATTCAAAATGGAAACTGTATGGCTTTACTGCCTACTACTTCAGCTGCAGGGAAACACTGCTGAAGTAAGCCTCTAACAAGCCTAAGCTCTAGGCTTGAAAAACAGACTTTTACTCTGTATATCCAGAGGCAAGAGAGCACTCTTCTGCCTGTTACTCTTCACCAGCATTCATCAGACTCCAGCTCCTTTGATTCAAAAAACAAATGTTCTGTGTTCACAGACAGCACCCAGTTTAGACAAAGCCTTTCCCTTCCCGAGGGAGCACTAATGAGCACACAGCTGTAAGACTCTTCAGAGCTAGCTCAGTGTTTTGTTTGGAAGAGTTCTTCCCACATCCTATCACCGCATCATCTGCGCATCCAGCACAATCACAGAAAGTGCCAAAATTCACTGCGCCAGTTAATGGTGCAGGTGGACCTTCTGTCTACCACCATTTTCAAGGGCATCAGCTTGCAGGACTCTCCTCCTCCCACAGGCACACTCCACAACCTATCAGTTCTTATTTTTCACACCAGCTCTAACTGACACAGTGCCCCCAGCCAACAACTAGCAGCAACCAGCCGGACATGAACACAAGCAAGGCAAAGCAAGTGAAGAACAGCTTGCAGCCCCCACAAGACAAAGTTAATTCAAAGCAAACCATGCATGGCCTAAAGAGAAAAGCATTTTAATCTGTGATAGGTTTATAAATAGCACCCAACAGCCAGACACCCAGCGTTAACCCCCATTCCAATCATGAGACCGGCCTGTTCCCTCCCCACTATGGATGTGTGCCGGGCAGGCAGGGAGGAGGCTGGAACTATTCAACTAGGTCAACCTTATTCTGAAGGGATTAGGCATGTAATCCAGCCCCTCCCCGGGAGGCAGGGAGGGAGGAGGGGCAGAACTGGCACTAATCAGACAGGGAAGCTTGCAGCACAGTTTTTGCTTACGCCATGGATTTCCCTCTCTCGCAGGGTGGCCCCATCGGGAGCTCCAGCCAGAAAGCCTCAGGCTTTGGTAACCAGCACATTCACCTACAGGAACAGCTGAGGAACATCACCAAATTGCAGCCAACCCAGGACAGAGCTGGAAACACATATTCTGCCATGCATAGCTCACCAAAAGGGTGAATCAGATGCAGGCTGAAGCAGCAAGCCACTTGTGCTCTGTGCTCACTCAAAGATGATTTCAAGCACAGGAGATGGGCAGTAAGTTCCCAAAGACATCCACACAGTTTGCATTTAGATGAATCATCTCCTCTGAGCAAAGAGGACAAAATAGTACTGATAACTTACACTAGCTTGCTGATGGCATTCACGGTTTGGCTCTGCAGGCAGCTTTCCCACACAGAACAACACTGATCCATGTTAGCTCTGTCACTGAGAACACAACAGCCATTTCCTAGGATATCTTTTCCCAGGACTCAAAGTGACCACATTGGTCTTCAAGGTAGTTTTTACAGGGCTGCCTACCCAGCAGGTATTTCTCTTCCTAGAACTCGTCTCATCCTTCTCTGGACACACTCCTAATTGAGTTGCAGATGCAGCATCTCTATCAGCACACATACAGCACATTGTCACTAAGGAAGGAGAGTGACCCTCAGGCATCAGTACATGCTTTGAGAGCTCTTGCTCCCCAAGTCCACCAGCTGAAGAGGGAATGTCTGCTGCATACCCTTCCCAACAGCATCTTCACTCACTGCAGGCACTAGAATGACTCCCTTCATTTTTCAGGTAATGGGTCTGTACACCTTGACCCAGTAAAGCAGTTATCCTTGTTTGTTGAGTCATGAAGCCACAGGAACTAACTGCACTGACCAGCAGGACCAGAGAAGCAAGCACCCCTCTGGGCTCAGCCACAGCTTGAGGACTGGATTCAGTTTGGTGGCCTTCATTGCCAGAAAGACATTGAGGGGCTAAAGTGGGTCCAGAGATGGGCAAAGCTGCTGAAGGGTCTGGAGAGAAGCAGCTGAGGGGAACTGGGGTTGTTTAGCCTGGAGAAAAGGAGGCTGAGGGGGAGACCTTTCTGGCTCTCTACAACTCCCTGAAAGGAGGCTGGAGTAAAGCTGAAGTCAGTCTCTTCCCAGTAGCAAGTAATAGGATGAGAAAAAATAGCCTCAAGTTGCACCAGGGGAAGTTTATTTGTTTCTAATATAAAATCTAAACTGCTCCACCAGGGTTCTCAAGCACTGGAATAAGTGCCCCAGGAATGCTGTCAAATCCCTATCCCTGAACGTGTTTAAGAGGCAGGGATGTGGTGCTGAGGGACAAGGCTCAACACCAGACTTGGCAGAGTTATGGAATGCTTGGATGGGATCTTAAGTGTCTTTTCCAACCAAACCAATTCTACAATTCTATGTTAACAGCTACATACACAAATCCTTGTCCTCTGTGACCAACTCCATGTTTCCTGGTCACATTTGATGGAAATGCTGCCACTTACTCTACAAAGCAAGAGCCTCATTAAAAGATGGCATTAAGCATGACTTTTAAACACATGGGCCTGCACAAGCTCCATGGGCAGGATTTAATTTCCCTGGTTAAGTAAAAGTCTCAGATGATGCAAAACTAGACCTAGGCCAAGTAATCAATTTACATCTGCATGGAAACAGCATCCTCTGTCTTCTCACTAGTTGCCTGTGACCTGAAAGTTGCAGCATAATCTTAGAACAGCTACTGACAGCTCAAGGGAAAGTTTACCAATGACAGGCTGCTTGGGCAACCTCTGTGCTTGGGCACACTTGGCACATGGCCTTCCTCCTTTTCTTCGTAGGAGCAGCTGTCCCATGCAGCAACAGCTGATGGCAATCCAGGCTGGTCAAGAGCCAGGCTAGATCACTTTTTCTCTAATACCAGGGAGGGCAGACAGACCAGACATTCAAATGAAGAGGATTGCAAGAAACAGAAGACAATAAGCTTGAGGAAATGAGGAGGAAAAAGTAGCAAAGTATTTACAAAACAGGAGTCACATCCTTAGGGGAGGAACAATCAAACAAAACGCCACAAGAGAGAGAAATCTGCAGTAAGAAAAAAGAAACCATGAAAGGTTCCAATACATACTCCTTCAGTTTCAAGTCCAGAGAACAGGAAAACATCCTAATAGTCCTGCCTGAAAAAATTCAGCACACATGCCTGTTCAAAGGATTTGCAGGCAATATTCTGAGAAGCCAAGCCAAGGCCAGGTGGCTATTCCAGAGCTGCCTCCAAGCCCTGTCACAGCAGTGACTGTGCTGAGAGCCGCGTGCTGTCTTACCTGATGAACAAACACATCTTCTTTGGTATCGTTTCTGCGAAAAGAAAGTGAGAAGTAAGAAGAGTTGAGGCTAAGAGACTTAAATAGAAAGGCCTGACTTCACGAGAGAAGGCCTCCTTCCCCCAGCCTGGATTCCAATCATTCTATGCAAGTTTAGGCTACCAAGACTCCACTCTCAGTCCCCAGGATGATATGCTTGACAGCAGAAAGGTCTCCTCGCCTTCTAGAAGGGTAAAGGGATAGGGAAGTGGAGGTTCTCTAATCTTCTGGTAGACATTCAGTATTTTGTTTTGACACAGGGCAGTTAATGACTAGATTGCTTGCCTTTCACTATTGCACCACCACCCCTCCACCCCCAAAAAACCCCACAAATACAACTTCCACAGGGACTGTAACCTGAGCTTTTACCCCAGAGGTCAAGCAAGACTATCAACAGGATTGGCTACAGCTGTTAACAGAGCTCTCCTTTCAGTGAAACTCAAAGCAACCATGCACAAGATGTGCTAGTAGAGTCCACTGGAGGGGAAATCGGAATCTAGATATAAACAGGAGGTTATCCAGATTGGACCAGACAGTTCAGACAGGCCTCCACATGTAAACTGTGAAGACAGCTCCAAGACCTTGATTCTTTGTTCCCACAGACCAGAAAGAGCCCAGCCTCTGTCACCCGTTCACTTAGTTCCTTCTCCGCAGAGGGAGCAGGTAGGTCAGTTTGTGAAGCTAAGGCAGAACACAAAAGGTTTTAGGCTGGACTGAATCAATAGTGGACCTCAGATTAGGCAGAAGGCTAACAAGTTGTTACACCACATCTGAAGGCTCTCAGATGGACTGTTCTGAAAAATTGGAGTACTTCATAATTCACATTTTTATCCTAATCTTGCACATCACTGGATAGTCTCCAGAGAGTGGGATTAATACTGGACCAGAACTAGCTTTAGATCCATACAACAGGGGCTGTCCTGTCCCTTTCTACACTGTTCCACTTACCCAAATCTACCCGTTGTCCATCAAGGACTAACAGTACAAAACAGCTTGCCAGGGATGGCTTTTAGAAGACAAGCATTCACCATGCAGGAGCTTCACATTTCATAAAGCACACAAAGCATCTGAACCCTTCAAGTCCATGACATGTTCCAGCCTTAAAAACCAGCTTCCTCCAGTAACTTGGAAATGTGAGTCTTGTGTAGTTAAGGTTGGAGTGTGATCAGTATCACCTACAGCTATTTGTGTCATCAATGACACTCAGATTTGTATTCAGAGGAAAAGAGAGAAAAAACCAGAGAATTTCTATGAACCCAGGCCTGGAATACCTTCATGATATCACAAAAATCTCTCAGTGGATTTAGAGGAGGTATTTTGACCAATCAGTTAAGACTTCAATTTTTATTTCCCCTCCCGCCCCAATCTTACTCACACCTTAAAAATAAAGCCAGGCAGCCATGAGAGAACATACAGCTCAGTAAAGATGCAAAATGAGTAAGTCTGAGCAACAAGTAAAAGACCAAATTTGCAACAAGCTTGACCTTTTATTCTTCCTCCTCAGACACAGCAGAAAGTACGTGCGTGTGGAGGAGAAGTAGCCCCCCAGGATGACAGTTTGTTGAATGCCTGACCAAATGTGGCTATCAACTGCATGAACTTGCAGTCAGGTCCATGGGCCCCTGTTGTAGTTACTAACACATAGCATATTAGCTGTAATACGAGTCTTAGTCCAGTATAAACATGAATGTTGTAGTTTAAACATACCTGTTGATAAAGCCATATCCATTTCTGACGTTGAACCACTTGACTGTGCCAAGAACTTTGGTGGCTGGAAACAAAAAGTTCAAGAAGTTATTCTAAAACACAGGGAAGTACAAGAAGGTAACAAAGCCACTTCTATACCTGCACATGAAGTCAAACAGACCTATTCTGTTCCCTTAACACTTGGAGTGCACCTCCATCTCCAACTTTAGCTTATACTAACGCAGTAGTAGGAAGCAGTGCTTCAACACTGAGCTTCCCACCCAGCATTTAAGTCAACTCCCTTTTGAAATGTGCCCATCCATCCCTTCGCTACTTCTTAGACCAGAAGCAGGCAGTGAAGCTGAAAATCCCGCTGCCCTCCATGACTTCTCTTTAGCTTCACAGTTAGACATGATCTGAAAAACAACCACAACACTTGTTTTGAAGTCCCCTCTTTCACTCAGACTTACCCTTCCTTTCTTCTGAAGGCAGAACTAGCCAGGAGGACCAATACCAAGCACCACACAACTCTCAAGTGGAAAGGCAGCAAACTCTTATTTGGGACAGCTCTTTCAAGCATTGCCAACATAACTCTGACCCAACAATTTTTGGGTTTTCAATTATTTCCTTTAACTGGTAAATCACAGAAGCTCTCTAAACTGACCAACTTCATATTCCAAGACTTCTGAGATCAAGACAAGTTCCTATCTCAACCCCAAAGTGGTATCTCACTTAGAAGACAAATGGCAGTGTCTAATAGGACCTGGTGAAACCTGTTCCTCCAACACACAGAAACGTGTGGGAGCAACTCAACAGTAATGGAGGCAGCTGAACCTCTTCTTCCCTCTCAGTAACTGGGTGGTGGCCACAAATCCGTACTTTTCAAACCAGTAGGGACATGAGAATTTTGAGCTCTAGACTTTCACAGATTTATATTTATTACATAGCATGAACACAACTACCTAAGCAAGCTACTCTGCTGATTTGAAAAGGGTCTGGTCACCTACTGGTTTTTAAAAACATTACATGTTTGAGAGGTTGGATGAACCCAAGATGCAATTAAAAGGTAAATAGTCTATAGAATCTCAACTTCAAAATCCAAGCCAGTCTGCTAGAGGCAAGAAGACAACACTGCAAATCATAATCTATGTCTGCTCTACACCTGCATTTTCCACTACACATCCATCAGGACACAATAGAGCTACATAAACCTTTGTCGTCACAAAGCCTTGCCATCTTTCTGCACCCCTTTGACAGAGTAATTCTGGCTCCTCCTATGAACATAAAGTTGCAGTAGCAATGTTTCCTGATAGGAGTCCACTGCATTACTGCTGCTGTTCTTCATCAACAGTTGGCTGGAGATGCACCAGCCAAGAAGCCCCAACAGCATCCTGGTCCGTATCAGGAATAGTGTCACCAGCAGGATCAGGGAAGCAAGTGTCCCCCTGGACTCAGCACTGGGGAGTCCACACCTTGAGGACTGGGTTCAGTTTTGGGGCCCCCATTTAAAGAAAGACATTGAGGGGCTGGAGTGGGTCCAGAGAAGGGCAACAAAGCTGGTGAAGGGTCTGGAAAGGAGCAGCTGAGGGGACTCAGGTAGTTTAGCCTGGAGAAAAGGAGGCTGAGGGAAGACCTTTCTGGCTCTCCACAACTCCCTGAAAAGAGGCTGCAGCAAGGTAGCAGTCATTCTTTTCTCTGTATTAAGAACTGATACAATGAGAGGAAATGACCTCAAGCTACATCAGGGGAAGTTTAGATTAGATATTAGAAGACACTGCTCCACTGGATTCTTAAGACTGGAACAGGCTGCCCAAGGACATGGTTGAATCCCTATGCCCAGAGGTGTTTAAAAGAGGTAGAATGTGCTGAGGAACACTGTTTAGCACTGGACTCAGTGAGTGATCAGTTACAAAGTTAGTGAGTGATCAGATACAATGATCATAAAAGTCTTCTCCAACTAAAACAATTCTATAGATGGCAATAACAGGCCTATTCTTACTGCATTTTTAGAAGTAAAGGTTTTGGCCTCCTTGAATGCTCTTCCAGCAGAAAATGTTTTTATTCAGAAGAAGCAAAACCATATTAAGACTGAGACAGTCGCTAAGGACTCTATTTAGAACAGCATTCATTCCCAAACTGTTTTGTTCAGAGATAAATCCCCCAAGCTTCACTGTCAAGCACTGATTCAGTAAGAAGCCTTCAGCATTGACATTCATAGCTGTGCTTTCAACTTAGTTGCATGCAGACATCACTCAGTTCAGATGGTTCCTGCTGCCTCTGCAAAGGCATTGCCTGTATGCAAGACCTAACCACACTGAGACAAGCCAAGAGAGGAAGAAGGGGTAAATACCAGAAGCAGTGGCCAGTGGCACATGCAGGTTTTAGCCTATTTTAAGACAAGACTAATACCACTGATTCCCCCCAACATCCTCTCCCTCCCCCATAAAATCGCTATTGAAGCTGTCAGCCTGCTTCAGATTAGGAAGTGGGTGAAAGCCCAGGAAGCCCGAAAAAAACCCAAAACAACAACCTTGGAGAAGTCAGAAAGCTGGTGGAAGGAAGTAGTTAAAATTCACTCTACCTGACCAGCTGGCTGCTCTAAGTGGATGTTCTCACACAGAGCTTCAGAATGATGGGACCTCTGAAGATCATCTAGTTCAACCTCCCTGCTAAAGCAGGATCACCTAGAGTCAATCACACAGGAACACATCCAGATGGGTTTAGAATGCTTCTAGAGATGAAGACTCCACAACCTCTCTGGGCAGCCTGTTGTAGAGCTCTGCTAACTTCAAAGGGAAGAGTTTTCCCCTCATGTTTATAGGAAAACTGTTGTGTTCCAGTTTCTGCCCACTGCCACTTGCCTTGTCCCCAGACAATACTGAGAAGAGCCTGGCCTCATCCTCCTGACACTTGCCTTTTGAGTATTGATAAGCACTGAGATTCCTTGCCTCCCTCTTCAGGTCTCCTCCACATTTTTCCCTTCTGCACAAGCTGCCAGAGGCCAGAGCTGAGTCTCCCATGGATTCCCTCAAACAGCAGTGCCCACGGGAAGTCTTACAGACTCCGTTAGGTATTACCGTGGGTGAAGAACCTGCAACACATTAATGCGATACCAAAGATCCATGTGGCCACGCTACAGACATTGCTAAGCCTGAGCTGCCCAGGCTAAGAGATCAGGCAAGGAGGAAGACAAGTTCAGTGCAAACTGTAATAAGGTCTACCAACCAGTCAGAGGAGGTAGTTGATGTGATGACACAGACCCCATCAGCAAGTAAAAGCTTTTGTATTTCTACAAGACACCAATGATACCAGGATAAACAACACCCCTGTCCACAAAGGTACAGCCTTTTTGCTAGTTTAAATAAGAAAAGCCCAAGCTGCCTGTAACCAAAGGAGAAGAAAAAGCTGACTAAGCTTTATCCTTATTCCTAAAAGTCGGACATGGAGATGTCCTGGACAAGCATCAGACCTTGCTTCTAATGGGATCTAAGAAGACACTGAACCAAACATAATGACAACACCATAACAGACTCATAGTGTTAGGGATTTGAAGGGACCTCAAAAGATTGAGTCCAAGCCCCCTGCCAGATCCATTAACAGAGACATCCGAGGTAGAGTGAACATAAATCACCTTCCAATTCACATTATCAGTGATCATTTTCCTTACAGCTCCTGCTCAAGGTCTCGCCTAAAAAGCCCAGTGTGCAAAACTGTCACCGCAGCACTTTTCTGTTCCCTCCTAGACCAAAAAAGCCACTTGGGCCCTCACTTCTTCCCCACCTTGTCTCCCCTTCCAAAAAAAAAAAAAAAAAGCAGCAACAGGTGACAAGAGAAAAAACATTACCAAGAATGAAACAAGCGATGTTAAGGGAAGAAGCGGCAGGCACAGTGACAGATGCGAGTGTGCCTTGACTGATTAGTGACAAATCTGATAACAGAACATGGGGAAAAACACCCCACACCGACCACACCTCCAATTTCTGTTCTGCTAGACTCCTTCCTATCTCAGCTGCAGAGAAACTCCATAGCTGGCTCCTCCATCTGCTTTCAGCACCTTTCCTTCAGAAGGGAAGGCACTGTCTTTCCTTAGGGAAGTCCTGGAGTCCGAAGTAGTAGCCAGCCTCAACTTCGCCCTCTTGAAGTTATAAACAGCAGATCTCTATTTCCTCTGCCATTTTCAACAGGTTGATGCTATTTAATCATAATGATACCTTCTCCCCAAACATGCCAAACCCAGCTACGGGCTGCCTCCGAGCACAGCTATGGGAGCTGGGCATTTTGCTTGTTCTGCTAAAACGAACAACAACTAAAAAGCCCCAAAGCGCTAAACGCAGAGGTATTAGTAAAGCGGCATTCTTTATATACAGAGAAGTTGAGCAAAGGCCTTAAGCTAATGGGAGGGGGCCGACACGGGGTTCAGCAGCAACCCCTTTCCAAGGGGAGATGCCCCGGCAGGTGCCAGGAAGCCCAGCAACATGGCTGCACGTCCCTCACTACCCTCGGCCGGCCCCCGGAGAAGAGCTCAGGGGAGGTGGGAAAGGGAACGACGCCGCTGCCCCACAGGTGCGCCCGCTCAACTGCAACTTGTCTTTCCAAGCCGGAGAAGGCGGCAGAATGAGCGACAGCAGAGCCCCCCCGCATCGTTGCCTGAGTGACAGCCGCGGGGCGGGGAGCCGGTATGGGCCATGGGCGGCGGCTCTGTGCTGTCCTGTCCCGTGCACCCCCGGCTTCCCCTCCGCAGGTGCCCCGAGAAGTTGGGAGCGGGGCCCAGCACTCACCCAGCACTTTCTTCTCCGTTTCGACCGCGGCGGTTGTGGCTGTCGGGGTGGTTGCGGTGGTGGTGGTGGCGGCGGCAGCGGCGCCGGGAGCCGCCTCACCAACAGCCGCGCTCGGCGCGGCGGCGCTGACAGGGCTCTTGGGCTTGGCGTCCGGGCCCGCGAGAGACGGCGGCGCAGGGGCTCCGGCCGGAGAGGCGGCGGCGGTTACGGTGGTCGCAGTGGTGACTGCGGTGGGCGCCGAGCTGGGGGTGTTGGTCTCCGCCGCCTCGCTCATGGTGCCTGGCAGGAAAGTGAGTGCGCGGCGCTTAGCGGCCGGTGTCCCGAGGGCCCGCGCTGGGTCTTACTGCCCCCAAAATGGCCCCGCCGAAGTTTTTAACACAGTCAGCGGGGGCCGGCGAAGGCAGCGGAGCAGCCTCATTAGCATTTAAAGGGGCCGCGCCGGCATATTGGCTGGGGAGTGGCTCGGCTCGGCTCGGCTCGGCTCGGCTCGGCTCGGCTCGGCTCGGCTCGGCTCGGCTCGCGTTGCGTTACATTGCAGGTGGTAGAAATGCCAATTTAACCCAGGGTTGAAATCCCTCATGACCTGACCAAGCTGTGCTTCAGCTTAGGCTACAATTTGTACGTGTTCAAAAAGTTCATCAAAAGGTGCTCGGCCCTGATAGCGAGACCAGGAGAAACGCTTCGTGTTCCCTCGTGTGAACTTGGTTTAAGAACCGGTTCAAGAAGTCGCAGTGATAAGCTGACAGAGGTCTGTGTTTTGCAGCTCCTCTTTGCGGGGAAGAACACCACGCACCCCTCCTAACTACTAACAAGCAAATTTCACGAAGCAATGAACTGGCAAAAGAAGAGAAACCATCCGGAGACGGTGTGCGAAGCATGCTCCACCTCTTACTTGCTGCTTGAGTCCCGTGTCTGCCACTCCTATAGCAGCAGCTTGGGGCAGCCCAGCGTATCACCCTTGGTAATTGCAATGCCTCGGGCACTGCAGCACCAGAAACAGGCGTTTGGAGAGAGAAGACCACCCCCTCCGTGTTCTTCCTGTGCCTCCTGCTGCCCAAGTTGGAAGAAAGGTAGGAAGCAGAGGCTGGCTGGGCAGCACGGTGCTCTGCTGAATGCTAGACCATGGACTGAAATATCCAAGGTGAAGACACCCATCAGAAAGGGATGGAATACTCTGAGCAAAAGCTGAGAGAAAACAGCGGCTATGAAGCAGCAGAGAGGCCTAGCAATGGGTGTACTTTGCGTATTGCTACTGCGATACCCCAGGTAGAAGGTGTCTGAGCCAAAGTAATGGAGAACCAGACCTGCTTCTCACCTGTGTTAGTCAGAGTGGCTTATGTAGGATGAAAGTTACCTAGCCTGGGGTTTGTTGCTGTTTGACTTTTGGAAGGGAACTGAACCCAGTTGACAAATGTCAGTAAAGATGCAGTTCAGCAAGTAAAAGTTAAGATATACCAGCAATGGGGTTCCTTGTAAGAGTGGAGTTCAGCCTCCTTAAAGTGTAGGCATAACTGAATGTTTCTTAATTAGATAACCACGTATTCCTCTTTGCACAATAAACTGCCTTTTATTTTTTTTTTTCCCCAGCAAATGAGCTGATTTTTGATAGTCTTTTCATTTTCCTTACTAAATGTGCAGCTCAGACCATTACTTAATGTGTATTGTCTAACCCTCAGAATAGGTACAGAATTACTCGTTCTTTCTTTTGGATTCTGGGAGGCCTTTACTGATGGATCACAAGCATCAATAACTGTTTCATCCAGCATCACATGTGACCCACTGGGATTATTGTCTCCATCTTGGTGATGGAGAACAGAGGCTAAAGGAGATTAATTGTCTCTGCTGATTCTGTGAAGCTGCCTTGAACATATATGCATTTCATAGAATCATTAAGGTGGAAAAAACCTTTAAGATCATCAAATCCAACTGTAACCTAACTACCATGACCACTAAACCATGCCTGAAGCACCACATCTACAGTTTATTGAACATCTCCAGGGATGCTGACTCCATCGCCTCCCTGGGCAGCCTGTCCCAACACCTCACCAGTAAAGAACTTTCTCCTAATGTCCAATCTAAACCTTCCCTGGTGCAACTCAAACCTATTTCCTCTCGTCCTATCTCTTGTTACTTGGGAGAAGAGACCAACACCAGCCTCATTCCAGCCTCCTTTCAGGTAGCTGTAGAGAGCAGTAAGATCTCCCCTCAGCCTTCTCCAGGCTGAACAACCCCAGCTCCCTCAGTTATTTCTCCTATGGTGCCCTCCAAACCCCTCACCAGTCTTGTTGCTCTTCTCTGGACACTCTCCAGCCCCTCAATGTCTTTCCTGTCTCGTGGCATCCAGAACTGAATCCAGCACTCAAGCTGTGGCCTCACCAGGGCTAAGTACAGGATCACCATCACTACCCTACTCCTGCTGGACACACTGGTTCTGATCCAGGCCAGGATGCTGTTGGACTTCTTGGCCACCTGGGCACACTGCTGGCCTATGTTCAGCCATCTACCAGCACCCACAGATCATTTTCCATTGGGCTGCTTTCCAGCCACTCTGCTCCAAGCCTGTAGCATTGCCTGAGGTTGTTGTGACCAAAGTGCAGAACCCAGCACTTCATCGTTTTAAACGTTACAGGGTTCTTAGCCCATGGAACTGGCCTGTCCAGGTCCCTGTGCAGAGCTCTCCTAACCTCAAGCAGATCAACAGTCCCTTCCAGCTCAGTTTCATCTGGAAACTTTCTGAGGGTGCCTGGATCCCTACATCTGTGGGGAAATCTGCCTTAAATCTTTGCTTTCATTTCTTTGTGCAGAACCTGCTTATACCATGCTGGCTGTAGAAAAGATCTTGAAATGCACTATTTAAGGCTTAGTTATTGAATGACAGAGTGGAAGAGCTAATATTCATCATTGTTCTAAAAATGTAATGAGTTTAAATCAACCCCAATGAATTCTGAGTGATGGGAATTGGCATAAGCATGCAGTAAGAATTCTAGAGTAGGTAGGTAGAACATTTTTGATGATTTATGGATATGAATAATGTTTCTTACTTATAAAGTAGCTCCTTAGGGGCCTCAGGCTCTACTGAGAAACCTGAAGGAAAGCCTGGATTGCTGAAGGTTTTTCACAGTGGATGACATGCAAGATGGCTGCATTTACCTGTTTATAACAGGATACACTGAACCAAGAGTGGTGTGGTTGATAAGACTGAAGGATAGGATGGGTACCATCCAGAGGGAGCTGGACAGTATGGAGAAGTGGGCTGAGGAGGATCTCATAAGGTATGGCCTCCCAAGAGCTGAGTACAGGGTGACAGTCCCTGCCCTGGCCCTACTGGTCACACTATTGCTAATCCAGGCCAGGATGCTGTTGGTATTCTTGGCTACCTGAGCACGCTGGTGGCTGCAAGTTGCATCAAAGCAAACCAGAACTCTGAAGAACAGATTGCAGAGAGGAACTCAGCTCTGCAAAGTAAAAAGTGTCTTAAAGTCTGATTAATGCCTTTATGGGAGGCTGTGGCACACACATGCTCCAGAAATGGCTCTTCTCTCTGTTGCGCCAAGAGCTAAATACTGCTGAACCAACACCAGCTCCCAGTGGACTGGCAACCCAAGGGAGCAAGGCTGTTCTCCTGGGAAGTTGTGTTACACCAACATGGAAGAGGAAGGATTTAGGAGCTTGCTTTCCCATTCTATTCTAACACCAGGATCAACAGTCCATTCAGATGTGCTTACCTGATGGCTGCATGTAAGACAGAAGAAATTCCTCAAGTCTGAATCATAATAAAACCCCATCCAGTCTTTCCTCCCTTTATCAACAGCAATAATCAAAGCATTGGCCTTTTCTGAATTATTTCTGCTTGCTTAATATCCATCTGATAATTTACAAGATACTACTGAAAGAGTTAGAACATTACCTTTAGACAGTTTCCTGAAGCAGTGAAATCAGCCAGTACCTGACAGCACACAGAGAGAGGCATGCTGCAGGATGCTGCTGTCTGAGCAGACAGTGGCTTTCATAGAATGGTTTGGTTTGGAAGGGATCTCCAAAGGTCATCCACTCCAAGCCCCTACAGTCAGCAGGGACATCCTTCACTAGATCAGCTTGCTCACAGCCTTGTCCAGCCTTACCTTGAATATCTCCAGGGATGAGGCCTCAATGCCCTCCTTGGGCCACCTGTTGCCGCATTCCAGCACCACCGTGGTTCAGAACTTGTTCCTCACATCCAATGTAAATCTGCTCTTCTCTCATTTCAAACCATTGTCCCTCATTCTGTCACTGCAGGCCTCTGCACACAGTCCCTCTGCAGCCTTCTTGTAGCCCCCTTCAGACCCTGGCAGGCTGCTATTAGGTCTGCCTGGAGCCTTCTCTTCTGCAGGTTGAACAACCCCAGTTCCCTCAGCCTGTCTTCATATCAGAGTTGCTCCAGCCCCCCGATCATCTTCATGGCCTTCTTCTGGACCCTCTTCATCAGGTCCATATCCTTCCTGTGTTGAAAGCTCCAGAGCAGGATGCAGCACTCCAGGCAAACTCTCACCAGAACAGAATAAAGTGGCAGAATCACCTCTCTCCATCAGCTGGCCATGCTCTTTTTGATGCAGCATGATGCAACGTGATGTATATGGCATTGTCTGAGGTCATAAAAAACAAGCCAGTTCCTGTTACAGTAAATACCATTCCCCTGCCCTACATTGAGGAATACTTTTTTCTTACTTCTTCCCAGAAATGTCCAAACTTGAAGAGCATCATCATACGCAGAAAGCGGCTCCACTTCCCTTTTTTCTCCCAGTAAATTGATCTTATATATCTGTGCTGAAAAGCTAAGAGAGAGGCAAAGAGGTTCCTTCCAGCCCCTGACATTCTGTGATTATGTGGTTTTGAACTGCAAGGCATGCTAACCTTCCAAGGCCAGCAGCAGTAATGGGCTTGCCAACATTTGTCGTTCTTAGTTACTCAACGTCCAACACTGAGTCCAGTCAGTCAGAGCCTGTAGATGGCACTAAAAGATGGGGAATAGCAACACTTCAGCCTGTGGTTGAGGAAGAGCAGCTGCCTTCTCATTTCAGTGCAAAGACTTCCACTAACCTAGGGCCATGCACTGGTGGCAGTTGATTCTTGGAGGGACATTTCTTTCTTACACCTCATGCATTTCTCCTGAGGTTCTCTGGACACACAGGAAACACCATGTACCTCTGTTGTAAACTCAGTTTCAAAATTGAACACCACAAATAATATTCTCTAAAGAAGAGTAGCAAGGACAATGCCTCATTCATAGGTGGGATCACACACAAACTAATGGAGTAGACTGAGGGGGGATCTCATTCATGCTGATCAGTATCTAAAGGGTGAGTATCAGGGGGATGGAGCCAGACTTTTTTCAGTGGTGTCCAGACAGGACAAGGAGTAATGGACACAAACTGGGACTCAGGAAGTTCTATGTAAACATAAAGAAAAAAATCCTTCCCTTTGAGGATGTCAGAGCATTGGAACAGGCTGTCTAGAGAGGTTGTGAAGTCTCCATCTCTGGAGGCATTCTGAACCTGCACACGTGTTCCTGTGTGATTGACTCTAAGTGGTCCTAGTCTAGCAGGGGAGTTTGGACCGGATGATCTTTGGAGGTCCCTTCCATCCCCTACCATTCTGTGATCCTGTGAAAGTTGGCTATCCCTCATTGAGGGCCCATTGATGGGTAAGAGCCAGCAGCAGCACAACAGCTCATGAAGCAAGAGAAGACTGCAGCCATCTGGTATGCAGATAGCCAGCTGAAGTAACTGAGATGCCATTTGTCCACAGTAATGTCTGGTCAGCATTTGAATTAGCAAACTGAATATGGCAAAGAAAAAGCCATCCTGGGACCTTGAGCGAGTGCAGTGGTCAAAGCCCTGACTGTGGACTTTAATACAAAGCAAAACCTTGTACAGCAGAATGCTGCCTAGTCCTGCATTGTGTTAGCTGAATTAAGGGCCTGGCATTGTGTGCCATGCTGGTCCTGATGCCACCCTGCAACAGCTGAGCACTTCCCACCTGGGTGCTAAGGGGCATGACACATCTGTCACACTGAGAGGTATAAAAGATGTGAGAATAGGTTTTCAGGGAGTCCTGGGCCCCTGGCTTTGCATGTGTCATCATCAGCTGGTGTCCATGCAAAGTGTGTTAAGCTCCATCTCCCAGCTCTATGCATTTTCCCTCTCATAACTGCTCTCACCTGCAGTATCCCATGGACTGGACTCTACTGCAGCTGTGGCATAGACCATAATTCTGTAAATGCAGCGAGCTATAAACTCAGCGACATGGGCAGTAGGATTCAGGCACTCACAAGAAGTTTGCAGATGACACCAAGTTGTGTGGTCCAGTTGACATGGTGGAGGGAAGGGATCCATCCAGAGGGACTTGGACAGGCTAGAGAGGTGAGCCCAAGCCAACCTTATCAAGCTCAACAAGGCCAAGTGCAAGGTCCTGCACCTGGGTTGGGGCAATCCCAAGCACAAATCCAGGATAGGCAAGGAGTGACTCGAGAGCAGTCTTGAGGAGAAAGACTTGGGGGTGTGGGTGTCAGTTGGTGACAAAGTCACCATGAAATAGCAATGGTCACTGGCAGCTCAGAAGGCAGCTGTGTGCTGGGCTGCATCCAAAGCAGGGAGAGCAGCAGCACAGGGAGGGGATTGTCCCTTTGCTCTGCTCTGCTGAGACCACACCTGCAGTTATGGTGTCCCAGCTTAAGAGAGACATGGAGCTGTTTTAGCAGGTCCAGAGGAGGCCACCAAGATGATCAGAGGGTTGGAGGACCTCCCCTGTGGGGACAGGCTGAGAGAGTTGGAGCTGTTCAGCCTAGAGAAAAGACTGCTCCTGGAAGACCTTAGAGCAGTCTTCCAGTACCTGAAGTGGGCTACAAGAAAGCTGGGAAGGGACTATATTTACAAGGACTTGGAGTGGCAGGATGAGAGGGAATGGACGGAAGCTTGAGGAGGGAAGATTGAGACTGGAGATTAGGAAAAATAATTGACAGTAAGTATGATGAGACACTGGAACAGGTTGCCCAGGGAGATTGTGGATGCCCCCTCTCTGGAAGTGTTCAGGGCCAGGCTGGATGAGGTCTTGAGCAACCTGTTCGAGTGGGAGGTGTCCCACTGGAAAGAAGCTGAAATGGCTTCTGACAAGTGAAAGATTAATTCAAAGTTCTTAAAAAAAAAAAAAAAGTTACAGCAAGTAGAAGTTTTCATTCAGTCTAACCCCCTGTGCCAAAGCAGCACACCTACAGTAGGTCACACAGGAACATATCCAAGCAAGTCTGGAATGTCTCCAGAGAAGGAGACTACACAACCTCTCTGGGCAGCCTGCTCCAGGGCTCTGCAACCCTCATAATGAAGTTTCTCCTTCTGTTCACATGAAACCTCCTCTGCTCCAGCTTGCACCCATTGTCCCTTGTCCTGTCATTGGCCATCCCTGAGCAGAGCCTGGCTCTGTCCTCTTGACACTGCCCTGCACATCTTAATAAACATGAATGAGGTCACACTTCAGGCTCCTCTGCTGCAAGCTACAGAGCCCCAGCTCCCTCAGCCTGTCCTCAGCAGGGAGACGTTCTACTGCCTTCAGCGTCTCTGTGGCTTCGTGCTGGATTCTTTCAAGTAGTTCCCTGATGTCCTTCTTGAACTGAGGGGTGCAGACCTGGACACAATATCCTGGATGCGGCCTCACCAGGGCAGTGTCATGCTTTTAAGTGTTTGCTTATGAGAGTGCTGCCTTCTGGACTCTGGAAGGTTTCCCCTGGACATCTGCTGAGAGTTCACCCTGAGAGCTTTGCTCTGTTTGCTGGGACTAACTTTTGAATGTCTGAACTTTCCTTCTGCTGTCGGTTTCATGTAAGAAAGTTTGTCTTTCCAAAACTAAAAGTGAAGGGTGGAGGGTGAAGTGTTACTGCCAGAATGCCTTACCAACATGGGCGATAACAACGAGGTCACCACCCTCGTGGTAACATGGTTCTATCAAAAGATCAATGAGAACTACACTTCCTATCTCACTGTTTCAGTGTCAGAGAAAGAGGAAAGAGCTCTGAGTCATGCTCAGCACCATTTGAAAACAGCAGGGAGCAGAAAAAAGAAGGGAGAGCAAGAATGTCAGAAAATCTCATTTACGCTGACTTGAACTTGACCGACTCAACGAGACCCAGACAGCAGATCACTGACATCCAAGGTAGGTCAATCTGGCTGCACTCAGCTTTCTTTGTATTCTTCAGCCTTCTTCCTATGTATTTTGAAAGAGTGCCATGGAGCACCAAAGCCACAATGAAGACAAAGGAAATGTGAAGGCCCAGTGAAGGTGGAGTGGCTGCATCAATTTTTTTACCACAAGGAAGGGGATTGTTTAAGTTCTGTTTTTCATTTGTTAAGGTGCAAGGGATTTTGCAAGGAAGAGCTTCTTGTGTGATATTAAGAGTAGTTTCCATCAATGAAGGAGATGATTCCACAGCTGAGTGTCAACTGGTTCTGAATCAGGAATGTTCTCACACAGCAGACATTCCTGCAGTACTGAGCATCTCACGTTCCTGGTGTTCATAGCAGTCTCCTGTAGCCTGTTTTTGCTTGCTGACCACAGGAGGCAACGCTTCAGGGTTTTTCCTCCTGGCTCTGTCTGTAAAAAGCACTTTAATAAACCAAGCATAAAATGTTTCATGGACAGATTTAGTCCAGGACTTGAATTCTGCATGTCTTTGCAAAATTCTAACCTAAGAATTAGTGCATAAACTTTTGCACTGCTTTTGCTACACCTGCATAAAATTACATCCTAAAATAACAGCCTTCAAACATTTAATTTTCTCTGCATTTAATTTTCTATTTTTCTTTCCTTTTTTCTTCTTTCCTTTCTTCCCCTTTCCCACCTTCCCCTGCCCCCNGAGATCCCTTGATGCCTCTTTGGAGATGGCTGCAGTGTCTAATGCCCCCAAATCCAGTGTTTCTACCATGTCTCTCAAGAGGTTACATCGCAGCTAAATGGACAGGCACCACAAGAGATGTCACTTGACTAAAAATTCGATTTTGCTTATCATTTAAGCCACGTATTCCTACTTACAGCTTGTCTACGGGTGTAACAGCGCTTTGATGCCTCTCTGCTTTCTGGCAGATCCCTATCAGCTCTTTTCTTCCATCCCCTTCAGTTACGCTCGGTATTTTTCCAGGAATTACAAGGATTTTAGAGAAAAGACCTCAAGTATTGGTTTCTGCAATGGCTTCTCCTCTAGTATGCTATTCTCTCATAGAAAGTGGATCAAATGGAGTGTTCACAAAGCAATGAAATCAATTCCATAAGCTAGAAGAATGCATTTCAAACTCACAAAAGACATTAGCTCTGTATTGTGAGAGAAACTCAGTGGCTCAGCCCTGTAAGTTAGGATGACTTTGAATATTTCATGAAATTGCAACATCAGATTTCTTACTTTCCACTCCCTTTTCATGTGTCCCTGCCCTTACTTCCTTTCCCACATGCTTACTTCTGTACTTGTTTGTCTTTATTGTCTGCAGAAATCAGTTTTCACTTTTCTCACCATCTTATAATTACCTCAAAACCCTTTCAAATTTAGCATGGTCTGCAGTTTTCAGGTTTGCTTTAATGAACATATTGAAGATGAGCCAGCAGTGTGCCCAGGTGGCACAGAAAGCCAGTGGCATCCTGGCTTTGATCAGCCGTGGTGTGACCAGCAAGAGAGGCAGGGGATTGCCCCCTGTACTCAGCATTGGTGAGGCCACACCTTGAGTGCTGTGGTCAGTTTTGGGCACTTCAATACAAGAAAGAAATTGAGGGGCTGGAGGGAGTGCAAAGAAGAGCAACTAAGCTAGTGAAAGGCCCAGAGAATGAGGCTGGTGAAGAGTAGCTGAGGGAACTGGGACTGGTTAGCATGAGGAGGCTGAGGGGAGACCTCATTGCCCTCTACAACTACCTGAAAGGACAACAGAGAGAAGTAGGTGCTGGTCTCTTCTCACAGGCAAGAGGGAACAGCCTCAGGCTGCACCAGGGGAGGTTTAAGCAGGGCATTAGGAAAAGAGTGGTCAAGTATTGGAACAGGCTGCCCAGGTAGGTGGTGGAGTCACCATCCCTGGAGGTGTTTAAAGGTCCTTAGATGTGGCACTTAGCAATATGGTTTAGTGGTGAACTTGGTAGAGTAGGGCTGATGGTTGGACCTGATGATCTCCAGGGTCTTTTCCAACCTGAATGATTCTACGATGTTGTAGCCATTCTCACCACTTCCATAAAGATGTGAATTGAATAAAACAGTCAGACAACCCTGGACATTTCTCTCCACATCAGTTGCTGTTGTGTTTAGCATGTCTCATAATTTCAGTCATTTTTGTTCAACTTATTTTTTTCCCCTCAGAATTTTATTGTTTCTGTTATTTTTGGTGTTTTTAGATTCTACATATGCAGAAGTGAAGGTGCAGTCACTCAACACAAATGCTGAAGCTAGGTACACATCAACTGGTGAGTTTTTTACTAAATAGATATGAATTTAAACAACTAGAGGTAAGGAGAAGGTTCCATATTTGTCCATCATGCAATGACACAAAGCCATATGTGAGACAGGAAGGTACAGCTGTCTGCTTTATAGAGCCAGAACAGGGCATAACTGAGGCAGGGGATTCTGCCTCTCTGCTCTGCTGAGACTTCACCTGAAGCACTGTGCCCAGTTCTGGTGCCCCCAGCATAAGAGGAATATGGAGCTGCTGGAGTGGGTCCAGAGGAGGCCACCAAGATGATCAGCGGGCTGGAGAACCCCCCCTGGGGGGACAGGGTGAGAGAGTTGGGGCTGTTCAGCTTGGAGGAGAAGGCTCCAGGGAGAGCTTAGAGCAGCCTTCCAGCACCTGAAGAGTGCCAACAAGAAAGATGGACTAGATGACCTTTGGAAGTCCCTTCCAGTACAAATCATTCTATGATTCTATTCTTCCTTATGTTGCCTAGGACCATGGTGATTCTCTTGCTTTTTAAAACTTCCTGGTGTTGTATCCCACACATGCAGATGCTATTCAGTTACCTAACCATAGGTCCCCACCTGGGAAGCTTTGGGACATTTGGTCTGGCTTTAGAATGCAAATCTGGAAGAACACAGATTCTAGTCAGCTCTGTATAACCTTTTCCAAGTCTGTGCAGTTACCTGAGTGCTGAGGGTATCTCAGATGGCAGAAGCCACCAATTTTCAGCTATGTGGCTCTGAGTATTTCAGTCTAGGATGGGACATTCCAGGTCTTCTCATCTTATTTTTCAGACTTGTAGTATCTGTGTAGAAGCAGGTGTGCCACAGCTTTTGTTTGCTTCCTTACACTTTATTTAAATGACAGTCAGGTCTGCATTTTCTGCTTGACTCTTTCAACACTCTTGCCTTTTGTTTTCCCAAGCACAGTGTGGTTTTCAAGTCACACCACCCTAAACTGCTCTTTAGCCCACAGTCGTTTCTTCTTCCTCATTTTAGAACCTCCAGTGCCTGACAGCTTGCTCTTAGTAATTTAAAAAGTGACATAAAACCTTCTGGATGTCATGTCCAGCAGCTTGACTCCCCTACAGTTAAGACAAAGATTTGGACACTGTACCAGATTCCTGAAGAACAAAAAATCTGGATCCTTACTCCATTTTTTCAGCCAGGTGTTACCATGCTGCATTTTCATTTCTCCCCTCCAGTTCTTCATAGGGTGGTAGAACCAGTTCTTGTAATTGCTACCCTAGCATTGCTGGTCAACAACTTCCATCCTGTGAGCTTCCATTTTGCCTATACAGCTTCTCTTCACCCTTCCCAGTCTTTTTGGTAACCACATGGCCTAGAGTATTAGCAGAGAGATTAGCAGATCTACCAAACAGATTTGTTGATTTGTACAGCCATTTCCTGACCAAAGCTTCTCAGGCAGAAAAGCTACTGGCACAGAGCTCTTCCTGAGTGCCACATGAGTACCTCCTTCCTTTGAGGACTGTTTTAAACTCAGTTTGGTTTCCTACTGTACTAAGCAAGACAGCTTCTGAGCATCCTGATCGTTCAAGCAACAATGCACAATTAGGTGTGAAAATGAGGTCAGGAGACAGAGCAGACCAGATAGTGCCTGCAAATAGGATGAATACTCAGGACAGCTTCCTCATTTATCTAAAACTGCTTTACAGAGCAGGGGCAATAGCAGCAAAAAACTCAGTTTGGTTTTCACTTCCTAGTTGTCACACAGCCCATACAGTATAAAGACAGCAGAAGGGGTAGGTAAATACTCTAGCAAGTATCAGAAGGAGGAAGAGATGAGAAGCTGTCTTATGAGTCCGGTTGGCCACTGAACATATTATTAGTCCTCTCTTGGACGTCCATAGCACCTGGCTAGTATCAACTGAGTTGGCAGACTAATGAGTATGGCAAGGATCCCCCTGAAGTAAATTCATAGATTCATGGCATGGTTTAGGTTGGAAGGAATCTTGAAAATCATCCCGTTCCAACCCCTGCCGTGGGCAGGAACACCTCTCACTAGATCAGGTTACTCAGGGGCCCTCATTCAACCTGACCTCAAACACCTCCAGGGAGGGGGCATCCACAACCTCCCTGGGCAACCTGTGCCAGTGTCTCACTACCCTCACTGCCTAGAAGTTCTTCCTAATCTCCAGTCTAAATCTGCTCTCCTCAAGCTTCAATCAATTCCCTCTCATGCTGTTACTACAAGCCCTTGTTAAAAGTCTCTTTCAGGCTTTCTTATAGGCCCCTTTACAGGTACTGGAAGGCTGCTCTAAGCTCCCCCATAAGCCTTCTCTTCTTCAGGCTGAACAGCCCCAACTCTCTCAGCTTGTCCCCAGAGGGACATCTCTGATGATCCTGGTGGCCACCTCTGGACCCGCTCCAGCAGCTTTATGTCCCTTTTATGCTGGGGGCACCATAACATGAGGCAGTAAATCCTGAAAAAAAGTCCCTAAACAACAGTTAAAACAGAAAGAGGAGACAGTTCAGCTCCTCTGAAAAAAAAAAATGCTTTGCTGAGGAAAGTAAACCATGGCAGGACCTTTGACCAATAGGTTGATTGGGTTTTACATTCACAGTGAGCACTTAGCTCCAGTACCCAGTGCAGCAGAATTTGACAAAGCATTCTAGGCAGTAGCAGGAGGATTCAAGTTGAGTATCTGTGATGGAGAAAAATATATACATGCCTTATCTATCCCACAAAGAACAAACTTGTGAACACCAAAGGGCTTTGTGTAATTTGAAAGAGCTATCTTAGTGGAAGCCTGAAAAGGGCATCTTTGAATGACGATGAAGGGTTTCTTTCCCACTGTTTGCCCTAAGTTTGTTGTTTCTGTCTCTCTGTAGGTAAAAGATGTTGCTCCAGAAAGTGTGTGGCTGCAGTGGTTGCTGTGATACTCCTCCTGCTGGTCGTAGCAGTGTGTCTGATTCTCATATGTAAGTGCTGCTAAAATCGTAACAACTGCAGTTCGTTGGAGATCTTCACCCACTGCCTGACCTTCAATGCAGGACACCCAAAACAAGGAGCAAATGAAGGCTGGTCTGAAGGCAGGGGACAGTAGATTTTAGCCAACTGTGGCCATATGTGGAGATCCACAAAAGAGTCAAATATGAATTGATAGTTTAAAATAAAAAATCCAAAACAAACCCAAAGCCAAAATCCAACTAAAGAACTGACAATGTCCAAACAATAAATAATCTGTTATACCAATGTTTGGAAACAACCAGTCAAGATTAGATGGTGACTATCAGTACTATGGTTGGTATGTTGGGATGACAGAGCCAGGCTCTGCTCAAGGATGTTCAATGATAGGACAAGGGGCAATGGGTGCAAGATGGAGCAGAGGGGGTTCCATGTGAACAGGAGAAACTTCTTCATTTTGAGGGTGGCAGAGCACTGGAGCAGGCTGCCTAGAGAGGTTGTGGAGTCTCCTTCTCTGGAGACATTCCAAACCTGCTTGGATGTGCTCCTGTGTGACCTAGTCTAGGTGATCCTGCTCTGGCAGGGGGGTTGGACTGGATGATCTTTGAAGGCCCCTTCCAATCCCTAACATTCTGTGATTCTTGCTTGCTATCAGGAATGAAATGTAGATTAGTAGGATTTCATTATCCTAGGCAATATGGTTTTGAAATCTAATGAGTTTTACAATTAATACCCCATCAATTTGTAAAAGTGTAGTTTGGCAACTATTTGGCATCTGAAGATACCACCTCATGGTGATCCCAGTAAAAACACAGCAGAAAAAGGCATTCAGTCTCTGTGTGATATTAATTAGAATGCTACTTATGAGAGCTAAGGCTATACAGAAAGAGGACAGAATAGAAGTCTTAGTTCCTTTCAGATGCTGGGAACCTTCAAGCCATTGCCCCTCATCCTATCACTACAGGCCCTTTGTAAAAACTCCCTCTCAAGCTTTCTTGCAGGCCCTCTTCAGGTACTGGAAGGGTGATCTCTAGAGACCTTCTGCTGTGCTTCTAGTATGAACTCTGGAGAAATGTCAGTTTGCAGACTCACAGAGTCACGGATTGCATTGGATTGGAAGGGACCCTCTAAGGTCACCTTGTCCAACCCCCCTGCACACAGGAGGGACACCTCCAACTAGATCAGGCTGCCCAGGGCCATGTCAAGTCTGATCTTGGAATGTCTCCAGGGATGGGGCCTCCGCCACATCCCTGCACAGCCTGTTTCAGTATTTCACCACTCTCATAGTGAAGAACTTCCTCCTGATATCCAGCCTACATCTCCCCTGCTCCCGTTTCAAAACTTTTCCCCTCATGCTATCACTGCAAGTCCATCTAAACCGTCCCTCCCCTTCAGATATTGAAATGCTGCTCTAAGGTCACCCTGGAGCCTTCTCTTCTCCAGCCTGTTTTTTTTTTGTGTGTTCTATGCCATTCTCATGCATATTTCTTAGATTTTCTTCTAATTCAATGTTTTTACTCACTTGTGCCTTTTTACAAAGAATTTATCTGTTTTGGTTTCAGATGTAAGAACTTTTTCCATACAATTTTTGGTTTAATATTTCTTCAGTGTTGTTATTAATTGTCCAACTGCAACTAACTTAAAAAATGCCTCTTTAATCTTTGATGTATACAATTTAGTAACTTCTGGTCAGTTGAACTCATAATACTTATTCACAGGGTGGGCAATTATGTCTCTAAAGCTTGAGGTTTCCTAAGGAGAGGAGATGGGAGAATATAAAGATTTTCCTGTTGCTATGCAAAGCCAGCTGGAACAAGTCCACATCGGACCTCACCTGGAATACTGTGTCCAGCTCTGTGGACCCCAGCATAGGAGAGACATGGAGCTGCTGGAGCAGGTCCAGAGGAAGGTCACAAGGATGATCAGGGGGCTGGAGACCTTCTTTCATAAATCATAGAATGGTTTAGGTTGGAAGAGACCTCAAAGACCATCCAGTTCCAACCCCCCGCCATAGGCAGGGACACCTCCCACTAGATCAGGTCGCTCAAGACCTCATCCAGCCTGGCCTTGAACACATCCAGGGAGCAGCCACAACCTCCCTGGGCAACCTGTTCCAGTGCCTTGCCACCCTCACTGTGAAGAATTTCCTCCTAACATGCCATTCAAATCTCCCCTCCACCAATTTGAACCCATTCCCCCTCGTCCTGTCATTACAAGACCTTGTGAATAGTCCCTCCTCAGCCCTCCTGTAGGCCCCCCTCAGATACTGGAAGGCTACTATAAGGTCTTCTCGAAGCCTTCTCTTCTCCAGGCTGAAAAGCCCCAACTCTCTCAGCCTGTTCTCGTAGCAGAGCTGCTCCAGCCCTCTGATCATCTTTGTGGCCCTCCTCTGGACTCTCTCCAGCAGTCCCATGTCCTTCCTGTGCTGGGGGCTCCAGAACTGCACACAGTACTCCAGGTGGGGTCTGAGGAGAGCAGAGTAAAGGGGGAGAATCACCTCCCTTGCCCTGCTGGTAATGCCTCTCTTAATGCAGCCCAGGACACGGTTGGCTGTCTGAGCCGCGTGTGCACACTGCAGGCTCATCTTGAGCTTCTCATAAAGACTGGCTGAGATTTGGGGCTATTCAGCAAGGAGGCTGATGTCCAATAGAGCTCCAACAGTGCATTGCAAAATGATCAGCAGAAATTTTATTCTTGTTTCCAGACCATCCAACTGCAAGCAGCTCACCTCACATCAAAACATTCCCTACCACCAATGAAAAAACACTAGGTAGGTAATCCATAGTTAACCAAGAGTTTTCAGAAGCCTGTCAGGCTGCCTCTTTAGCACTGTGTGTATGTCTGTATCTTGCTCAGAAGAAAAACAAACAAAAAAATCTGACCTCTCAGGACAAGCAAAGAGATTCTGCTCTCTGCTCTGCTGAGACTCCACCTGCAGCACTGTGCCCAGTTCTGGTGCCCCCAGCATAAGAGGGACATGGAGCTAGTGGAGTGGGTCCAGAGGAATCCATGAATATGATCACAGGGCTGGAGAATCTCCCCTGTGGGGACAGGCTGAGAGAGTTGGAGCTGTTTAGCTTGGAGAAGAGAAGGCTCCAGGGGGACCTTAGATCAGCCTTCCAGTACCTGAAGGGGGCCTACAAGAAAGCCTGAAAGAGACTTTTGACAAGGGCTTATAGTGACAGAATGAAGTGGAACAGATAGAAGGTTGAGCAGGGCAGATTGAGACTGGAGATTAGGAAGAACTTTTTGGCAGTAAGGGTGGTGAGACACTGGCACAGGTTGTCCAGGGAGGTTGTGGAGGCATCCTCTCTGGAGGTGTTTGAGGCCAGGTTGGATGAGGCCTTGAGCAACCAGTTCTAGTGGGAGGTTTCCCTGCCCATGGCAGGGATGTTGGAGTTGGATGATATTTAAGGTCCCTTCCAATCTAAACCATTCTATGAATCTATGAATCAGCAACCTTATCATACAGGATGAGCTCTCCAGATCAGAGATGTTTTGTATTTTTATCTTTAAAAGCAGTGCTTGGTCAGCACCTGCCTTACTGCTCAGTGGACAGAACTGTCTGTTCTCTCATGCCAGTGCAGAGGAGCCCATGCCTAGGTGCACAGACATGACTATAACAATGCCTTTGATGTGACAATGCTGTAGTGAGTGTGATGGATCTGTGTGCGTGTGCTGCTTCTCAAATACTGCTCCATTCTTAGCATCTTAACTAAGAGAACTAAGAACAATTCCCTTTTGCTGTAACTACTGGGTGGATAACCAACAAAACTACATCCTGCAGTCCCTGTCTCCCTGAATCACATCACCCTTTCCAAGTCACCCTTTCTCTGCTCCTCCTGGTACCTTGTCTGGCAATGGAGAGAGAAGTTCTTTAATTCTTTCAAGTAGCATCACTATTGCTGCATTTTGCAGCAGGCAAATAAGAGATTTGAACATTGAAGTCTGCTTTTGCCCTGACCATTTCTCTTTATGGTCTGAGCAAAGATTTAAAAGCCTGGATGATGTTTGCTGTGATTCTAATTCACTTTCTCGTGCCTAGTGACTGCAGACACAAACACTGGCAGGGATCAACAGTGGTTTGATGAAGATAATAAACAGGACCACAGAAGTACTTTTCTGGCTGTGACTTACTCTCCTACTTTTCTTTTGTAATGGGATCCTTTTGTTAGTATGAACAGGGATTTTTTCATGCCTGTTCTTCCCTTCTGCAGCCTGCCCTGAAAACTGGGAAAGAAATGGGGAAAAATGCTACTTCTTTTTTGAAACAACGACATTAAATGACTGGAATGTCTCCCGCAAGGAATGCATTAAGAAGGGTGCAGAACTGGTGGTCATTGACAACAAGGAAGAACTGGTGAGATCTAAACTCATTCTGGGGTTGCTTAACCTGTGTTCCAAAGGGCTGATGGGGTCTTCTCATGTCAGATGTCTGTGGGATTATGTAGTCTACTGCTAGCCGTATACACCAAGCATCTCTATGTGGCAGCAAACAACTTCATTCATCTTGGTGCTTGAAGTCTTGTATCTGGGAGCTTCTCACTCCAAGCATGCTCCCATGGGAAGAACCATAGAATGGTTGTGGTCAAAAGGGACCTCCAAACGTCATTTAGTCCAGCCCACATGCAGTGAGCAGGGACAGCCTCCATTACATCAGGTTGCCTAGAGCCCTGTCAAGCCTGACCTTGAATATCACCAAGGATGGAGCAAACCCTCTGCCTAGATGACATATGTTTTAAAGAGGTCTAACACACAAACCAAGACCATGCAGATCAAATAGATGCTTATAAGCGTCTCCAGGTATCAAGTCACACCTGGATAACTACAATGTATGGCTTTAATGGGAGCAAAAGTGTATTATTCTGTTTAGTCTGTTCCAATGAGGCCCCAGGAAAGGAGATGAGATTAAGTAAAAAATTAAAAACAATCGGCCTCTGAAGCTGTGGAAAGAGTTGATCTGGCTGGATACAGACTCTACTTTCTGTGTTGGCTGTTTAGCACTAGGATTTCTGTGTGTCTCTAATGAAGAAAATGTAATTTTAATGCATTATCATTGCTTGTATCTGCTCTAGAAATACCTTTCTTCACGATCAGAATGTTGTTACTACCTTCTTGGTCTCAGATACTCTGAGAGTGAGAAGAAGTGGAAGTGGATTAACGGTGTGGAACATAGCACAGACATGTAAGCTTATTCCAGCGAGTCACTCTGATGCACCACCTGGCAACAGTGCAAAAAACCCCAAACCCAGAGCCAACAACAGGGAGTACAAGCAAGGGCTGCAACTTGTAGCAACCTGATTGACAAGTCTAAGGGAGGCTGTAAGTCATGTGGAGGCACAGGCATGTCTCCTCACTATGTTTGTAGAAGACACCTCAGTGAGTTTGCAGATGACACCAAGCTGCCTGGCTGTGTTCACCTGCGAGAGGGTAGGGAAGCTCTACAGGGGGATCTGGACAGGTCAGACCAATGTATGAAGTTCTACAAACGCAAGTGCCAGGTTGTCACTTGGGTGACAACAACCCCATGGCAAGCTACAGAGCTGGGGATGAGTGGTTGGAAGGGTGCAGCTTGGAGAGGGACCTGGGGGTATTGGCTGACAATTGACTGTATATGAGTCAGCTCTGCCCAGGTGGCCAAGAAGACCAATGGCATCCTGGCTTGTATTAGAAACAAGGTGGGCAGGGAGGGGATCATCCCCCTGTGCTCAGCACTGGGGAGGCCACACCTTGAGTGCTGTGTTCAGTTCTGGGCCCCTCACTATAGGAATGACATTGAGGGGCTGGAGTGTGTCCAGAGAAGGGCAATGAGGCTGGTGAAGGGCCTGGAGCCCTTGTTCTGTGAGGAGCATCTGAGAGAGCTGGGGTAGTTCAGTCTGGAGAAGAGGAGGTTGAGAGGAGACCTCACTGCTCTCTACTGCTCCCTGAAGTGAGTTTGGACTGAGGAGGGGGCAGCCTCTTCTCCTTGGTAGCAAGCAACAGGACCAGAGGAAATGGTTTCAAGTTGTGCCAGGGATGGTTCAGGGTGGATATTAGGAAGCATTTATTCACTGAAAGGGTTCTCAAACACTGGAATGGTCTGCTTAGGGCAGTGGTGGAATCACCATCCCTGAGGCTGTTCAAGCAGTGTGTAGACCTGGTGCTTTGGGGACATGGTTTAGTACTGACTCTTCTTCGTTGGGTTGGATTGGTTGAATTGGTTGAATTGGATGATCTTAGAAGTCTCTTCCAATCAGATATATTCTATGATCAGCAGGGCAAGTGAAGACACAGCTGTAATTCTAGCTGGGCAGGAGAAATCAGAGTAGATGGTATTTAGTGGAGAAAGAAAGGGTCTACCAGGCAGGGACAAGAGAAAGTGTGATGTCACCACTGGATGGAGGCTGCCAAAACAGGGAAAGACCTCTGGGTGGGAGAGCCTGGCCCAGAGGGTTTTGTTCATGTCTAGGGAAGAAAATGAAGGAATGGGAGGGAGACTCCAACAAGGTCTTAACAGCAAGACCTGGGCCCCTCAGTTCAAGAAGTAGAGGGAATTGCTTAAGAGGGCCCAGTGCAGAGCCATGAAAATGATTAAGGCAGTGGAACCTCTTCCTTATGAACAGAGACTGAGGGAGCTGGGGCTCTTTATCTTGAAGGAGACTGAGAGGTGACCTCATGAATGTTTATAAAGATGTAAAGGGTGAGTGCCAAGAGCATGGAGCCAGGCTCTGCTTGGTGATGCTCAGACAGGACAAGGGGCAACGGATGCAGGTTGAGGCATAGGAAATTCCATGTAAACATGAGGGGATTTTTTTTCACTCTGAGGGTGACAGAACACTAGAATGGGCTGCCCAGAGTGGTTGTGGAATCTCCTTCTATGGAGATACTAAAAGAACACCTGGATGTATTCCTGTGACCTGCCCTAGGTGATCCTGCTCTGGCAGGGGTATTGGACTCAATGATCTTTCAAAGTAATTTCTTCTGTGATTCTGTAAAGACCAGGTGCCACCCTGTCTGTCACAGAAGTGACACTGACCATTGCATCCAGCAATGCAACTAAATCTGACTTTCTCTGCCTGTTCAGGTTTGAAATAAATGGAGAGCCTGACTATTTCTGTGCTGTCATCAGAGAGGAAGTACAAAGGGCAAAATGCACAGGAGACTCAACCACACAAAATATGTGTGAAAAAGCTGCAAGTATTTCAAAAAGGCAGAGGCAGAGCTGAAAGCAAGAGGCCCAAGCAGGAATGTCATCTGCAGCTTCCTCTAGATGGGATTTGCCTCATGTATCTTTACCTGTCTGAATATCTAGTCAAAGGGACTCTTACTGGCTCCTTGAGACACCTTGCCAAGCTTAGCACATTGGTTCCCAAGATGGGTATCTGAGACTGGGTGGATCTGCTCTGAAGACTTCATCTTCACACATCAGGAGTCTGCCTGAAAGAAAAGGGGAAGCTTCCCTAGGGCCACCCTGGAACTGCATCAAGTCCATCAAACCCAGAAAGCTGCAGAAAGTCACAGGACTCAGCAACAAAAATGCACAAGTAAATCCCTAATGAGGAAGTTTGCTTGCAAGTGGCTTCCTTACCCCTGCTTCTGAGCTTGCTTTGTTCACAGAGTTGTCTTCTTCTGGTTTTGTTATCTCTGTCTGAAAATAAACCTCAAGTTTCCATTTTAGGATTCTTCTGTTATCCTTTGGCAGGACCACCACAAAGTGAGATGGTTTGGGAGTTACCTCCACCCCCAACTCTCCCTTTTGAATTCACCCAGACTAAACTCAGCCAGCTGGAAGCTAAGGAATGAAGCTTTATAGTCACGGCTTAGCACAATATACAAGCAGTTATTTACAATATATTACAAATATTTACAGAAATATACAGAAATATACAAGTACCCCTCCTAGAAAATCAGAGTCCCCAAGAGGGGTTCCCAACCACCCTTCCACCTTCTCTCCATCCCCCAACCTTATCTCAGAATCTACCTTACTTGCCAGGTGAACTGGAAAGATTGGCAAGGGGAGTTGGAAGCAGAACTGATTAGCTGGATTACACACATCTAGCTAGAGGCCAAGGAGAGACAGACTCTGATAGACAGAGCTCAGACACTGACTTACCTGTGTTTATGTCCTTGCTTTTATACATCTCAGTAAACCTATGAGTGAAGTAGACACCCCTGTTGTTGTATTTTCACAGCCTATAATCTATTTTTTCTCATTAAAATATTCCAATTAGCCTCAAACCAGCACACAAGCAAATGGGTGAAAAGTTTCACACTGCCTTAGTCAAGGTCTCATCCTGATGCTAAGGACAGGGAATCCCAAACCCATACAGACCTAACCCCTCAATACTTCTGCAGAAAATGATGAGGCTGACTTCAATTCCTGATGCAGTTCAGCAGGAGGCTGACTGTCATTTGGCTAGGTCAGGCTCACAGCATCAGTTTCATAGAGGCTATCCTGGTGACCATTTCCAGGAAGAAACTGGGTCTAAGGGACACCACCAGGAGGCTCCTCCTGTTTCCAGTGGGTTTCAAGTGGGTTGTGGAGTCACCTCTAGAGATCTTCAAAACCCACCTGGATATGTTCCTGTGTGACCTGCCCTAAGTGGTCCTGCTTTGCAGTGGGGCTGTGTATTGATTGTGGGCTATTGAAGAGGCTGAAATTATAAATTATGTAGCTTTTATAATTTCCAAAAGCCCCACCCACAATCTGTGTGTAGATTAGTTTAAATTTGGGTTCTAATTCGGTCGGGAAAAGTCTTCACAATGATGCCTTTTCTTGTAATTCAGGAGAAATCAGAAAACTGGAAAAGTTTGGGCATGAAACTTGCCCTACTTACAGATGGGAGACTGTCTCAAAGTCCGTGCGAGGTTCGTGTCTCCAGGTCCGTGTTCAGGTCCCAGTGCAGGTCCCAGTGAAGGTCTAAGCAAGTCCTTGCAAGTCCAAGCAAGTCCTGCTGCAATCTGTCCAGCTGCCATATATATACTGAGGTGATCTGTTGCCTCCCTATTCACGCCCACGGAGGGTGGGAGAAGGCACTTCACACCTATTGTACTAAGCCTCCGGTGACAGAGGTGGGGAGGGAGGAAGACCGTTTCCTGCCCCATTCACACCTCTGGTGGGGCAGTGGACTGGGTGTGCCCTGCCACAGTTCACACCTCATTCAAACCTCCAGTGGGGCAGTGCCCTGCTCTGCCACAGGCTGGACTCGATGATCTCTGGAGGTCCCTTCCAACCACTTGTATTCTACGATTCTATGATATTCTTCCAGCTTCACTTCCAGTTGGCAAGAGTTGTCTTCTTCACAGTTAGCTGTGATGCTGCTGACATAAAAACATGAAATCCATGCAACTCTCCTCTTGCAAAGTTTGCTTTTAGTTAACTAGATGATTCACAGATTCATAGAACAGTTTAGGTTGGAAAGAACCTTGAAAATGATCCTATTCCAAACTCCCTTCTATGGGCAGGGACACCTCCCACTAGAACAGGTTGCTCAAGGCCTCATCAAACCTGGCCTTGAACACCTCCAGGGAGGATGCATCCACAACCTCCCTGGACAACCTGTTCCAGTGTCTCACCACCCTCACTGGAAAGAATGTCTTCCTAATCTCCAGTCTCAGTCTGCCCTCCTCAACCTTCAACCCATTTCCTCTCATCCTGTCACTACAAGCCTTTGTCAGAAGTCCCTCCTCAGCTCTCCTGTACCCCCTTCAGGTACTGGAAGGCTGTTCTGAGGTCTTCCTGGAACCTTCTGTATGCTGAACAACCCCAAGTCTCCCAGCCTGTTCCTGTAGCAGAGGTTCTTTGACTCATCTTCATGGCCCTCCTCTATACCTCCTCTGTCAGGTCCATGTCTTTCCTGCATTGGGTGCTCCAGAGCTGAATGCTAGAAGCTAGAATGTTCCATTTCGTAATAAAGAAAGCTGTGGATGAGTTGGCCTCTTGAGACAAAGCTAGGATCAACAGGCACTTCTAGACACATTTGTGGTGTTTACTTTTATAGACAGTGCAAAGAGTAACACCTCCAGTTTAAGACTCAGCTCAATAATTCTGTCATTTCTAATACTGAAATGAAGAAACCCCACATTCTTAGTCATGTCCAAACATAACACATGCAAACACAGCCATTGCACTGAAACTGTAGCACTTCCACCAACAGAGGTTAGGGATTTGCTAAGGAAATTGCCCTTTGCTCTGAATACAGCCTCTCCACCCCACAGTTTGTTCATGCTCAGTAGAGACTCAGCACAGTGCAGTAAATTCCTCTCCAAAGATTTGTTATGTACTCAACACGCTCAGTAAGAAGAATGCAGAGGGATTGTTTATAAAGGAGGTGGAGTGACAAGAAGAGGCAATGGTTTGAAATGAGAGACGAGTAGATTTAGATGGGATGTTAGGAACAAGTTCTGCCCCATGAGGGTGTTGGAACACTGCAACAGGTTGCCCAGGGAAACCCCATCCCTGAAAATATTGAAGGTCAGGCTGGACAAGGCTGTGAGCAAGATGATCTAGTGGAAGATGCCCTTGCTGACTGCCAGGGAGCCAGACTGGATGACCTTTGGACGTCCTTTCCAATCCAAACCATTCTTCGATTCTGTGATTATATATACACTTGGCATACCCTTGACTCATGGGAGCTTCCTACAAACCCACTTGCTCCTCCTGATTTTAAATTTGAGTCTGAGTGCAAGTGAGCAGTTCAAAGGCTTCCTATAATTAAGGCAGCACTTGAATTCCATTTTGCAATTAGTATCTAACTGTTTTGTCTGGGTGTGATGTTTTTTAGATGCAGGTTGGCCAGTTACTGTTCTCTGAGGTAGATCTAAGGCAGCTTATACTTGTAAAGGATATTTCGCTTCCTTCTAATCTGCAGAGTGACTGTACAATATCTATGTCTGTGTGATTAAATCTTCAAAAATTTCATAGATTCACAGAATGATTTAGGTTGGAAGGGACCTTGAAAATCATCCAGTTTCAACCCTCCTGCCATGGGCAGGGGCACATTCCACTAGACCATGTTGCTCAAGGCCTCATCCAACCTGGCATTGAACACCTCCAGGGAGAGGGCATCCATGACCTTCCTGGTCAACCTGTTCCAGTGTCTCACCACCCTCACTGCAAAGAATTTCCTCCTGATACCTAAAGACCTAAAAATGCACAACTCTTCTTTCATGAGAGTTAATCTCCAAAAAAAAAAGGATGAAACCAGGCTTTTATTTGGCATCCAGGCTTTGTGTGTGTTTTTACACATGTTGATCTTTTTAAGAAAACTAGCTAATCCCAGAGTACAAAGGAAAAACCCAATGTATCTGAAGGACCATATTTTGGAAACAGTTTTGTTTTCACTTACAAAATTGGGAAATCAACATGGTTTTCAAGAGCCTTATGACATAAACACTTCAATGAAGTCACAAAAGGGGCATTGGGTTGGAAATTAAGGGAATTAGACGATAATCAGAAACTAAACCAATGAAAGGTAAAGTTTGCCAAGATACTTGATTGATCTGCTAGAGATGTAACTCTGGATGTGTTTAAAACCAGCCAAGGTGTTTTGCACTGAGGGGAACTCCAGCATAGTTTTAGGGAGAGAGACTCTAAAGAAATAGCTCAAAAGGATGCTAAGTTAGGACAAAAGATCTACATTCTGCCAGAAATTACTTAGGAAAATGGCCTCACATAAAAACATCCTCTCCTCTTGACCTCAGAGATCTGTAGTAGCCTTTCATTCAAAATGTACTTGAAAACTGCCCAAATTACTGAGATAAGTCTAGCAGGCTGTGGTTCATTTAGATTTAAGAGAGAAGCAATACCTCTCAGAGATGGTATCTGAGGAGCATTAGCTGATGTCCTAACAGTCAATGATCCTCCAGAAGGCCTGCAACAGAATACATTTCATCAAGGCTCCATCTATATTTTGCTGACCCTTTGAAGAACACTGGGTGCTGTAGAGTCAAAAAAGGAATTGGGAATGATGAGATTCCACTGAGTTGTACTTACCACCAGCTGGCAGAGGTTTGTAACCAAGGGTCCTCTGGGATCTCTGAGGCCTACACATTACTTGTGTCTCATATCAAACACTGTTAAATGGGATTATTTGTAAGTGGTTTTCCTGTCATTAATAACCTCAAACTTCTAAGACTGAACTGAATAGCAAACAGGCCTGTTCATGCTCCAAACCTGCCTTCTGCATTGAAGGGAACGTACATTCTCATCACACAGTGAAGCTCCATGATCCTTTGTTTAACCAGGTACCACAAGTGGTTTTTGCAGATTTTTTTTCCTTTATTTTTTCTGCCTTGAAAAATGTCCTGAATTGGCAAAGGTTCTTGCACAGTGAAAGCTTGGCATAGTTTCACCTCAGCCACCAACCTCAAATTGATCTTCCTCACTCGTCTCATGCTCAAACTCTGCAGACAAGGCACAGTTTTCATGAAATGGGTCTCTGTGTCATACAGAGGAGCAGTGTTTGTGTGGCATTTACCCTTCCTGTCCAGAAGACATTCAAGTGATTGCCCTCAGTGCCAAAGTGAGCTTGGAAAGAGTGATTGATCTAAGCAGGTGATGTACAGTGCTTATCATATGCCCCCTAAGACTATCCCTACCGTACACCACTAGGATGCTGTCAGGTCACTTCAGCTGTGCCCACACATTATAGAAAAATAGAATGGTTTGGGTTGGAAAGGATCTCTCAAGTTTATTTAGTCCAACACCCTCTGAAGTCAGCAGTGATATCCTTCACTAGATCAGGTTGTCCAGAACCTTGTTGCGCCTCACCTTTGCTGTCTCCATCAACGGGGCCTCAACTACCTTCCTGGGCAACCTGCTGCAGTGTTCCAGCACCCTCATGGTGCAGAATTTGTTTCCTGACCTCCAGCCATTGACAGCAGCACACATCCTTGGCCTAACTGGTGCATAGTGCCTGTGCTCCCACAGCCACTGCTTCTCTCCATCATGACATTTTGTGTGGGACTTCACTCCTCTCAGGGTCCCGCTCACATTACCTTCTAGCTCCTCTGGACAGATAGCCCCATGCAAATATACTGAGCCATCACAGTTATTCTCTTTGCTTCATAAGACACTTTCTAAACTAGCATACAGTTTCCTGGGTTTCATCCTGCCACAGAAGTCAGCAAAAGCTTTCCTTCCACATCCCTCACACTGACAGTCTCTTCTAACAGAGAAAGAGGAAGCTTCAGCTGTTGAACTATGTTGTGCAAGAGAGAATGAACATCTGCTCAGCCCAGATGAAAACCCCTTTGCAATGCACATACTTCCCTATGCAACTGCATTGATCCCTCTTCTGGTGGCACTGCTTTGGCATCATAGCTCCTTACCAACTAAACATCCACATCTGTGCTGTGTGAAGCTCAGCAGAGGAGGACCAGGGTAATGCAGTAAATGAGACATCTTAAAAACTTGGGTAGCTTTTTAAAACTCTTCATTGAAGAGGGGCAGTCATGTCAAAATGACAAAGAAACAAGAAGATTACTGTGCCAGCGTAAAAGTCATAGATCCATGGAATGGCTTAATTTGGAAGAGACCTTAAAGATCACCCAATTCCAATCCCACCTCCAACGAGACCAGGTTGTTCGAGGCTGCATCCAGCCTGGCCTTGAACACCCCAGGGAGGATCCATCCACGACCTCCTTGGGCAACCTGTTCCAGTGCCTCACCACCCTCACTGCAAAGAATTTTTTCCTAATCTCCAGTCTCAATCTTCCCTCCTTAAGCTTCAGTCCATTCCCTCTCATCCTGCTACTACAAGCCTTTGTAAATATAGTCCCTTCCCTGCTTTCTTGTAGCCCACTTCAGGTACTGGAAGGTTGTTCTAAGGTCTCCCTGGAGCTTTCTCTTCTCCAGGATGAACAGCCCCAACTCCCTCAGCCTCTCCCCACAGGGGAGGTTCTCCAGCCTTATGAGCATCTTGGTGGCCTCCTCTGGACCCACTCCAGTAGCTCCATGTCCCTCTTATGCTGGGGGCACCAGAAATGGGCACAGTGCTGCAGATGTGGTCTCGGCAGAGCAGAGCAGAGGGGCAGAATCCCTTCCCTGTGCTGCTGCTCTCCCTGCTTTGGATGCAGCCCAGCACACAGCTGCCTTCTGGGCTGCCAGTGACCACTGCTGGCTCATGGTGAGTTTGTCACCAACTGACACCCTCAAGTCCTTCTCTTCAAGGCTGCTCTTGAGCCACCCCTTGCCCAGCTAACATATGTGCCCGTGCTGCTATTCTCATGCCTATGAGGAGTGGCACACTTAAAGAAACTCTGCTGTGGTTTGCTGTCCCCTGCATTATCTGTGGGTCTAAGTCTGCAGGTGAGAAAGAGATGGAAGTAGAGTTTGTGCTCCTTTAGTTACATTTCTCACATGCTGTCTAACAGGATCTCTTGGATTGTTTTAGGATATGCAGAAGAAATAAGGACAGGGAGTTAGTTAAGGACAAGAAATTAAAACTAGGGAAGTGTTCTTTAACATCCCAAGCCAAGAGTTTAAAATATCATTAAACTGCATTTTAATACTGAGAGGGAAAAGCATTCTAAGTACTTGCAGACTGTGACACAGCAGTCCTCCAACAACAACAAATCTGCTTTCAGCAACTTGTTCTACAGTTTGCTTTTCATTCAGACATCTGTTTATTGAAGTTTATCTCATGACAGGAAGGATGACACAAGACTGGGTCTTTTCTTTCTTCTGCCTACAGATCTCCTATGGACTTGTGAGGGCTGTAGCCTTCTGCACAGTATTTTTCCCTTGTAAAATGTGGGTAACACTTATTTATCTCCTTAGCCTCAAGCAGACCTTTCCTCTTAAGACTGCAAGCTCTTCCTGGCAGAGGCACCTGTTGCTGTTGTATTTACCATACAGAATCTTGCCTAGGATCTCAACATGAAAGAGAGAGGTATTCTAGTTTTGTAGCTGTGCCTGGTTTCCAACCCACCAGCACTGAACATGTCTTTCCCATTCTCATCCAACACAAGTAATAGGTCTGGCAGTGCCCACATATGCCATGCAGACTGATTATTTCCTAGTATGGCTCATGCTAGAAGGGACATCAGAGATCATCCACTCCATGTTCCTCACCCTGGGCAGTGGCACCTCTCAACAAGACTTGGCTGATGAAGGCTTCAGCCAACATGTCCTTGAACACCCCCAGGGAGGAGGCATTCACAGCCTTCTTGAGCAGCCAGTTCCAGAGACTTGCTACTCTTGTACTCAAGAGTTTCTTCCTAAGATCCTGTCTAAACTCTCTCTCCCTCACCTTAAAACCATTTCCCCTTGTCCTGTCTCTAGACACCCTGATTAAAACTCTCTCTCCAGCCTTCCTGTAGGATCCCTTCAGATACTGAAATGTAGCTCTAAGGTCTCCCCAGAGCCTTCTCTTCTCCAGGCTGAAAAGCCCAACTTCTTTCATCCTATGTTCACAGGAGAGGTTCTTCAGCTCTTTGATTATCTTTGTGGTCTTCCAATGGACCATTCCATTAGGTTGATTTCTCTCCTGTGTTGGGGGCCCCAGAGCTGCACACAGTACCCCAGGTACTCATCAGGTCAAGTCTCATCAGAGCAGAGGGTCAGAATCACGTCTCTCAACCTGTGTGCCACATTTCTTTTGATACAGCCCAGGCTGCCATTGGCCTTCTGGACTGCAAGTGCTCATTGCTGGCCCATATCCAGCTTCTCATCCACCAGAAGCCCCCAGTCTTTTTCTGCAGGGCTGCTCTCACTGGCATTACCCTTCAGCCTTCAGCCCTGAATTAACAATGACACCGCCCATGCAGATATGTGGCACTGGTTTCCTTTTCAGCTCACACTTGTCATATTATGAGATGATGTGATCTCACAGTGGATCCACTACCCTGTGTAGGTCTCTTATTAGGAAGAACTTCTTCACAGAGACAGTGATTTGCCATTGGAATGGGCTGCCCAGGGAGGTGGTGGAGTCACTGTCCCTTAAGGTGTTCAAGAAAGGACTGGATGAGGCACTTGGTGCCATCGGATATGGCTGGGTGAGAGGTTGGACTGGATGATCTTGGAGTTCTCTTCCAACCTGGCCTATTCTATTCTATTCTAGTCTAGTCTAGTCTAGTCTAGTCTATTGAGCTTCTCATACATCCTTCCCATGTTTGATCCACAAAGGAGGTCAGTACCTTCAGCACTACAGCAGGCAACGATGGGGAGATGTTAACCTAATACAGATTAGGAAATACTTTTGAGCAGTAGCTTTGATGGAAGGTGCTCAGCTCCACCAACTGCAAACACCAGAGAACTACACAAGATGCTGAACAGGAAACTGAATCAAGTAGCTCTGTCAAGCCCATGTCAGGATGACTCACCACTTTAAAAGTCACAGGTGATCACTGCTCACGCTTCTTTCTTCTTGCCTTTAGAAGAGAATGGACTTATTAGTAGAAGGAACAGAGGTCTCATTTTAGCTCTGGCCCCCAAGAGCTTCCTTGTGCAGACACACAGCCTGCGGACATCTTGAAGAGGAAATTCTGATGACCGATTCCTGTACAGGGACCATGATGACACCAAGCTCAACTGGCAACATCTACAGCTGGACTTTTTAATAATGTTTTCTTGTTTGTGACTGAGAAGGTTTCCAATGGCTAGTGACCTCTCAGTGTGTTAAAGGAGACGTTTGCTTCGTGGTCAACCATAAAGTTCATGTAAAGAGATTCTGCACTGTTGAGCAAGAGAACATTTACAGGAAGTATAGCTACTAATCATTATGGTCAGACCATCAAGTTCTGTAGAGAGGCGATTCTGCCACCTTATTCTGGTGACACCTCACTTGGATTGCTGTGTCCAGCCCTCAACATGGGAAGGACATGGACTTGATGATCCAGAGGAAGACCACAAAAAGGACTGGAGAGCTGGGGCACCTCTGCTATGAGGACAGTCTGAAGGAGCTGGGGTTGTTCAGCCTGGTAAAGAGAAGGTTGTCCAGAGAAGCCTAGTATCAGCCTGCCAGTACCTGACGGGGGCTACAAGAAGGCTGCAGAGGGAATGTTTGCAAAGGCCTGGAGGGAGAGGACGAGGGGCAGTGGTTTGAAATGACAGCAGATTTAGATTGGATGTTAGGAACAGGTTCTGCACCATGAGGGTGCTGGAACACTGCAGCAGGTTGCCCAGGGAGGTAGCTGAGGCCCCATCCCTGGAGATCTTCAAGGTCAGGCTGGACAAGGCTTTGACCAAGCTGACCTAGTGGAGGATGTCCCTGAGGACTGCCAGGGGGTTGGACAGGATGACCTTTTAGAGGTCCTTCCAACCCAAATCATTGTACGATTCTACAATTTTCTGCAACTGATTTCTGCTCAAAATCCTTAACAGTCAAAAGTGATTTGGAACTGTGATTAGAGCCTAAGGTGTAACCCTGCACCCTCATGGTTTCTATTTATATTTTCTCCTCGAGTACAGAGGGATGCAGATGAAGTCCTTGCCAGCCCTGCACAGTGTGCACACTGACCGGAAAGGAGCCTATATGAACATGAGAACACAGCCATGACGAGCCGAGAGTGTTCGAGTTCCTCCGCACGCCACAGCAGATGGAACGTGCGTACTGAGCGCCGGCCCTCCAGACGCCTAAACCCCCTCTTACCAGCCATGCTGCAACTCTTGCTACACCGTCACTTCCAGATTCCGCTTCTCCTCACAAAGCTGGACGCTAGGCACCCAGCCCACTCACGGTGACGATCACCCGGGCGGGCCCGGCTCCTCCCCGGCCTCGTGATTTCCCCGCCGGGCTGGTCAGCGGCTCCGCACCCATGGGACGCGGCGGCTTCCCGGAGAGGGGGACGGGATCCCGCAAAGGTGATGGGGCAAAGCGAGAGAGGCCAGGGTGAAGGGGGGTGTGGGGGCACGCCGCAGGGACTCCTGTGGCCGCAGTAGGGCGGGGAGCCAGGAGACCCCGCCGGAGACAGGGGTGGAGAGCAGGAGCTGTGCGGGAAGCGAGTCGCCATGTAGCCCCCAGCCCCGGGCAGCCCGGCCCAGGAGCAGAGCCGTGGCGCTGGGTGAGGCGGCTGCTGTCCTGAGGCGACGCTGGAAACATCCCTGGGTACCCGCTCGGGGAGCAGCGAACGATCCGCAGGCAGTCTCGCCGTGGAGGATGCCGGCCAGACGGGTCAGCCCTGGGCTGGCGGGGAGGCGGACGGCGCCCGGCTCCAGGCTGCAGGATCCACCCGAGAGGTGCCAGGAAATGCTGGACATCGTGCGTGGAGCTTGGCTGGGTAACCCCACCTGTATGCTATGCTCCTCCAAGAGATGGGAGGATGCCCGAGGTGGCAGTAGTAACCACCAGTGAGATGGGACCTTCCCTTGGCAGCCTTCCAGAGCATCTTGTCCTCTGCTACTGCCTGCGAAGCTGGACAGAAGACATTGTAGTGGCAAGTTGGTGGGTCCTTCCCGCCTCGAAACCCAGCATACTTGTGGCTCCTGGAAAGGTGATGGGAATAAAAGGAGATTCTGTAAAGCTGGCACTGTGGGATGAGGCTGGATATTCCTTAGAAATTCCTCCAGAACTGATAACTTAGCCCATTTGCTCCAAGGCATTGCATCAGCCTCAAACTTCTTGTCCACCCTCATTTGTTCCATGCTAATTTTCTTTAATTTTCCGTCACTTTGGAATGTTGGGAACTACCTCAGTATTAGTTCTTGATGCTGTAATTAAAATTCACAATAATTCAGAGTTCTTATTAGCTAAGTAGCTTTGTAATGAGGCAAGCTGCAAGCCACACACTTCCTCTTATTCAGCTGTGTTCCCAGCCTGCTCTCCACAGAGAGAAACTTTTCCTGGAACAGCTTCATGGATCCTGGGCTTTACTCTCCTGTCAGTTGGTTATGTTTTGGTTGGTTGCTTTGTTTTAGTTTAATTGCTGACATTTCTTTTTTCAGGTCTGTTCTCAAATGTCTGGTTATGGCGAGGTGTTGCCGGAGTCCTTACTGCTGCTGTCATTTTGATTTTGTATATTCAGTTTGGTAAGGATGTAAATAATTTTAAAACAAAATATTAATAGCCTTAGAAATTACCAGAGTTTTAGGTTCTCAGAAGTCCCTCGAAAACTCAAAAGGTTTATTCAGAACTTAACCTTATGTCACATTTAAACAGATGTCTGAGAGAGCAGGGTCTCTAGTTTGGAGGACACTGGGGGTGACCTCATTCACAGAATCATAGAATGGTTTAGGTTGGAAGAGACCTCAGAGATCATCCAGTTCCAACCCCCCGCCACAGGCAGGGACACCTCCCACTAGATCAGGTCACTCAAGACCTCATCCAGCCTGGCCTTGAACACATCCAGGGAGCAGCCACAACCTCCCTGGGCAACCTGTTCCAGTGCCTCGCCACCCTCACTATGAAGAACTTCCTCCTAACATCCCGTTCAAATCTCCCCTCTGCCAATTTGAACCCATTCCCCCTCGTCCTGTCATTAGAAGGCCTTGTGAGTAGTCCCTCCCCAGCCTTCCTGTAGGCCCCCTTCAGATATAGAGATGTGAAGGGAGAGTGTTAGGGGTTGAAAGGGACTTCCAAAGATCACTGAGTTCAACCCCCATGGCCAGAGCACCTAGAATAGGTCACAGAAGAATGCGTCTAGGTGGCTTTGGAATGTCTCCAGAGAAAGAGACTCCACAACCTCTCTGGGTAGCCTGTCCAAGGGCTCTGCCACCCTCACAGTGAAAAACTTTCTCCTGTTCCCTGGAACCTCTTCTGATCCAGCTTGTACCCATTGCTCCTTGTCCTATCATTGGTCATCCCTGAGCAGAGCCTGGCTCTGTCCTCCTGACACTGCCCTTCACATCTCGATAAACGTGAATGAGGTCACTCCTCAGGCTCCTCTGCTCCAAACTAAAGAGCCCCAGCTCCCTCCTTCAGCCTGTCCTCAGCAGGGAGATATTCCACTCCCTCCTGCATTTTTGTGGCTCTGCACTGGACTCTTTCAAGCAGTTCCCTGTTCTCTGCTACTTCTACCAACCTGCCCCAAGTCATCACTTTCAAAGTATGTCAGCACCCATAAGGATGCAGGAGCCAGAGTATCTGAGTTTACAATAATTACTTCTGCTGGGGAGAAGTCATAGTGCTGTGGTTAGACTTTGGTGATTTTAGATGAGAAAGTCAGAAAGCAAGCACAAAAGCTCCAGAAACCTTTTCTACTTGGAATCAAGAGGTAGATTGTTTTTTGTCTTTTTTCAGTAAACCGTTCTTCGGCCAAAGCTTTTCCTGTCTGTCCTTCCCTGGAACTCTGTCCATCAGGATGGTTGTATTTCCAGAGGAAGTGTTACTACCTCTCAGAGAGTGAAGCCAGTTGGAACTCCAGTCAGAGCCTCTGTTCTTTGCACAACGCTTCCCTTCTGGTGATTGAAAATCACAAGGAACTGGTAAGGGGAAAAGATGAGGGTCCTGGTTTCACCAGTGTGTACCTCCTGTCTCCTAAGCTGAATGGTTTGAAAACTGATGCAAGTTGTGGTGAGTCCCAGCCTGCGGAAGGCTGCGTGCCTGCTTTCCTGCACTGAGCATGAGTTTTAACAGCTGACATTTTGCAAAATAACCCCAGGCTTGTCTTCATGAAGCTGCTGCTCACACGGAAGGCAACTATCAGCACTGCTGCATCTTATTGATAGACTCGTACATGCACAGAGTGGTTTGGGTTGGAAGAGACCTTGAAGATCATCTACTTCCAACCCCCTGCCATGGGCAAGGATACCTTCCACTAGGCCAGGACACTCAAGGCCACATCCAACCAAGCCTTGGACACCTCCATGGAAGAAGCATCTACAACTTCCCTGGGCAACTTGTTCCAGTGTCTCATCACCCTCACTGAAAAGATCATAGTTGATAACATTTAACACAAAAAATGAACAGATCACAACACCTAAAGCCCTGGGATTTAGGGGAACTGGAGGTCATAAAGATCTTTCCAGTTTAATTTTCTCAACAGTACATGACAGCATATATCCTCCCACTGTATGTGGATATCCTTACAGAAGCTCCTGTAGGGATGCACAGGACCTTTGTAACCAAAGAGCCTCATTTCAAGAACACAAGGAAGAGTAATCTGATCTTTTGTGGTATCTGCCTGAAGAGACACCATTTTCCACACAACAGCTCAAAGATGTGTTTGTTTTCCACCCAAGTCTCACCACTTTACCAGGAGGGAGTGGTGCTGAGTACCACAAGGACTTTGCCTTACTATTGTGAATTAATCAGAGGAGCACACCCTGTAAATTAGACAGCATGGGTATGGCCCAGAAGCACACTGAGAATGAAGGAAGCTGGAAGTTGTCCCTTGCACTTGCAAAGAGCAAAGCTCCAACCTCTTCATTTAAAACCCTTTATCAACTAACTAGGCAATTATTCTCTCTTAGCAAGGCAGGCTAATGGCAGCCAAGTTGATGGATGTGTTAGTCTTGACCTCTGAATTTAGGAGATAGTTATCCTAACCACAGCCTGGGATTATCCTTCTCTGTATTACACTACAATATAAGGAAAGATTCCACCTGGCACAAAGAATTAGGAGAACACATTCTTCCATATCTGTTACAGATCTTGAAAGCAGACCTTAATACTTTAAACCAGCCTCTCTTAAGTCAACAAACTCTCATCACAGACACCAGTATAACTAGCATACTGAGTGCAGATGGCAGTTCTGTTGCACACACTAGGGCAAGGATTTTTCTTAAATAATCACTAAAGTGCCTTCCACAAATCCTTGCTATCTGATCATAAAAACTCAATGTATGATGAAGACATCAGCCCTGGAAAAATGTGTTAGCTGCAAAGGTGCTCACTGTTCTTTGAAGGCTTTCTTGTGGAGAGGCAGTGAAACAAGGCATTGCAGTTCTACGGCAGTTTTTAGTATTCACTCATATCCTTGTGTTCTCATAGCTGGCACTTGTGTCACACCAATATCTGTGTGCTGTAGGGATCCTGCCTCAGAATTAACCCATATGATGTGTAATTGAGTACAAAGTTTGATTGCTGTGGATTACTTGAGATCCAGACACTGCAATACTCCATAGATTTGAGTTTCCATATTCTGAGAGAAAGGCAAGTTAAAGATGTCCCTAATCAGTGCAGGGCAGTTGGGCAGATGACCTTTCAAAGTTCATTCCAACCCAAAACTTTTTGCTTTGCATTCTAGCCCTTGATAAAAACTTTGCATTTTTGTAACTGGACTGAACAAGCAAAACTTCTCATACTGGTTTTATTCCTACAGAGTTTTATGGTGAAGATAACAAAGGAAGACCCATGGATTGGACTTTATAAAAGAAATGAAGAGTTCTTTTGGGTAAATGGGAAGGCATTAGACAATAAACTGTAAGTTAATGTTGAGGGGTTTTGCTGGTGTAACTAGGTTATGGACAAGCGAGGAAGGATAACTAATACAGAAACAGAGACTTGAAAGAAACGTCTGTAATGATGTTGATGGTGGAGCATGGAATACAGAAGATGTCACAGTTAATCAGTTAAACCTGTGTGACCTAATCTATGTTATCCTGCTTTGGCAGGGGGGTTGGACTGGATCCTTGGAGGCCCCTTCCAACCCTTAGCATTCTGTGATTAAGGTTAGGAGATAAATTCGTAATGCCAGTTCAGGAGACATAAGCTCATGGTAACAGGCAGCATGGCAAAGTGAAAGCTAGACCAAGAGACCACCAAGATACCAATGCAATGGAAGATTGCTGTATCACAAATTGGTGTAGGGCGGTTTGTTCCTCCTCCGGATGACTATCCTGTCATCTCAGAGACTCCTGCTTCTTGTCCTGGGGCAGCTGTGGGCAGCAGTTGGCAGAATTACCAATGCCAGCAATAAGCATTGAGATTTCACAAGTCTGAAATGAACTGAAATGTAAATGTTCTTAAGTTTATGACTTTACTAGTGGTGTGTGACAATATTCACTTCATCCCAAGACATGAGGGCTTGATCCAGTAGAGATCTTAGACATTTAAGGTAAGATATGAACAGCATGTAGGCTCCTGAGGTTTAAAATTGCAGTCCTTCCCTTGCTTATCTTCTGCCTGTGATACAAACCTCCACTGGTGCCTTCATTTTCAGGGATTGAGTTCTTTACAGCATTAGACTTCTTCTTTGCTTTCCTTAAACTGTCCTTCCTTCTAAAGGATGAACATCTTGATAAGCTCAGTTGCTAGTAGAGTCCTATTAACACTGGATTTGTCCAGTGGCTTTTCTGGAGACCATACAACTTTGGTTGGACTATTCAACAGAACACTCCAACACTTTGAAAATGGAGTTGGCAAAGGAGACTCTTAACCTCTTATGTAGGGACACCTACAGTGTGGAAACTGAGGTTCACTTCGTGTTTTTCCACCACCCCCTTAGCCATAGTTCTGTGATCATTTCTGAGGAAGAGGGAAATGAGAGAGGCATTTGTTTCATAGCTTCTGCTGGAACCTTTTAGCTGTCTAGAAGGATGTGGAAGTCAAGGGTGGAGCTAGTCTTGATAGCACAGCATTCTTGAGAAGGGCAAACCTGAATTCCAGTCTCCATTCTAAGGGTTTATTTCATGTTGAGCACTCACTAGTCAAGAGACAGGAGTACTGCAAGTGCTGGTTTTTTATTCTGGAGACCGTGTGCCATTAAAACCAGACAATTTTGGTGACGTTCTCTTCAAAGCACAAGCTATTGTCTTTTTGCAATGCCTGTGGTAAATGAGGCTTTGTACAAAGAGAACCTGAAATTCCCAGAATTCCCTTTTCTCTGCTGCATTAATTGGTTGTGAGTGTCAAAGTAATTTTGTCTTTCATTCTCTCTTACAGGATTGAAGTAAAAGGCTCTGGGAACTGTGCCTATCTTGAGTCAAAAGGAGTCTCGGCCTCTGGCTGTTACTTAACCAGGAAGTGGGTCTGTAGCTTGAATGTCAGCTTAGAAGTGGACAAAACCACTACCCTGGACACTTAGCACGCTGATGTGGTATCTACACAAGCTATGTCTATACTCTGAGATATGGGAGCATTTCTCAGCTTCTGCCTGGAGATGGATGTCTTTTCTGGTAGCCAGAATTCTCTATGCATGGTGGAGAAAGCCTTCATTTTTCAAAGATGCCATTTAAAGAGCTTGCTTTAGCATCTTTGATAAGTTATTGCCTTGCTCCATTTTCCAAGATACTGCTCAGCCTGTGATTTCTTCTTGTGACATCAGTAATTCTTTCATCATCTTTTCTCTTGTAGGACACTAAGCATCTGCTCTTTCTTTCCTTTTTGGTGTAGCATTGGAGGTATTTGTTCTGTTTTCCCTTAGACAGCAGAACAAATACAGCTCTGTGCAGAGATGGGTTGTGAGGTGGGTCTGCCTAAAAGTCTGCCAGGGCCTGTCAAATAGAGGGTGAGGCAGAAATGAGCACTGGTTTTGAGAAAATCATTGCAGATCTCACTCTCTCCTTTCAGTGGCACCTGGGGACATGGTTCAGTGGGCATGGTGGTGTTGGGTGGAGGTTTGGACTTGCTCTTAGAGGTCTTTTCCAACCTTAACGATTCTGTGGTTCTGTGAAGGCAGCCACTAGAGTGCACTGTGGCTTCAGGGGAGGGTAGAGAATTCTGTCATTTTTAAAGACTGTACAACTGCACGGTGTTTGACAGGCAGATTGGATTGCTGCTGATTTGTTGGATTTTTTTGGCCTATTTGTAATTATTTTTCCCTTCACTGTGTTTTTAGCCAAATTTCATTGCTGCCTACTTTTGTTCAGCCTCTTGTTTATACCTTTGTTTATACCTTGTTTATACCTTTATACCTACATTCATAGAATCATAGAATGGTTTGGGCTGGAAGGGACCTCCAAAGGTGGTCTAGTTCAACCCCCCTGAAGCCAGCAGGGACATCATCCACTAGATAAGCTTGCTCACAGGCTTCCCAAGCCTCATCTTGAGTATCTCCAGGGATGGGGTCTCAACAACCTCCCTGCGCAACCTGTTGCAGTGCTCCAGCACCCTCATGGTGCAGAACCTGTTCCTAACATCCAATCTAAATCTGCTCTGCTCTCATTTCAAACCATTGCCTCCCGACCTGTCCCTGCAGGCCTTTGCAAACATTCCCTCTGCAGCCTTCTTGTAGCCCCTTTTAAGTACTGGCAAGCTGCTACTAGGCTTCCCTAGACAACCTTCTCTTTTCCAGGCTGAACAACTCCAACTCCCTCTGTCCTCATATCAGAGGTGCTCCAGTCCCCTGATCATCTTGGTGGCCTTCCTTTGCACCTGCTCCATCAGGTCTATGTTCTTCCTGTGTTGAAGGCTCCAGATACAGCACTGCAGGTGAGGTCTCTCCAGAGCAGAGCAGAGATGCAGAATCACCTCTTTCTGTCTCTCACCATACTTCTTTTGATGCAGCCAAGGCTGCCATTTGCCTTCTGGACTCCATGTGCCCATTGCTGGCTCATGTCCAGTTTCTCACCCAGTAGCACCCTCAAGTCCTTTTCTGCAGGGTTGCTCTCCATCTCATCATCCTCCAGCCTGGATTGATACCTAGGATTGTCCTGACCTAGGCGCAGGACCTTGCACTTTGTCTTACTGAACTTTATGAGATTCTTTTCAGCCCACCTCTGGCTGGCACCCATCCTGTCCTTCAGTCTTACTAACCATGCCAGTCAGCTTGGTATCATCTGCACATTTGCAGAGATTGCCTCAGTACAAATTTTCTGTGACAAGAGGACTTCACTGTAACCAGGACCATATGGCACGGATGTTGCTAACATTTTGTGAATTTCAGATTTTGCCGAACTGCACATTTTTAAACTGCTTGTATTCTTTATAGGCACAGCAACAGGACTCTATAGAATGAATAGCCTGATGATCTATGCGTTATTTATATGTAACTAGTTAGAGGGGTGGATTATTCTGCAGTGCTTTTAATTTAACTAGCCCTGAAGGATGTGGTCTGTGCAATAGTTCTGAAAAGATACCAAATAAATGTTTCAACAGAGCCTCTGCTTTGTGTGCTAATATTAAAAGTATTTGTCAGCCTAGGCACCATTTCCAGGGTTTTAAATGCAAGATGACCTTTAAATCATAATGTTAGAAGAGAGGTTCTCCTTCCCCTTTACTCTGCCCTAGTGAGGCTATATCTGGAGTACTGTGTCCCATTCTGGGCCCACCCAGTTCAAGAGGGACATAGAACTGCTTGAGAGAGTCCAGCACAGAGCCACAAAGATGATGAAGGGAATGGAACATCTCTCTTATGAGGAGAGCCTGAGGGAGCTTGGGCTCTGCAGCTTGGAGAGGAGGAGACTGAGAGGTGACCTCATCAATGTTTATAGATATGTACAGGGTGAGTGCCAGGAGGATGGAGCCAGACTCTGCTCGGTGATGCCCAACAACAGGACAAGGGACAATGGGTGGAAGTTGAGGCATAGGAAGTTTCATGTAAACACAAGGAGGAATTTTTTTCCCTGTGAGTGTGACAGAACACTGGAACAGGCTGCCCAGGGGGGTTGTGAAGTTTCCCTCTCTGGAGATACTGAAAATCTGCCTGGACATGTTCCTGTGTGGTCTGGTATAGGTGATCTGCTCTGTCAAGGGAGTTGGACTGGATGATCTTTTGAGGTCCCTTCCAGCTCTTGATACTCTGCAATTCTGTGAACGACATGGGACAACTATGGAATGGCTCAGGTTGGAAGTGACCTCAGAGGTCATGTACTCCAGCCTCCTCACCATGGGCAAGGACACCCCTCAACCAGACTTTTCTGCTCAAGTCTTCATTCAGCCTGTTCTTGAACACTCCCAGGGAAAAGGCATCCACAACCTCCTTGGGCAACCTGTTCCAGAGTCTTACTACCCTTGTACTGAAGAACAGTCTAAACCTCCTCTCTCTCAACTTCAAACCATTCACCCTTGTCCTGTTGCTGGATACCCTCATGAAAAGTCTCTCTCCAGTTTTTCTGTAGGACCCCTTCAGTTATTGGAAGGCAGCTCTAAAGTCCTCCCAGAGTCTTTTCTTTTCTAAGCTGAACAATCCCGGGTGCCTCAGCCTATCCTCATAGCAGACATGACATTTTACGCTCCACCATCAAGTCCCACAAAAAAAACCCCCAAAACAAACCAAAACCAACTTTCTGACACTTAACATATTTTCACACTTAAAGATGTGCCAGAATTTTAGCAAAAGAATTTAATTGTAATTAAATTTCCACAGTATTGTGGAAATGAGTAACTGTGTAGTGAAACACACACAGTAAGGTAACTTCAGAGGGAAGTGTGGAATTTTCTGCAGTATTTGCATTAGGAACAGTCTAGAGGCACATTTGGTAGAAATTGTAAGGGCTAAGAGTTATTCACCTCCAATGCTGGGTCTTAGCTTTTCTTATGAACCAATTTACCCAAATATTTCCTTGAACTACAAAATAGCATTGTTCTATTTTTCCCCATCAGTGTCAAGTATGGATAGACTCCAAAAACAAGAAATTTGAGCTTCTTAAAGGAGATTTTTTGGAAACTACAAACATGGTATTTGTAACAAGAGCTCTCTTGGAATCTGAATCTTAAGGGGTGCAATTACCATCCTCTTTAGTACAATCATAGAATCATAGAATGCTTTGAATTGGAAGGAACCTGTTTGTACAAAACTTGTTCTAATTAAAAAAAATATACAGACTGGAGTTAAAGCACTTACTAGGAATGAGAAAGAGAAACAAATCCAACATGACTTTTGAAATGCAGAGCCTTCAGCTCCTCTTTGCTGTGCTACACATAATTAAAGGCAGCTGCAGTTGTCTCATACCTACAGTAGATGTTTTGTGCCCCTAGCAAGGGCTGTGGTTTAGGTTCTAGCAACTCATGGTGAGGAGCTGTGAGCCCTTGGTTTAAAGCACCACAGCTTTGGCACACGCTTGACTGGATGTGGAACAAAATGCTCGTGAGCAGCACGGTAACACTTTCAAACTGACACCCCTCAGTCACTGACACCAGTGGGTAACACTTCACTTAATTCTGGACAGGCAGAGATGTGAGGAAGGCTGTGGGTGAGTGTAAGTGAGAGCTGAAAAGGTACAGAGATCTTCGGTGGAAAGAAACAGCAAAAGCATGATGCAGTCTGTTGTGCATCACAGGCAAAGCTTGGTGGCTCCTCAAAAGGACTTGGAGCTTAAAAAAGTTAAAAATGAACCTGTGGGGCTGATTTTCTCTGAATTAAAACGTGACAAAGGTTTACCCTGCAGAATGCAGCGTCAGCAGCTACAGACTCGTTTGGAAAACTGCTATTGTCATGTTAATAAAACAACAAAATCCCCCTAACTCAGTGCAGCACATCTGTGCGGAAGAGGACTGCTTTGTTCATTCTAGACAGAGAAGTAAATAAAAGAAACATAGAATCACAGAATCATTCAAATTGGAGACCATCAGGTCCAACCATTAACCCTGCTTTACCAAGTTCACCACTAAACCATATTGCTAAGTGCCACATCTAAAGACCTTTAAACACCTCTAGGGGTGGTGACTCCACCACATTCCTGGGCATTTTGTTGCAATGCTTGACAACACATTTCCTAAACCTCCCCTGGTGTTCTGTCACTGATTGCCTGCGAGAAGAGGCCAGCACCTACCTCTCTCTATTGTCCTTTCAGGTTGTTGTAGAGGGTAATGAGGTTTCCCCTGAGCCTCCTCTTCCTCAAACTAACCAGTCCCAGTTCCCTCAGCTTCACCAGCTCCCTCAGCTTCATCAGCCTCATTCTCTGGGTCCTTCACCAGCTTAGTTGCTCTTCTGCGCACCTCCTCCAGCCCCTCAATGTCTTTCTTGTATTGAGGTGCCCAAAACTGAGCTCAGTCCTCGAGGTGTGGCCTCATCAATGCTGAGTACAGGGGACAATCCCCTCCCTGTGCTGGTCACACCACGGCTGATCCAAGCCAGGATGCCAGTGGCTTTCTTTGCCACCTGGGCACACTGCTGGCTCATCTTCAGCTGACTGTCAATTAGAACTCCGAGGTCCTTTTCTGCTGAACAGCTTCCAGCCACACTTCCCTGAGCCTGGAGCGTGTATGACAGCAGCAGGCACCACCATGCTCTTCAGTGCCCACAGATGGCATCTTGTCTGCATATCACAGTTCATGTGCACAGTGCTCATCCTCGGTGATCACCTCTTCTCTCTGCGCTTTACTAGAGGCAGTTGCTGCCTACATCTGTCCATGGGAGGGCTCAGCGCTCCTAAATCCACACGTGCTGACTTGCAGTCCTGTTGTGACATTCACATGAACACCTTGCAGATTCTGAGCTCCTTGCTTGTATCAGACAAAGTCTCAGGGCAGAATACAAATTTCTGCATAAGTCTCATAAAATTATTTACATTGAACTCTGACAGAAAGCTCTTCCTGTTGTCTGACAGTTTGGCTCAGAGCACCAGTAAAGTTGCATTTTTCTTGCAGATCCACTTCTTTAGAGTCTGGCAGTTATCCTCTTGTATCATGTCTTTTCTTCTGTAAACAGCACAGTTCTTCTCAGTCTTTTCTCTATTTTCAGCTATGCTGGTGAGAGAACAAAAGTGATACAGTGAGTTTTCAGCTTTAAATTCAGCCCTGGATAAAATTATTGATAATTTCCTGAGTGAAGTGTTTGGGTGATGCCCATTCTGTAACCCACTGAAGCTCCAACAGCCATGCATAGGTGGGGTGAATGTTTGCAGCAGACTGCTGGCTGCTGAGGGATGGATGCTCAGAAGTATCAGTCTAAGTTACCATGATACAGCAGCCCATTACAATTGCCCATGCACTTGTGACCAGCCAGAGAGTTTCCATTTAGACTGGTGCACTGGCTGGGTAGCTTCCTGTCAGCTGTCAGAAAGCCTTCTCACCCTAATGAACCAGGCTGCAAAGGCTGGTCTTTAAGGTAAAAGAGCTATTTCTCAGGGAATGGTGAGCTCATCGGAAGAGTCATTTGGAGGAAAAAACCTCCACATGCAGCCAAAATGCTGAACTGCAGCATGGCAAGAGGAAGGGGAAGGATCCCTCAGCTGCATGGCTGTGCAAGTGTCACATTCAAGGGAGGAAGTCAACACCTGGTGTGTAAAGTGAGAGGATTTGTTGGCTGCTTTCAGTGGGAGCAGTGTGTGTTGCTGTTCCTCTGCATAACATAGACATGAACTTGAGTGTGGTTAGTCTTGCAGGCAGAAAACAAATCTGTTTCCAAAGGTGCCCATCAGGAACCAGCTAACCTGGAACTAGCCATGAAATATACCTGAGTATGTGCTTGGGGCTGCAGGGCTAAATCTGTGCTTTGGCAAATGAGCTTGAATTCAGAGTTCTATTTCTGTGCAGGGAACCATCCATTTGAAATTGCCAGAGACACCCTCTCCCCCCAACCCCCACCAAATGATCACCTGTTTCCTTTTGCTCTGGGATCTGCACCTGAACTCCATTGTGTTTTCATGTCCTGCATCTTCGACCCAATCCAGATATATTTGGTATCTTTCTCTTTATTGTCTATAAATTCCTGTGGAACAAGCAGAATCATGTTACCCAACAGCAGAGATTTTCTGCTGTGCTCAGGTCACTGCCCTGACTTTTGCACAGGTTTTCTGGGTGCCACAAGATAAGAAAGACACTGGGGTCCTGGAGCACGTCCAGGGAAGAGCAATAAGGTTGGTTAAGGGTTTGGAGGGTGTCATACAAGGAGCAGCTGAGGGAGCTGGGGTTGTTTAGTCTGGGCAAGAGAAGACAGAGGGGAGACCTTGTTGTTCCCTACACTACCTGAAAGGAGGTTGGAGTGAGGCTGGTGTTGGTCTCTTCTTCCAAGTAACCGGCAATGGGATGAGAAGAAATGGGTTTGAGTTGTGCCAGGAGAGGTTTAGATTTGATATTAGGAGAACGTTTTTTACTGCGAGAGCGGAGAGGGGTTGGGACAGGCTGCACATATTGTTGGTGGAGTCACCATCCCTGGAGATGTTCAAGAAGCTATAGATGTGTGGCTTCAGGATATGGTTTAGTGGTCATGGTAGTTTGGTTATGGTTGTATTTGATGATCTTAAAGGTCTTTTCCAGCCTTAGTGAATCTATAAGTCTATGATTCTATGAGTCTATGAGTCTGTGATTCTATATACTTCCTCTCATGAAGAACAAGGGCAGGGATCTAGCCATGGTAAAGCATCCCATTACAACGGTCTGTGTGCTTGTGCCCAGCCACAGAGTTTCTTTTCAGGCTGGCGCTCTGGCTTGGTAGCTTCCTGTCAGCAAAACCCCTCAGTGGTGCTCCTCACCCTGATGAACCAGGATGCAAAGCCTGGTCTTTTAGGTAAAAGGCAAAAAGGAATGGTGAGCTTATCAGAAGAGCCATTTGGTGATTTCTTGATATTCATTATCCCAAAGGAAAATGAGAAGGAGGTTTTGCTGTTTGAATTTTCATTTAGTGGTTCAATCAGACCTCTCTTCCCAAAGCAAAGTACTGGAAATGGTTGGGAAGCCTCCAGGATTTCCTCCTCTTATTAAAACTGCTCTAGCTTCCATATTTGCCTCTCTTGCACTTCTCTTCAGCCCTACTCTTGCCGCTCTCAAAACAAGCTCCTGTTTGTGGAGAGGCAGGTGCTCTGTAGTTGCCTGCAGGTATGCCTGTTATCTGGGCCATGTAGGTGAAATGTTTGACTAAGGCAAATGCCTGTTGCGGAGTTTTAGGGCTGATGCATGTCTCACCATCTCAGTTTCATCTTCAAAGACAAGAAGCTGTGATTTCCTGGCCAAGCAGTTTCTCTGGCTGTCATTCCAGCTCACAGCCTCCTCAGAAAAATAGTAGCATCTCCCTCTGTGTAGTTGCCACCCAGGCGGACACAGCTCACATGTCGTTTCTGTGGGTGGAGAGAGGGAACCATTAGCTCATACCCTGACTTGTTCCAGTTTCCTTTTGGCATTTCATATTCATGTGTTTGCCTGGCTGGTCTGTAAGTGGCCAGTCTTCAGTCCCAAGCATGTGTTTACTGCATGTGAAAGGAGGTTTGAAGGCTCCAGTGGCACTCCTCAGTTGCTAACTCCCTTGCCATGATTCTGTGCACTTTTGCACTCCCACTGCACATCACCAGGCTCTCTGCCTTGTTGTGTGCCTGCTCAGTGAAGAGCACCAGGAGGACAAAGGCTAGATTTGGTCCTCCCACATGTAGTCTTGCCAGCAGACACTGTGCAATGTGACATACTGGGGCAGTGTGGGTGGAGTGGGTGCAAAGAAGAGCAACTAAGCTAGTGAAGGGCCCAGGGAATGAGGGTGATGAAGGTTGAGGGAACTCGGACTGCTTAGTCTGAAGTAGAGGAGGCTGAGGGGAGACCTTATCACCGTCTACATCTACCTGAAAGGATAATAGAGAGAGGTAGGTGCTGGTCTCTTCTCTTAGGTAGTGATAGAATAAGAGGGAACAGTCTCAAACTGTACCAGGAGAGGTTTAGATATTAGGATTTCTTTTTTCCCCTGAAGGAGTGGTCAAGCACTGGAACAGGCTGCCCAGGGAGCTGGTGGTGTCACCATCCCTGGACTATTTAAAGGTCATTTAGATGTAGCACGTAGAGGTATGGTTTAGTGATGAACTCAGTAGAGTAGGGTTGATGGTTGGACCTGATGATCTCAAGGGTCTTGGCTGGACCTGATGATGTTAAAGGTCTTTTCCAACCTGAATCATTCTATGATACTGTGCTGTGGACTGTGTGGATTTGACACATGTGACTGGAATACACAGGTAGAGAAGATGTCCAGACTATTCCCATGGAGCTAGGGAAGGACCTTTGTGACATAAGGGAAGCTCTGCTCTTCCCAGATCTACTTCCCATTTCACTCAGAACATGTGGGAGGAGCATCTCCTGTCTTGCATTGTCTGTCTTTGCTTCCTCTAATGTTTCAAAGTAACATCATTGGTCTCAATCCAAAAGCATTGGCATTTTCCAAAACCCAAGAGATCCACAATAAAAGGAGCAGGAGGGTCTTCCTTTTCCTGGTCCTTGGGGGAAAAAAAGAAGAGCTAGATTCCCTCGCACTCTTTGTGAACAATTATTGTCTGGAAAGTGTTCTCCAGAGCAAAGAGATGGGCTACTCTATATGGTATTGCTGACAGCAAGGCCTGGCAGAAAGAAATGTAAAGAAAGTACCAGAAGCTGTTTACATCATAGGAGGAGGAAAATTATTGTCATTAAAATGTCAGTTTAGATACTGTCATCACTTCTCTACAGGAACACCATGCCCTCTGGGCAGTACAGCGTAGTCTCTTGGATGTTGATGACTCATGGTATTTAAAAACCCAAGAGGATCTTAAAAGTTCTGCTGCTGCTGCTGAGGAACTGACCACAGTTCATTGTTGCCTTGTTGTTCCTGTTTGAATTCAGAAATTCAGAACATTCTTGATGCAGGGTAGTTTTATTCAAACTGTCTGGGTTCAAACCACTCCAAGGTGGTCATCACAGGAGCAAATGGGGTGCATCTCATACTCTGCCTGAGTTCTGTGTTTTGTTTAGTTCGGAGAAGACTGAGAGATGTTTGCAAATACCTGAATGATGTGTGTCAAGAAGAAGAAGCCAGGCTCTTTTCATTGGTGTCCTGTGATAGGACAAGAGGCAATGGACACAAACTGGAACACAGGAAGTTCCATGTGAAGGTAAGGAGAAACTTTTTTTCTGTGAGGGTGCCAGAGCCCTGGAGCAGTCTGTCCAGAGAGGATCTAGGGTCTCCTTCTCTGGAGACATTCCAAAATTGCTTGTATGTGTTCCTGTGTGACCTGTCCTAGGTGATACTGCTTTGGGTTGGACTTGGTCTCCACAGGTCCCTTCCAACCCCTACCATTCTCTGATTCTACCAGTGAGTTCTCATAAACTACAAGGTGTCACAGAAATGGGAACAGACAACAGAACTGTGCATACAACACATCCCCCACCTCTGCTGTGAAAGGATTGATTTTCCTCACCTTGCCCATCTTCACACAGTTCCTCCTTGAGCCATTTCAGAAGCACCACTGAGACAGTCTTCTCAGGTGAAATATGGTTGCCACTGCTATTTACACCATACCGGGACAAGCTTTCTGATTTTCCAGCTCTGCTCTTCAAAACTTGAACAACAAAAAAGAGATCATTGTTAACAAGAGGATCAAGAAGATGCAGTCTTTGTGTCCAGTGTTACACTGTGAATGTGAAGATATCTGTGTGTGCATTAGGGGAATAAACACACAGTTATGAGCATGGAGGTTGTGGATGCCTCCTCCCTGAAGGTGTTCAAGGCCAGGTTGATGAGGCCTCGAGTAACCTGATCTAGTGGGAGGTGACCCTGATGATCTTTAAGATCCCTTCCAACCCAAACCATTCCATGATCTATAATCGTATGGTGACTGTAACTGTCTGGCAAAGGGTATACAGCTGCTGTGTAAGATGGACAGGACAGAAAAAGAAAATAAGCTCTTCATTTTTCATAGTTGGATATATAAATAATGCAAAATATTTTGGTGAGATTTTTGGAGGGTTGGTTGGTTTTCTGAAGTTTTTCAAGACTGTTTTCCCTTAGGAAATTAATATATTCTCTGGGACAGTTCTTATGTAACTGGCATATATATTTATAGAATTAAGAGATTCATACAGTGGTTTAGGTTGGAAGGGACCTTAAAGATCACCCAGTTCCAAGCCCCTGCCGTGGGCAAGGACAACTTCCACTAGACCAGGTTGTTCAAGGTCTTATCCAGCCTGGCTTCCAGTGTCTCACCACTTTCACTGTAAAGAATTTCTTCCTAATCTCCACTCTAAATCTGCCCTTCTCAAACTTAAAGCCATTGCCCATTGTCCTATCACTACAAACCTGCTGTGAGTTATGCTATTACTAATAACAAGTTAAATGATTAAATGAAATTATCTGAAGTTTGACTTTTATTTGTTCAGATCTTAAGTGAAATGGTTTCAAAGAGCCATCATGTGTGCAACTTTTATCTTGTAAGGCAGAAGAGCCAAATGTTTTTTCGTAATGAATTGAAAGCTGCACCAGGGGAGGTTGAGGCTGGATATTAGAAGAAAATTTCTAATTTAAAAGGTTCTCAAGGACTGGAACAGGGCCCCCATGCTGGTGATTGGATCTCCATCCTAGGATGTGTTTTAGGAAGCAGAGACATGGTGTTGAGGTACTGGTTCAGCACCAGATTTGGTCGAGTTAGAGCATTGTTGGACTCACTGATCTTAATGGACGTTTCCAACCAAAACAGTTTATTGAACCTCTGATTCTATGAGATGTGCTTCTACAGCCTTTCAGCATCCCTGAGGACACAGCAGACTGCAGCAGCTCTCCTCTATCTGCACTATATGTTTGTAATATCCATGACAGGTGCTAATTTCTCCTTTTGGGATGTTCCATTTATTTTCCTGTATTTTCCTGCTTGACACCTTTACTGCAAGACTAAAGGAATTTTTCTCTTGGCAGCACTCTGCTCATGAAGTTCAGTCACACCTACAACAAAAAGATGAAGTGGGTGGTATAATCTACTCACATGGCTTGGCTAACATGACTATGATGCTTAGCAGGATGAGCACAAGGACTCCCAGGACCACTGCTGTGTAGAACCACACTGATTGCCTGTGCTGGCAGCCTGGAGGGAAGCAAAAGGAAGAACAGATTACAATATTTGTCTTGTTAAAATCAGCACTGCTTTATGAATGTCGATTTCTTAAATGGAAACAACAGAGAAACCATCTGCTGAAGGCAGTCTGCTGTGTGAAGGATGTGGGCACATTTCACTTACGAAAAAATTGCATCCATTTTGCATACATGAAAGTGAAATCAAAACGTCACTTTGTCAGAAAAAACAAGTGGTTTTCAATCCACGATGCCATTAACGATTCCATTGTTCTCCTTTGAGCTTCTCAAGTGTTGCCTCCTCCCATCTACCGACTCACACCCTGCAGGAGCATGTGGAGCAATTCAGAGAACATATCCGGGAAGGCCTGTGATAGGTTCCTTCTCTCTGGTCTTCCTCTCCTGTATTAACGTGCCTGCCCTGGGGCTGAAAACTGAAAACCAACTTAGCTGAATGCAAAGAAAAAGCAAAATATCCCATGATGACACTATAGCCCAGTGAAGAACACCTGAGCAAACATCTCTCTGGCCATTTGGCATACATCAGCTCGTGAGAGTGAAGCACTCAGGAAGAGGATGGACTGAGAAGATTTGGGGTCAGGGTGCCATTTCCACTGCTCCGTGATGTCCAATGATAATACAAGGGACAATGGGTAGAAGCTAGAGTAGAGGAAGTTCCATGGGAACATAAGGAGAAACTTTTTCACTGTGATGGTGCCAGAGTCCTGGTTCAGGCTGCCCAAAGAGGTTGTGGAGTCTCCTCTGGACTCATTCATCACCTTGAGTATCTTCAGGTGATCCTGCTCTGGCAGGGAGGTCAGACTGAATGAACTTTGGAGGTCCCTTCCAAGCCCTACCATTCTGTGATGCTGTGATTCTGTGATCTCTAATGGGTAACTAACAATCAAACAAAAGAGCACACTACCAGAAGTGGAGGTCTTTGATCTGCTGCTCCCTTTGGGTTCTGGCTTCACAGGCAGCTCAGCGTAAGTGATGGTGTTTCCTGTAAGGAGCAGGGAAATGCTGACATTTGTGGTTCTGCAAGCCATAAAGTGGAGAAACAATAAAGGACACCAAGTCTGTATAATGACAGGTCTGTACCTGTGCTTACAGAGCTGCTGGTTCAGCTTTTTTTTTTTTTTTTTTTTCTGTTAGAAACAACAGGCAAGATGGTGACTTAAAATTTCCTGCTGCTGTCAGGAAGTAACTAAAAGCTTCCTTCATAACCGTAGCTCGAACTACTTGGGTCATGTGTGGCTGTGCCAGAAGGCAGGCAGACTGACTGAAGGATGAGTAAGACCTGGTTGCTATCCATAAGAAACATCCTATTTGATGCCTTGTCAGGAAGTATCATAGGGGCTTAAAGGGCATCAGAGTGGTGACCACTCTGTGGAGTAGAGAGACACCACAGGGAAAACTGCAACTCAGAGAGATGCTTCTGCAGCAGTCCTGGACTACATCAAAAGCATTGTGGGCACCAGGTCCAGAGAAGTGATTCTGCCCCTATGCTCTGCTCTGGTGAGACCTCACCTGAGTACTGCATCCTCCTCTGGAGCCTTCTGATGGAATGGGTCCAGAGGAGGGCCATGAACATGATCAGAGGGCTGGAGCACCTCCGCTATGAGGACAGGCTGAGGGAGCTGGAGTTGTTCATCCCAGAGAAGAGAAGGCTTCAGGGCGACCTAATAGCACCCTTCCAGTACCTGAAGGGAGCTACAAGAAGGCTGCAGAGGGACTGTTTGCAAAGGCTTGCAGTGACAGGATGAGGGGCAATGGTTTGAAATGAGAGCAGAGCAGATTTAGATCGGATGTTAGGAACAAGTTCTGCACCATGAGGGTGCTTAAACACTGCAACGTTGCCCACAGAGGGAACTGAGACCCCATCCCTGGAGATATTCAATGTGAGGCTTGACAAGGCTTTGAGCAAACTGATCTGGTGGATGATGTTCCTGCTGACTGCAAGGGGGGTTGAACTAGATGACTTTTGGATTGAAAATGTGATTCTGGAAAAATCCCTGCTGGAAAATTAAAGAGGAAGAACAGTAATCCACTGCTTCCTTCATTGACTGACTGCACTTTGGCTGCCACTAGTATTCTGATTTATGAGTTAATTTACTATTCCTGTTCTACAGAGACATCAGACAATGCACTGATCTGTTTTTCATACTAGACAGCAATTCTATGGTGCCTATTCTAATAGATTTTTCATCAGATCTCATAGATTCATAGAATCGTTTGGGTTGGAAGTGACCGAAAAGATCAGCCAGTTCCAACCCTCCTGCCATGGGCAGAGACACTTCCCACTAGAACAGGTTGCTCACAATCTCATCAAGCCTGGCCTTGAACACCTCCAGGCAGGGGGCAGGGGGCATCCACGACCTCCCTTGGCAACCTGTTCCAGTGTCTCACCACCCTAACTGTCAAGAATTTCTTCTTAATCTCCAGTCTCAATTTGCCCTCCTCAAGCTCAAACCCATTCTTTCTCATCCTGTCACTACAAATCCTTGTCAAAACTCCTTTCATGGCTTTCTGGAAGGCTGCTGTAATGTCTCCCCAGAGCCTTCTTTTCTCCAGGCTCGACAGCCCCAACTCTTGCAGCCTGTCCCTGTAGGTGAGGTTCATACTAAAAACCAAAAAAGATTATGCACTTTATTCAGAAATGAACAATTTTTGCTTCTCAGTCCGTTACTTAAAGCAAGCAATCAGGATTAAGATAACACCCCATGATGATACTGACTTAGAAGTGTCTCTGCTGATTAGTATCTCGTGATGATCCCTTTCACCATTTGCGACTTTTCACTCTTTCTGTGAATTCTGTGTGCAGCATTTTATAGCAATATTCTGGTATTATCTAGTGACAGTTTTTAAAACACATGAGAGAGAGAGAGAGAGAGAGGTAGTGAGAAACAGTGAGAAAACAGAGTATGACCAAGGGCTGAGGAAAGGTTTTACCTGGAACTGATGTCCGAACAGGAAGGTGATGTCTTTCCCTTGGTAGTATTGCCACGTCTGCATATGTGATCTCATCTGCCATTGATGAGCAAGTCCCTCTGGCTTATGTAAACAGCTGGTTTAACACAGTAGGTTCCAACCTGTACTGGCTTTGCCTGCCTCCAGAAGTGTACATATGCTGTGCTATGCCCATGAGGAAGGCTGAGCAACAGATAAAAGGAAGGAAGTTACTTCTTTCAATACAGCTTCAAAGTCTATTTACAGCCACCATTATGACTCTTCTTGTGTGATCTCTTACCCTTCACAAAAAAAAAAAAAAAAGTAGCCCAGTATTTTTATTAATATAAACTGTTTCTTGTTGGCCAAAGCAGAGCAAAGTTTCTAAGGAACAGTGAAAAATGGAACAAAAGTTTAGCTACTACTGCAGTACAAATCTGTATTGTGGATATATTATACCCACATGCATGATCATCTTCACCTAGAAGGATAAGAAATAGGATATACAGAAGTATAAGGTGATATGGGACTAATGCAACTGCAAACACAGTTACAGCTATAAAAACGTAACTCAAATTCTAGCCTGCTTCTTCCACTATTTACTATAATGGCTTAACAACTGAATTTAGATTATATTACTGATGCCTTAAATTTAACTCCAGATAAATTAATATTAGAGAATCATCAAAAGGTTTGGGTAGGAAGGGACCTCTAAAGGTCATCTAGGAGAACCGCCCCTGCAGTCAGCAGGGGCATCCTCCACTAGATCAGCTTGCTCAGAGCCGTGCCAAGCCTGACCTCTAATGTCTCCAGGGATGGGGCCCCAACCACTTCCCTGGCAACCTGTTGCAGCATTCCAGTACCTTATGGTAAAGTGGTATGATCAATGCCTTTTAGAAGAATGCTTCAGCACTTCACTGTAACAGTAGTTACAAGGGCTTGAGTCATCTGCTGCCTGAGCCAGCAAGTCCACGGGCAGAAAGCCTGAGTCGCCTTTAACTCCTAATTCATGACGCATGTGTTAGCTGCAGGTTATTTTGGTGGCAGTGTTTTTGTCTTCTGTTTGAGAAAGAAACAGCCCAAAACACCCAAAAGCCCCAGAGATCTGAACCGAAACTTAAAGCCCTTCTAAAACCTAAAAATACATTTCAGAACACACAAAGTCCTGTGTGTGCAAAGTCTTAATGTTTCCTGCTAAGAACTGCACTCTTGGCTTTGTGCTTTATTCCCACTTAGAAAACTCCATAAAAGTTTGGTACAGACAGGATCTACCTAATAACAGCCTGCCACTCCCTGAAAGTGGCTACAAGAAGGCAACAGAGGGACTGTTTGCAAAGGCCTGCAGGGACAGGACGAGGGACAACGGTTTGAAATGACAGCAGAGCAAATTTAGCCTGGATGTTAGGAACAGGTTCTGCACCATGAGGGTGCTGGAACACTGCAAGAGGTTGCCCAGGGAGGGAGTTGAGGCCCCATCCCTGGGGCCCCATCCCTGGAGATATTCAGTGTCAGGCTGGCCAAGGCTGTGAGCAAGCTGGTGTAGTGGAGGATGTCCCTGCTGACTGCAGGGGGTTTGGACTGGATGATCTTTGGAGGTCCCTTCCAACCCAAAGCATTCTACAATTCTATTCTGTGGTAGACCTCACTTGCTTTTTCTGTTACATTCAATAGGACTTAAAAATCTCTAGATAACTATAAAGAAAAGTTTGTTGTTGCAATCTTCCATGACCGTTCTTCTTCTTACTTTCAACATTAGTAACACTGTTAAGTGCAGAAACAAAAAGGTTTAGGGAACCATAAAGAGCCTTTGATAGTCATGGAACAGATTACTCAGAAGTGCCTCTCAAGTACAAGTTCCAGGCAGCCTGTCTAAAACATTCGTGCTCTGTCATCAGCCACAAAGTGATCAGCATGCAGATGTGAATACTGTTAACTGGATATTGATAAGGTTTATTTTGTGCTAGTCTACATCCTAGACATATCATGCAACAGAACTTTTGTCCCCTGATTGAATCAGTTTCCAACACTTCCCCTGAGCTTCTCACCATCCTTTACAGCAAGATATTTAGGTTCTGAAATGGAAGGTGGGGGGGGNNNNGTGGTGGAGAAGGGGGCGGGCGGGGGGGGGGGAGGGGGAAGAAGTAACAAACTGAAACAAAAATGCTCAACCCCAAATGAAAACCTATTATCCTTATTTGGATTTGTTTAAACTTCAGTCTGTAAAGGAGATATGGAAGGCCAAAACAGTTGCTTGAACTCTCTCTTGCCATCATTGCATATAGAAACAATGGTTTGGGTTGGAAGGGACCTTCGAAGGCCATCTAGTCCAATCCTCCACTAGATCAGGTGGTCCAGAGTTTTGTCCAGCCTGACCGTGAACGCCTCCAGGGGTGGGGCCTCAGCTCCCTCCCTGGGCAACCTCTTGCAGTGTTCCAGCACTCTCATGGTGCAGAACTTGTTCCTAACATCCAATCTAAACCTGCTCTCTTCTCATTTCAAACCATTGTCCCTTGCCCTGTCACTGCAGGCCTTTTCAGCCTTCTTGTAGCCTCCTTCAGGTACCAGCAGGCTGCTATTAAGTCTACCTGAAGCCTTCTCTCCTCCAGGCTGATCAACCCCAGCTCCCTCAGCCTGTCCTTGTAGCAGAGGTGCTCCAGCACCTGGATATACACCTAAGCAGTCTTTTGTCAGACCATTCTCTTCTAAATTATTAAAAAAACATAAAGATATAATAATGTATGGTTGGTGTAAGCATGGGTCTTTATGAGAAACCCACAGTGTTTCTGGTTTAGANTGTCTAGAGCAGCCCAGGCAGTTAAATCCTTTGTGACCTAGCAGATTGCCACTTGCCTGAGGGAAATGATGAGTGCATGCAGCTATTTTCCAGAGCAAATTCATAAAATACCCATAAGGGGTTCAGGTTCTCATTTTGTATTTGAAGTCTAAGTGCTGTGCTCACTGGTAGAGCTGATAATAAAAAGGAAGGTGACTTTCATTGCCCACACAGACAGTGGAAAGCTCCCTCTCTGCAACCCATATGCCTGGGGATGGCAGTTCCAGTCAGAACAGGGCAGGTCTGCAGGGATGAGCACTGTGTTACCCTCCAGGATCATGGAGTCCCCTGGAGAGGAAGGGACCTCCTCTGCAGGTCTCTAGTCCAACCCATGCTGAAAGCAGGGCTGATTTCACAGCTAGATGAGGTTGTTCAGGGCTTCAAATAGGCAGATTTTGGTAATCTCTTTGGACAGCAATCCCATGGCCTCTCTGAGAAATTGTTGCAACTCCAACTCGTTGCTGCTGCAATCTCATAAAGTAAGAATTTTGTTTTCTTCTGCCTGGTCACGATCCCAGGGCTGCAGCTTCTACTCATTGTTTCTTCCCCTTTGAGAAGACACTGCTTCTGGCTTCTCTGTAACCCTCTTGTATGTTCCCTAACAAAATACTGCAGACAAGATAGCAGGCTCATGTTAAAAGGTACAAAGGAAGCCTCTTGGCTAGGTGTCATGGATTCCTATTGTGGTTTTAAGCAGGACAGATTGCTCTAATGCCTTTGGGGCAAGAGAACAGCACTTCATACACAGCATTGGAGTATTAGAAAGTTTAAATCACAGAATCACAGAATGCCAGAGGCTAGAAGTGGCCTTGAAAGATCATCCAGTCCAACCCTCCTGCCAGAGCAGGATCTCCTATACCAGATCACACAGGAATGTGTCCAGGCAAGTTTTCAGTATCTCCAGAGAGGGAGACTCCACAGCCCCCCTGGGCAGCCTGTTCCAGTGTTCTGTCACACTCACAGGGAAAAAATTCCTCCTTGTGTTTACATGAAACTTCTACACCTCAACTTCCACCCATTGTCCCTAGTCCTGTCGTTGGGCATCACCGAGCAGAGTCTGGCTCCATCCTCCTGGCACTCACCCTGTACATATCTATAAACATTGATGAGGTCACCTCTCAGTCTCCTCTTCTCCAAGCTGCAGAGCCCAAGCTCCCTCAGGCTCTCCTCATAAGAGAGATGTTCCATTCCTGTAATCATCTTTGCACTGGACTCTCTCAAGCAGTTCTAGCTCTTCACAAGCTACAATACTTCAATATTACAATGCATAGTGGCGAGCGTAGCAAAGCATACCAAATACAAAGGACTACATAGCCTGGGTTTGACACAGAAGCTCATTAAGCCAAAAGATTCACACAAAAACCTCCACCAAATCAACCCAAACCCCAGAACTCCTTTTCTCCCACTTGGGGCTCACCATAAGCCCCAGGGCTCTTTCTTCTTCCCCCCACTCTCCCCCACTCCCCTCCTCGCTAGGCTGGTTTCAGTCTGGCCAGGTCTGAAACTGCCTCCCCTTAGCCCCTGGCGTGAGGCCCAAGCAGGCCAATACTGCGCAGCAGACCTTAGTTGGGCCTTGAAGGCCACGGATGAGCTGGAACCCATCCTCCCCCACTCCAGAGAAGGCAGCTCGCTGCTTCCAGGCATGTGCAGAGGAAGAAAGAGTTAACCTCGCAGCCACTTTCAAAGAGATAGCAGGATTCAGGATTATGGGGTTGAAAAACACAATTTACAATTTTCTGGGCCCATCTCCTGGACCTTTCTGATCCTTCTGTTTGACTCAGCTCTGTCGCTTCCTTAAGGGGCAGCTGGCCTCAAACCACCACTGTCTCAATCCTAATTGCTGGGCTTTGTTATAAATTCCACCGAAGAGAGTTCTTTTGGTTTGCTGCACTCTTACCACGTGAGCGTCTGCGGAATCTGAACATACCTTTTGCTTGTGTGGCTGTGCTGTGCCGCTGGTGGATTTTGCAGAACAAGCGCCTTCAGAAGCAGACTTTGCTTCAGCCTGGTCATTATTCACTGTCATCTTTGCACGTTCAGATGCCAGTCTCTTTGGTTTGTTACTCCTGGAGAAGAGTCACCCAAATACCTAAACCATTCTATGATTCCATGAGCTTGAACTCACTGTCAGTGAAGACTTAGAGCTGATAGCTGACGTTGCAGTTAGGCAAAAGAGACACCTGATTATGATCCCAACTCAGAGCTGCTGAGCAGTGACACCAGCAGTGAAAGTGGAGGGAGAAGCACTACTCTAGTGAGCCTCAAATATTTACAATGTCTGGAGGACCTTAAACCTCACTGAGCCTCCTGCCCAAGAAGTGGAGGCTCACTCTTGGAGAGACACTGAAACTCTTGGTGAGACACTGGAGCAGGTTGCCCAGGGAGGTTGTGGCTGTTCCCTCCCTGGAGGTGTTCAAGGCCAGGCTGGATGAGGCCTTGAGTGACCTGTTCTAGTGGGAGGTGTCCCTGCCTACAGCACAGGGCGGTTGGAACTGGATGATCTTTGAGGTCTCTTCCAACCTAAACCATTCTATGATTCTATATCAAAATGCTTCTTCACAGGCTGTAAGCCATCCACGTGGATTAACTTCTCCCAGGATCTACTACCAGCTTATGTCTTTTGGATTCACCAGATAAAGCCCTGCTTAGTCCTCTTTATTCCTCCCACCCTCCTAACTAATATTCATAGAATGCTTTAAGTTAGAAGTTCCAACCCCCTGCTATGGACAGGGACACCTCCCACTAGAACAGGTTGCTCAAGGCCTCATCCAGCCTGGCCTTGAACACCTCCAGGGAGGAGGCATCCACAGTCCCCCTGGGCAACCTGTTCCAGTGTCTCACCACCCTCACTGCCAAGAGTTTCTTCCTAATCTCCAGTCTCAATTTGCCCTCCTCAAGCTTCAATCCATTCCTCCTCATCCTGTCACTATAAACCCTTGCCAAAAATCCCTTCCCAGCTTTTCTGCAGCCCCCTTCAGGTACTGGAAGTCTGCTTTAAAGCCTCCTCCTTCTCCAGGCTGAACAGCCCAAATTCTCTCAGCCTCTCCCCACATGGGAGGTTCTCCAGCCCTCTGATCATCTTAGTGGATTTTTCTGGACCCACTCCAGCAGCTCCATGTCCCTCTTATGCTGGGGGCCCCAGAACTGGAGGTAGTGCTGCAGGTGAGCTCTCAGCAGAGCAGAGCAGAGGGGCAGAATCCCCTCCCTGTGCTGCTGCTCTCCCTGCTCTGGATGCAGCCCAGCACACAGCTGCCTTCTGGGCTGCCAGTGACCACTGCTGGCTCATGGTGAGTTTGCCACCAACTGACACCCCAAAGTCCTTCTCCTCTCCTCACTCAGCTTGGATTTGTGTTTGGCATTGCCCCAACCCAACTGCAGGACCCTGCACCTGGCATCATTGAACTTGATGGGGTTGGCTTGGGCCCACCTCTTCAGCCTGTCCAAATCCCTCTGGAGTGAAGCCCCATGCTTCCCTCCAGCACGTCAACCACACCACACAACTTGGTGTCATCCACAGACTTGCTGAGGGTGCCTGAACCCCCCTGTCCACGTCTCTGACAAAGATGTTAAACAGCACTTTAGGTTACGGGACACAAACACTGGTGAGGCCTGGAGCAGAGCAGAGCAGAGCAGAGCAGAGCTTGCTGTCTATCAGTCAGCCACATCTCAGGGAGGGTGGGAGTGATATTTTTAGCTATGAGTTTTTAGACTGTTTGCCAGAGCATGGAGCTATCTGCTGGTTAAGACTTTCCTGTAGCATCTGTGAGGAAAGTTGTCTAGGCTCCCTCTGCACATTGTTTTTGAGTTTGGCACTCTCTGAGTCTCAGTGGCTCTGCTGAGGCAGATGAAAGCAGGTTCATGTTTTTCCCCACCTGAGTGCACCCAGATTCTCCACTTCTAGCTGTGTAATGCCACTGTCACGTTCTGGTGTTAGCACAGTTACCAGTTCCACTCATGCACAGAGTAAATGTGACAGCAGCTGCAGATGACACTGCTGTGGGTGTGACTGTGTCCTTCAGTGCGTGCAAAGGCAAAAGCTGACTGAAAACAGCGACGTGGGCTGCAAAGCAGAACCCTGCACCCTCTGCCACAGAACAGGCAGCACATCCCAGGGTCCCAGCTGCCTCATGGTGCACATTTTGAAGAACCTGACCTGCTGTGCTGACAACAAAACAAGCCTGGGCTGCAATGGAGAGACTTCCAAGCTAAACTGAGTGAATTCCATGAGCAAATATCCAGTTTGGGTCTCAGTTCTAAACTCCATGTGACAGCAGAGCCTGTGTGTGCAGGGAGGTGCAAAAGTGGCACCCAGAAGACATGATCAGAGATAGGGCTACAATCAAAGATACTTCCTGCCATACATGAAACTCTGTGCATTGCTATCCTACATTGCAGCAAAAAAAAGATGTCATCTGAACAGAGCAAACCTGTTAATTTACCAAAGAAGAGACCTAAAAAGGGACTCATTGAACCAGCAGTACCTGCAGATTGCAGGATGAACGTTTCCATGGCAGTAGTTTCATGCTCAGCAGGTGGGGCTTGGAGTAGGTGGGAAGCAAACAGGGCGTCCTAGTTTTCCTGGGACCTGTCTAAGTAGATCAGGTTGCTCAGGGCCCCATCAAGTTTGACCTTGAATAATTTCCGGGGATGGGGCCTCAATCATATATCTGGGCAATCTGTTTGACTACTCTCACAGTGAAGAATGTCAAAATGTCCAGCCCTGCTTTGGTTTAAAACTGTTGTCCCTAGAAATGATAAGCAGCACGGCAAGGAAAACACAATGTAGAAGGAGGGTCTGCAGTGGTGAAGAAAAGCACAACTATCAAGGGCTTATTTCACTTTGTTCAATGGATGCAGCACCACGGATCCTTTTCAGCATACTATTTTAAGAGAGGTGTTGACAATCTAGTACCAATCCAGTGGAGAGCAACTAAGGTGGTGAAGGGAAGCCAGCGCCAGGGTCCAGACAGCCTGGAGCAGAGAAGATTAAGAGGAAGAAGGTCTAGTTTGACACCATTCATCACTTAATGGGGAGAGGCACTCTCAGACATGCAATGGGCACAAGCTGTAGGGCAGCAGAGGAAGAATTTCTTCCTTCTTGAGAGTGCTGAAAGCACTGTAACAGGTGCTCAGAGAGGCGGTGTGATTACTGTCCTTAGCTACAACCCACAGGGAGAAGAGAGCTGTTCTGAGTGACAACATCTAATGTTGAACTTAGTCTTGCTAGAAGCAGGAGGTTCCAGAGATCCTTTATTCCCTGATTTATTTGATGGTTCTAGAATTCTGTTGTTATTCTTTTTTTTCCCTTCTGGAAGTTTAAAGAAGCATAGAGGCATGTGATCAATACCAGGCCAAGGGGTCCATTTGGGGGCTCTCCAGCCCTTACGATTTTAAGTCTAGGGAACAAGTTAGAGTAAGAAGAGCGCTTCGCTGCAAACCTTCCAGTGCCCTCTAGCGTTACATCTTTACAACTACAAGTATCTGACTGCATTTTTTTCCTCAGGAGGCAGAAACAAAACCATCAATGAGTTTTCCCCACACCCCCGCCCCCCTTTAATATAGCATTTCGAGATCTAAAAGTTAATTCTTGCAGTTTCAGACCTGTACAGCACCAGTGCTTGTGCATCTTGGGACCAGCTTGCACAGAATCATAGAATGGTTTGATTTGGATGTGACCTCCAAAGGTCATTGAGTCTAAGCCACCCGCAGTCAGCAGGGACATCGTCCACTAGGTCAGCTTGCTCATAGCCTTGTCAAGTCTCACCTTGAATATCTCTAGGGATGGAGCCTCAACTACCTCCCTGGGCAACCTGTTACAGTGTTGCATCACCCTCATGGTGCAGAACTTGTTCCTCACATCCAATCTAAATCTGCTCTTCTCTCATTTCAAACCGCCACCCCTTGTCCTATTTTCCTTGTTTACCAGACACAGCCAAACCAGTTGCATGTTTGAAGTGATGTCTACATAAAACTATCGACTCTACAACAAAAACAAACACCATCCTGAGCGGATAACCTTTCATTTATCTTTTAGCTTGCTTCGCACCTGTAACAGTAAGGTTACCCTGTGGAAGAAAGGTACCATGGACTTAGGACTCTTGGGGTATTGCAATGGCAAGGAAAACTCTACCAGGAAGAAAGTTCTGTGAAGTTTGAATGCACTATTAATGAGGCTTTTCCTGGTCATTTGGGCTGTGTGGGATTGTAACTGGCCTAATAATTTGTTCTATCCTGATCAGACTGTTACAGCTTTACCTAGCTGAACAGTGACTTATTGACTGTATATACAGTGTGCATTTACTCTTGAACCATAAATAAGGCTGAGTGTTACAGGCTTTTTGTGAAAGCCTTCTTGTGAGTGGCAGCTTCCAGTGATCACAGACTACCTGGAAAGCATTTTGCTGATGTTCCATCTCCATTTCATAAGAGCTGTTGAAATTGGGGGAGAGGGATGCCAAGCACTCAAAGTCAAATTTTTGTAACACAGATACTGGTGAAGAGTTTGCAAACTTTAGTGTTAATGTCAAAACCTTCCTGTCAAGAGATCAAGGGTGGCAGTAGATGGGCGATGTGGTCAATGACACATAGGCTAGACCAGGAAGTTCAGACTTCAGAAGCAAAGGTGAGAAATTAAAATCTCAAAATGAATAGGGGCCTGCTGAGAAAGAAAAACTCTATGAGCGATTGGAAGCTGTAGAGCATCATTGTGTGCAAAGCATGGACATGGCTCCCAGTAAAGCTCCCTTGCATGATGATGGTGGCTTGGAGGGCAGTGATTGGTGGTTTGACCCAGACAGCCTGGTACTTCTCTGTGGAAAAGTCACTAAAAGTCACCATGCCTCTGACGCTGCTGCCAGTTTTCAGAGTGAATCCTTAACCACCCATCACTACCTGGGTAACTGTAAAAACAGAAGGGAAAGGAGAAATACACAACCACAGTCAAACTAAGCTGTTAAGCAAGAAATAATGATTCCTGCCTATCACATCACAGAACAAAGAGGAGCCTTGGGCCCAAAAGCAGATCCTTTAAACAACAGACCTGTGTATGCAATTGCTTTTTAAGTTAGATGCTAATGCAGGTTTAACCATGGCCAATCAAGAGAATTCCTCTTGAATGTCTGCTACAGCTTGTGGGTGGGCTGATGCAATTTGGTTTTGCTGGTTTTACTTCCTTTGTATGGTTGTAGATGTATATATGACAGGGAAAAGACATGATGCTGTGTTTATATTTTTCTTTTCAGTCAATTCTCATGGTTGAAGTTAAAACTAAGTCCACCACATTCATCTAAGAACAACAGGGGAAAAAATGAATCATTTGCAAGGTGTTCAAATCTCCAAGCAAGGGAAACCTCAGTTCTCTCAGTGAGGATATACACACCTCCTGCTAGCAACAGTGATCAGGATGTTTGTACACACAGCACCCACACCATCACAACCATCTGTGTTTACTTATAAAACATAAGAGCTCAGCTGCTACAAAAAGCAAAGCTCAGTCAATCACTGGAGACAAGTGACAAGTGGTGTCCCTCAGGGGTCAATATTGGGACCAGGGCTGTTTAACATCCTCACCAGTGACATGGACAATGGGTTTGAGGCACCCGGATACCTCACCCATGGCCAAGTGGCATAAATCTCCCAAGGCTGAAACCTCCTTGAAATGCTTAGTGTTGACCCTTCAGTGCTGGTCATGGGCTGGACTGGATGATCTTTGAGGTCTCTACCAAATGGATGTATTCTGTTGTTCTGTGATCTTAGGTACCCAGATTTATGGCCCTCTTCTTGCATATCCACTTGTACAAGGAGTGGCAGTTATCAGCATACATTTCTGTCAGCTTGTAGGCACCACATTTTTCTTCTTCCTTCTTTCCTTTTACTGTAAAACTGCAAGAGCCAAACAACACACAGTTATGAAGATCATTGAAAAAAATTGTTTGCATATACAAAGAGTGAAAACACAAAAAATGTTGTGGGTTTTTTTTTTTTTTTTGTCCTTATGCTGTCATTCTTTTAATTCTCTGACCTACAGGGAGGTTTTATTTCTTTAGTAAGATATTTAAGACATGGAAATATTCAAGACCCACCTGGGTGCATTCCAGTGTGATCTTGTATAAGTGATCCTGCTCTGCCAGGGGTGTTGAACTGGATGAGCTTTCAAGGTCCCTTCCAGCCCCTAACATTCTGTGATTCTGTGATTCACCCTTTCTCCCTTTCCCTACTTGTTGTGCAGCTCAATGTAAAAAACTTACACAGCATACTCACCTCCTGATAAAATTAGCTTCTTTTCCAGGAGCTTTCAAAGAGATTCACTTCAACTGCATATTTTGATCAGATTTTTTTTTTCATAGATATCAAGAAGAAATTATTTACAGTGAGGGTGGGGAGACATTGGAACAGGTTGCCCAGGGAAGCTGTGGATGTCCCCTCCATGTAGGTGTTCAAGGCCAGGTTGGATGAGGCCTTTAGTGACCTGGTCTAGTGGTAGGTGTCCCTGCCCATGGCAGAGGAGTCAGAACTAGATGATCTTCAAGGTCCTTTCCAACTTAAACCATTCTATGACTATGAATTCTGTACTGAAAGCAAATCAGATCAGGCTGAGCTGCCTAATTGGAGTAGGGACCCTGGTGTCTTACTACTGCTTTCTCACAATCTAAAGGCTGAACAGGTTTGGCACAGTGAGTGGAGAACATGTCACACAAGCCAACACAGATTCACTCCAGAAGGAACCTACCTGAGCCCTGGATGCTTGGGATCATTGAGCCATACCCATCTTCCTTCCTTCTCATCAAAGCTTAATCCAGTCCAAACAAAGCCAATGTCTTTACTCTTCAGTTTGTTTATGAAATCCTAGAGAGAGGTATGTGTTTGAGCTGTTATAATAATGTTCTTCTCTGGGCACTCTCCAGCCCCTCAATAACTTTCCTGTCCTGTGGCACTCAGAACTGAACCCAGCACTCAAGCTGTGGCTTCACCAGGGCTAAGTACAGATGTGCCATTGCTGCCCTGCTCCTGCTGGACACAGTGGTTCTGATCCAGGCCAGGATGCTGCTGGCCTTCTTGGCGACCTGGACACACTACTGGCTCATGTTCAGCCATCCACTAGCACCCACAGATCCTTTTCCACTGGGCTGCTTTCCAGCCTCTGGTGTTGCTTGGGGTTGTTGTGACCAAATCACTGGACCCCAGTACCTGGCCTTGTTAATGCTTATTCAGTTGAACTCAGTCCATGGATTGAACCTGTCCAGATTTCTCTGCAGAGCCTTCCTACTCTCTAGCAGACCAACACTGCCACTCAGTTTAGTATCATCTGCAAACCTGTGGTGGTGACCTCGATCCTTTCATCCAAATCATCCATAAAGATATTACATAGAACAGGGTTCTTATATGCGGAGGAGCCAATCATCAGAGTATTTTCCACAAATAATGCCTTTTATGAGAGTAACAGGTTTAGAAATTACTTCTGAAAATACTTGTAAAGCTGTACTTGGACATGTGAATTCAAAAGGTGTAAGTTAAAAGATTATTTAAAGCACAGGGTGCCTTGAAGCTTACCATTTCAGCCTCATCTTCGATAATCAGGAGCTCAGATTTTTTTCCTGAGCAATACGTTCTGCTGTTCTCCCAGATGTCACGAGTTCCTGAGTAGAAATAACATCTCCCATAATGCAGCTGCCAACCTGCAGGGCAGAGTTCACACTTGGAGTCTGAGAAGAGATCCAGGGGAAGGGATTTTTGTCACTTTTTGGCTTGGGTTGGTTTATTTTACAACTGATTATCATCTTCTTATTATTATCCTACCACTTTATAATATGAGAGTAAAGGAGGTTTAAAACATAAGCATAGCAGAACTTGTCATGATTCATATATTCATGGATTCATGGAATGGTTTAATTTAGAAGGGACCTTAAATGTCATCTAGTTCCAAGCCTCCTGCCATGAGCAGGGACAACCTGCACTCACTCAAGGCCTATCCAACCTGGCCCTGCACACCTCCAGGGAGCACAACCTCCCTGGGCAACCTGTTCCAGTGTCTCACCACCCTCACTAGAAACAATTTCTTCCTAATCTCCAGTCTCAATTTGCCCTCCTCAAGTGTCAATACATTCCCTCTTATCCTATCGCTACAAGCTCTTGTCAAAAGTCCCTTCCTGCCTTTCTTGTAGACTCCCTTCACGTACTGGGAGGCTGTGAAAATAAATTACTTTATACATCTTTAGCAGTATAAATGTGACTATTCTGGTATCTAAATCTCAATTCCTGTGTGCAGGTCTTTATATCAATCTTCTTAAGAGCTTCAAACAATTTATGCTGCTCCAAGCAAGACTTCACTTCCTTACCATGTGTCTGCACACATAAGCTTTCTTTTAGAGTAGTCAGGAAGCTGTTTTCATGAAGATCTTCCTCAAAGACAGCACCACTTTCAGAAAGGTTTCCTCTGCATGTCCATGTGTCACTTGATAGCCAGTTACCTGGAGAAAAATCTCCAACACTTCAATGTAAAGCTGACAAATGAACTGTAAAGAAACCCTACAGTACTTTATCGTGGATAATAATAGGAGTTTGAAGTGGAAACTTCAACATTGAGGCTACTGACTTCACAAAGACAGTGCAGGACATGCTACAATCATGCTTTAGACAACGTGGTACACAAAATAACATGGTTCTGCCTTGAAATTGGTATTGAGCTTACTTCAGAAAAGAATGAGCTGATGTGCTCACATCTAGAGAGAGGGAGAGCAAGTGACTCTAAAGGATATTTATCCTGAGAAGTGCTCCTGAGAAAGACTCCACCCCTCTTCGTACACCCCAAACATGCAGTGGTCGTCTGAAAGCCACTGACTTTCCACAGCCCCAAAGTGCCAGTGCCTCCTTTCGTCAGGAACACAACAGCAGAAGCTTGAGTGGTCTTGCCACCTTATCAAAACAGTTTGTTTGCAGAACTGTAGGACAGGTACCTGCCATCTGCATAGCAATTAACGCAAAACATTTCACTTGGTCACTCACATTGATGAATTAACATGATCCCAGCTCCCAGAAACACAACATTTAGAAGTCCTGACAGAGCAGCAAGATACCGCAAGCCTGAAGAAGCAGGGGGAAGTTCTGCAAGAAAGAAGAGGGTTTTACAAACACAGCATGACAGAACTCAAGAGTTTCTCTAGATATCTTTCAGACACAGAATTCACCACCGTCGCTTTGCCATGTGCTTTGTCACAGATCCTTTTTTCCCCTTCTGGTTGCCTCCTGCTTACCAAGTGGTTCTTGCTTCTAGTAAACTTCCATTCACAAAAACTTCTTGAGGGTTGAATTTTCGCCTGCTGTATTCACTGTCTTCCAGTTCATTTGAGGGTTTGAGTGGTTACTGAACAGTTTCTGCTTCTTCATAGCAGAGCAGTATCACTTGCAGATATCTTGAAGACTGCTAGATGCTACAGCAAGCACTTAGCAAACATCACTAATGAAAACCCCAAACTTGGTGAAAAGTGAAGAACCCAAGTTTCTAACAGTTGCAAAGAAAGAGATGTATATAAGATGTCAGAACTAAAGCAAGTTTCTGAGGCTGTGAATACCTCAACAAAGAGGAGATTCTCTGAAAATTCTACTCTATAACTCCAGGAGTCACTAATTGGTTTTATCACCCAAGTCCTAGAATCACAGATTGTTAGGGGCTGGAAGTCCACATTATGATTTGAAAACTTTTTTTTTTTTTTTTTTTTTTTTTTTTTTTTTTTTAACTCAGATTAATACTAAGCTGCATAGAATGAGCTCTCCTAGCAGCAGTACCACCATGTTGACAACTCAGCATGGGCTAACACTTCAATGTTTGCACATTTGTTTTAAGATAGCTCTGCAGATGGGACTGCAAAAGAAACAGGGAGCTCTTGCACATGGTCTTCGTTCTGTACTACATGACACATAATTTGCACTAGGTAATCCTGGTGAGACTTTGCAACCTCAGGAAAGGCTGAGGGAACTGAGCTCTTTAGCATGGAAAAGAGGAAACAGGACTGACCTCATTCACTTTTGTCAAGATGTGAAAGGGTGAGTATCAGGAGGACGGAGCCAGGCTCTGCTCAGGGATGTCTAATGACAAGGGGCAATGGGTGCAAGCTGGAGCAGAGGAAGTTTCATGTGAATAGAAGGAGAAACTTTTTCCACTGTGAGCGTGGCAGAGCCCTGGAGCAGGTGGCCCAGAGAGGTTGTGGAATCTCTTTCTCTGGAGACATTTCAAACCCACCTGGATGTGATCCTGTGTGACCTACTCTAGGTGACCCTGCTGTGGCAAGGGCATTGGACTGGATGATCTTTCAAGATCACTTCCAACCCCTAAAGTTCTATGATTCTGTAATCCTGTGACTTCTAACTACTCCAGGGAATACACTTCTGTATTCCATTGTGCTGCCGTGAGCTGTGATCTAAAGCCAACTCACAGAGGCATCCTTACATGCAGAGCCTCCAGAGCATTGCTTAGCAAACCCCATGAGAACATTTCTCTCTCCAGCAGCTTACCTGAAGTTTTTTTGTTTCTCTGTCATTCCCTGTATGTTTGTGCACAAACTATTTTGTGTATATGTCACATACGGGTTGCCTGACTTTCTGCTTCTTTTTAATGGATATGGTCAGTCTACTCCATCACAGCAATGCTTTGACAAGTATTTTAAAGACCATAAAAATTCCTAGTTAAATAAATATTAGCTTTTATGAATGTTGTCATTTTTTTCCCCAGTTTTGCTGGTTCTTTGCTTTTACTGCATTGGGAAGAGGCTCTCAGCTAAGATGTGGCATAATTTTGGTCAGTATAATTGCACACAATTCATCATGTCCTGCTGAATAACTAAACTTGGCTTTTGGGTTTATTTTTGTTTATTAAAAATTGTTCTTCCATAAATGTGCAGGTAGGATTTCTCTGGAACTGATCATCATAGCTCATGAGCCATTTGGAAATGGGATGTCTAATTTCTTTGAGGACTTGATATTTATGATCTCAGAAGCTCTTCACTGGGACAATTTAAAGGAATAAAGGTTAGCAAGGGTGAGCTTGAAAGCCACCCTACATATTTCTGCATAGCTTTTCTCTTGCTGTTCCTAACACTTTTGACAAAACTCTCAGAAGCTGCTGAAAAAGCTTCCTGGACAGCAGGTTACTGACTTATAGTTTGCATTTCGATTACTCTTAGATGCAGTTCTAGAAAACAAAACAAAACCAAACCAGAAAAACTTAACCAAACTGCGGAAAAATGTTGACACCACTGCCAAACTTGCTGCCAGCTGCTGCCTCATGTTTTTCTGATGTGCCTCTCTCTCCCATTCTCCATTTCCTATTGACACTGCCAGCACTAGTACTTCAAGCCTGGCGGTGCTCTTAGTACTGTGTTTTATCTACTAGCAATCCTATTTCTCTGTATACTACCATATGTCATTGGCAGTTTTAGTTACACCAACAAAATTTTGGAGTTCTTTTAAAAGATAACTCAAATACAACTGAATACATCTGGAGAGGTTTGTTACTCACAGAATAAGTCCGAAGGCATAGCATAAATGCTTATGTGCTCACCTGCCTTAGAGTCTTTCTTCCTTCCTTTGAAATAAAGTTCTGTGTAGCCCTCTTCATTCTCCATCTGAAGGCCTTTTTATTGCTTTTTTCTGCTGAAAAGTGTTTGACTCTTAGTGTCAAACCATATCATGGGAAATGCTTCAAATGAGTGTGACAAACAGGAAGAGGGCAACGAGTGGTCATTTGTGCTTTGAACTGAAACCATGCAGTAGCTGCCCTATGAAAGGGAACTTTTTAATGACTGCACAGACAAGAGAACTAATTTTCTCTCCTTTTACATTTCCTGCCTTTTGCTCTGAAGAACTCAGTACTTTCGATGCTGCATTTCCTCCAATGTAGTATCACAGTCTTCAAATGCAGTCTTTCAATGCACACTCCTGTGCATGACAGGTTTGAACCCCTCAAGCCCATTTCACTGGCTTGGCATGACGCATTAAGCCATGGAAAACTTCTTTTTTCACCACTTCGGGTTGTTTAAAAGTTGATGCAAAAAGTTCTGGGTTTATGGTTGCTTTGTGTACTTGACATGGTGGAGAGCACAGGCAGGCAGGGGAGTTTAACTCTGGGCTTGGTTTTGGTGGCTTCAAGTGGTCAGGCAGGGGATGGGCAACCATGCATGGAGCTGCATGGTTGGAATTGGTTAGGACCTTGTTGTGAGGAAGATGAAACTAGTCATGTGAGAGCACTGATACTGCACACGTGTCCCCAAGGGAATTCAACTAAAGGACACCCCTGAAGACCCCCAGAGACCTTCACAAAAGACCTCAAGAAGTTCAGAATGCATATGTGGGTGGGAAGCAGAAGCCATAATTTGGTCCATGTGTGTGTAAAAAGGGTATATAAGCTTGGTGCATATACACTTGGCAAAACTATCCCCATGGCTCTCCCAGCTGAAATAAAGGATGCCTGCTCCTTGAGAACTTCAGATTAAAGTCTCACAGAAAATGACTGAATTTTATGGCATCATTTTGGCACTCCAGATGGGACACTGCTTCTGAACCTCAGTGGCTCCTGGCATAGAAGGACCTCTAGCTGGCACCAAAGAATTCTTGGAGAGAACCCTTGATGCCTTACCTGAAGAGCTCAGAGCAAGACCACTGGTAAGACACAGGCATTCTTTTCAAATATGGGATTTTTTGTTGCCTCCCATAATACAAAGGCAAAATCCCTGCAGGGTTAGGTTATTAAGGGCTCCTAAGGGGTTCAAGTCACTACTGTTTTGTGCTGTTAGTTTTGCCAGGTTTTGTTATTGGATTTTTTTCCCTGTCATCAGTGTTTCGTTGTTTTGTCTCTTTTTCTTAAGGAGTGGGTTGGAGTCCCACTAGAAAATGGGCTGGAATCCCCAAAATACTGTGGGTTAGAGTCCTATTTGAAAAAGGGGTTGGAGTCCCCAGAATGGTTAAGAATCTGAAACTGACACTTGGTCTGTTTACTGGAACTTGGGTTTCTCTCTGTGATTTTGGTGAAGTAAAATTGGCTTAGAAGCGAGGGTTAAGATGGGCACAAGACAATCTAAGGGTGGTATCTTCAAGAAATTCCCCTTAGGATGCATTTTGAGGCACCAGAAACAAACTGGTGGACCCCTAAGCGGGGTTGTGGTAAGGGCAATTTTGATTTAGTAATCAATGGTGGTCTTTATAGAAGCTAAAAGCAAAAATGGTCTGTGACTGGTACAAGTTACAATATTCAGTTACAGTTAACAAGGCTGTTAGGAAAGGAGCAGAAAAGAGATTAATTCCATATGCCAATGCATCCTTTACTTTAAGACATCATCCAGAATGCCAGAGAGAATGTGGCATAAACCTGGAACTCATTGATCCTCTTGTTTTGGCATTAGACAAGGAGTAAAAGTGAGAATCTAAAAAGATGTTGCTTAGTTCATAGCACAGAACAGAGGTGTTCAAAGGTTTGTGAGCAGCAAGAGAACGTGGCGTGGGCACTGTACACAAACAGAAAGAAGGAAAACACAAACAGCAGTGCAGGCTGCTGTTAAGAGAATCTGAGGGGGTTTGGGGCTCTTCAGTCTGAAGGAGACCGAGGAGTGACCTCACCCATGTTTATAAATATGCAAAGGACGAGTGCCAAGAGCATAGACCTAGACTCTGCTCCGTGATGCCCGAAGCATAGGAAGTCTCATGTGAACATGAGGAGGAAAACTTTTCCTGTGAGGGTGACGGAACACTGGAACAGGCTGCCCAGTGGGAGCGTGGAATTTCCCTCACTGGAGATATTCAAGACCCGTCTGGACTCGTTCCTGTTTGATCTGCTCTTAATGAAGGCTGGACTGGATGATCTTTCGAGATCCGTTCCAGCCTTTGGCGTTCTGTGACTCTGTGAGAATCGGAACGCCAAGGAGTTACCAACCCCGCGGCACGGCATAAAGCCCAGCGGCGTCACGGCAGAGGGAGGTGTGGCCCTTCCGTCTCCCGTGGGCAGCGGCGGGGCGGCGCCAGGCGGCGAAGGGCAGAGCAGGAGCAGGGGCCGGAGCCGCGGCCGGCTGCGCCATGGTGAGAGCGGCGGCTTCGGGGGCCTCGGATCGCCTCGCCCCGTTACCGTGATTTGTTCTGGGGGCTTGCATTACGTTGGGTTGGGACTGCTACTGCCCGGTCCGCCTAACCCAGCTGTCAGCATTGGCCCCGAGGGCAGGGTCTGTTGGGTACGGCTGCTGAGCTGTACCTGCGCTCTCAGCTGCTGCTGCGGGCGGCAGCGCCCTGTGCGCGGGTGGCTTGCGGGTACCGCTGTATCCGCAGGGCTTTGGGCTCCTCTAGGTAACGAAGAGCCTCGGTGAAAGGCTTTGTGAGACGTCGATGAGGTGGCCAAGCGGGTGAGGGTTGGGATGGAGTATTCCACGACGGCTACTGAAGTACGGGTGTATGGAAAAAAAAAAAAACAATTAAAACGGGGGGAAAAGGAAAGTCACTTGAAGGCAGGTTAGCTTTCTGCAGTCCCCCGAGCTAACTTCTTGTTAGTGTGGTTGCCTAGCGTGCAACCTAGCTTGGAGATAGCTAACAGTTTGTTGTGATCGCTCTACAGGAGCAATCTTCCCTGCGTTCCTGTGTGCAGCTCGCTTGCCCTTTCTCCACCCCACGGGCAGTTGTGCCCCGTGGGTAATTCATCACGCTGAAGGGGTGTAGCTTCACGTGACAGTATTTAGACATCGCACAGAAAATAGAAGCGTTTGGTAAAGCAAATGAAGGAGTCGCTGTTAGGTGTTTGACTTTCTACAAGTCTGTGCTTACCACCTGTGGTTGTTCGGAGCAGTCCCCTGATTGCATTTCTTCAGGTGCAGTTTCCCCATGAGAGGCAAGAGTGGGTGATGTTTCTGTTCTTAGTCTAGGTCGTTGCATGCTGTTCACAGGAATAGCACACAGCTGAGTTCAGAAGACTCTTGCAAATTGTGGCTCAGACTGAATTATCTACTGGTTGCACTGTAATTTTTTTAACATGGAGATTAAGTAGCTAAGCTTCTATAACAGTAAGTGTAGTCCTGCGTGATAAACCATGATGGAGTCGAGTATTTGTGGCTAATTTTCTGCACTATAAACTTATTACTCTGGTTATCTAATTTTACAGAATTTTATTTTCTAATTATTCCTTTTTACTTGGTATCTTGTTCGCTGATGCTCGTTTTCCATTTATTTTACCTTTTTCCCCCTTGATCTTCTAGGGCCCTAAAAAGAAAAAAAAGGTAGGTAGGCAGAAGTATGCTCCAGTTCACATGCAGCATTTTGATCCTTGCAGTGGTCTTTTAGAAGGTGTGCCAGCATAATTCTGTTACTTTGGAAATTAGTGAATTTACAAGGCACTTCACACTGAAATGAAAGGAAACATCACTAACTTCTGGACTTCAGGTCTGTGAAACAATGTTTTAAAGAAACATTATCTGTCATAATAAGGGTGTTGTGACAACTTAATAGTATGCAAGTGTGCTTTTAAAAAAAGAAAACCAGATTTTAAATAGTTTTGTAATTTATATTTATGCAGAGCCGTTTGGTTGGGCTCAGTCAGATTTGAAAGAGCAACGGACACCTCCAGGATGCTAAGTTTATGTGTGTTTTTTAAAGGAGGCTGACTCCAGAGGGACTTGGGCAGGCTGGAGAGGTGAGCCCAAGCCAAACTCATCAGGTTCAACAAAGCCAAGTGCAAGAGATTTTAATAATAGAGTCATGGAATCACAGAATCACTTGGGCTGGAAGGGACCTCCAAAGGTCATCCACTCTAGTCTCTGCAGTCAGCAGGGATGTTCTCCACTAGAGCAGCTTGCTCACAGCCTTCTCCAGCCTGACCTTGAACATCTCCAGGGATGGGGCCTCAACTCCCTCCTTGGGCAACCTGTTGCCATGTTGCAGCACCCTCATGGTGCAGAACTTGTTCCAAACATCCAATCTAAATCTGCTTAATCTGCTTTTTTCTCATTTCAAATTGTTGTCCCTCATGCTGTCCCTGCAGGCCTTTGCAAACATTCCCTCTGCAGCCTTCTTGTAGCCTCCTTCAGATAGTGGCAGGCTGCTATTAGGTCTGCCTGAAGCCTTCTCCAGGCTGAACAACCCTAGCTCCCTCAGCCTGTCTTCATATCAGAGGTGCTCCAGCCCCTAATCATCTTTGTGGTCCTTCTCAGGACCTGCTGCTTCTCCTATTGTTGAATTTCTAGCTTAGAATGTGTTGTGAGAGCACAGGTTGCATCATGAAAATGGTCAGGACATTGTCTGGGATGTGGATTGCTGTTCTGGATGCACCACTGACTGTGTAAGGAGTCTAAAATCTTAATTCAGGGATCACACTAGAAGGACAAAGTTAGACAGGGCAAATACCTCCCAGAATATATTAAAAATAATACTGATGCTTCATTTTCTTTTAATTTATTGAAATCGTTAAGTCCAGTGGCAAAAAGAAAGAAAAGAAAGCTGAAAAACTGAGATTGCAGCAAGAAGAGGAGGAAAGGAAGATGAAAGAAGAAGGTACTGTGTGCACTTCATTTATAGGAAACTTGATGGTACAAAGCACTGTTTTAAATCGATGGATGGGAAGTAATTTGCTAAACAATGCCTTAATTTGTGTCTATTTCACAAACATTGGAGATACTAAAAATCCACCTGGATGTGTTCCTGTGTGATCTGGTTAAGTGATCCTGCTCTGGCAGGGAGGTGGGACTAGATGATCTTTCAAGGTCCCTTTCAGCCCCTGACATTCTGATTCTATCAACAGAGGTGATTTCTCCCTCTTTTCTTGTGTGGGCCAAATTCTGTGCTGTTACTGTACTTCACTTTCCTGTTAGTGCCATACTCTCTTCTCTAGTTGTTTCCACTGCAGTTAAGAACTTGGGAAGCAGAACAGTTGAAAGCATTAGATGGATTTTTTCCTTGTACCATTAACTCTTAAAATATTGTCAGCAAGATCTCAAAAGATAGGATTTTAATTTTTTTTTTCCCCTCTCAAGCCTTTTAGGATTAAAAAATATTCTCAGGTAAGGTTTTATATCCAGGAAAGGGCCAGCAGGGTAATTCTGTTGGCAGGGGACTGGCTGGAGATCTGAAGGAGTGGCAGTTAAGGCAACTACAAACTAAGATAGGTTAAAGTGTGGCTTGATTGGGCTGCTTCTGTCTCTACTGTGTAATTGATTCTTCTCTCACTCCTTCAGCATTTGAGCTTGTCATTGTGTCTGAAAGAATAGTTGTGTTTTAGGGTGAGGATAGCTCAGCATTCATAGAGGGAGGAGGTGATCCTGCTTTGGTTGTTGACTTCTTGAAAACCCAAAGTGGAGTGCCAAACACCTGTGTGCCTCAGTTTCCTTGTGTGCAATGAATCTCTTTCAGGTTAAGGTCTCCATCCTCATCTAATAGATCACCAAATTGAGTAGATGAAAGTTTGCTCCTCTTGGAGCAGGTCCAGAGGAGGCCATGAAGATGATCAGAGGGCTGTAGCACCTTTCATTTGAAGACAGGTTTAGAGAGTTGAGGCTGTTCAGCCTGGGGAAGGGTCCAGGGAGACCTAACAGTGGTCTTCCAGTAGCTGAAGGGGTGTCACAAGAGCAGAGTAAAGGGGAAGAATCAGCTTTCTTGTCCTGCTGGCCACATTGCTCTTAATGCAGCCTAGGGGACAATTTGCTTTCTTGGCTTCTTGTCAGAAGGTGATGGGGTAGAGCCACAGCGTGTTTTAGTGGTTTGATTCAAACTGGTTTGGCTCATTTGGAAGATCTCTGGGTACTATAATACAACTTTATGTTGCTCATTATTACGGTTGGTTTGTCACCATGTAAAACGTGTGCTTGGTGTATTTCTCCATCTCCAGAGGAAGCCCAGTTGCAAGCCCAACAAGAGGAGGCAGCAAGGCTTGAAAAGGAGAGAATTCTACAAGAACACATGGCACAGCTTGAGGCAAAAGTTAGTTCATATTCAATAGCTGCTGAAAAATGATAATCCTATTTCTGAACATGTGGCAAGGTCTGTAAAATATTATTGTTTTTTAATTGGGGGAGAGAGGGAGAAATCCCTGCTGTCCTTAATGTTTGGAACAATGTGGAGAAAATGATCGAGACCACTAGATGAAAATTAGTCATGAAAAATCTAGCCAAGCCACTGAAAGGTACTCTTGGGTAAGGTCCTGCAAGTTGTGAAGTAGTGAGCTGAACCAGAGATTCACAAATTGCATTGGGTTAGAAGGTCATCTTGTCCCAGCCCCCTGCACTCAGCAGGGACACCTCCAATTAGATCAGGCTGCTCAGGGCTACATCCAGTCTGATCCTGAACATCTCCAGAGACAGGGCCTCAACCACATGCCTGGGCAGCCTGTTCCAGTATTTCACCACTCTCACTGTAAAGAACTTCTTCTTAGTGTCCAACCTAAGTCTGCCCTACTCCAGTTTCAGACCATTGACCCTCATCCTATCAGTCTAAGTTCTAAACAGTCCTTCCCCAGCCTTCCTGTAGGTCCTGTTCAGATACTGAAATGTAGCTCTAAGGTCTCTTCGGGACCTTCTCTTCTCCAGGCTGAACAGCCCCAATTCATTCAGTTTGTCCCCATAGCAGAGCTGCTTCAGGCCCCTGATCATCTTGGTGACTCTCCTCTGCTTCGTCAGATCCATGTCCTTCCTGTATTGAGGGCGCCAGATCAGAATGCAGCACTGCAGGTGTGGCCTCCCTAGAGCAGAGCAGAGAGGCAGAATCACCTCTCTCCATCTCTGGCCATGCTGCTTTTGATGCAGCCCAGGCTGCCATTGGCCTTCTTGTTCTTGGCTGCAAGTGCCCATTGCAGGCTCATGTCCAGCTTCTTGTCCAGCAGCACCCCCAAGTCCTTTTGTGTAACTGAGTAAACCACATGACATACTAAGTCAAGAGAAATGGTGCTGAAGTTTTTTTCTGTGCTATTCTTCTACTAAGTCACTATTTGGCACCTCTGCTACAAGGACAGGCTGAGGAAGCTGAGATGGTTCAGCCTGGAGAAGAGAAGGCTCCAGGCAGACCTGATAGTACCATAGGGAGATAGTTGAGGCCCGATCCCTAGAGATACTCAAGGTCAGGTTTGAGAACAGTGTGAGGAAGCTGATCTAGCAAAGGATGCTCCTGCTGACTGCAGGGGGGTTTGACTAGATGACCTTTGAAGGCGCCTTCCAACCCACACTGTTCCATGATTTACAACAAAAAATTTCTTTGCCCTTTTTTTCCCCTGTTTTTCCCTCCAGAATAAAGTCACTCTTGCCTGTGCTACATATTCTTCACAGAATGTTATTGGGATTTCTTACCTGCCTAGGGAGAAAAGGAGTTTCAAATTAGAAAAGAAAAAAATAGCCTTGGACACTTTTCCCAGCATATGCTTGTATTTTTTTTAGCAGCTTGTGTTAGAAGTGGTTCCAGAATGATGACATGGGAACTGTGTTTGGATAGGTTTCATTGCTAACTCATTCAAATATCTCAAACTTTTTCTCCTGGATATAAAATAACTGTAAGAAGTAAGCCAAATACTGAATTCCTTTGTTTTGTTGTGTATGTTAACAGGATCAAGAGCGGAGGGAGTCTGAACTAGCAGAACTTCATTCATTGGAGCAGAAGTTTTTGTCTGCACAGCAGTGGAAAAGAGATTCTAGAGCATATGCAAAGGTGAGCTGGCTTCCAGAGCCTAGCCAGGGTTGTAGAAATTTGACAATGAAGAAACTTGAGGCTGTGCCTCTATTACAGGATCCAGGAATGCTCCCATTTCCTGAATGTGTCTGTGTGCTTGGACTCCATTTCAAGTTCCATCTTAAGATTGTAAATTGTCACTCTCCTCTCTCTCCTGGTGAGACCTCACTTGGTGTAGTGCATCCAGCTCTGAAGCCCTCAGCACAGGAAGGACATGGACCAGAATGAGATGGTCTAGAGGAGGCCACTAAGATGATCAGGGGGCTGGAGCACCTCTGCTAGGAGGACAGGCTGAGGGAGCAGGAGTTGTTCAGCCTGGAGAAGGCTCCAAGCAGATGTAATAGCAGCCTGCCAGTACCCAAAGAGGGCTACAAGAAGGCTGCAGAGGGACTATTTGAAAAGCCCTGCAGTGACAGGGTGAGGGACAATGGTTTGAAATGAGAGAAAAGCAGGTTTAGATTGGATGTTAGGAACAAGTTCTGCACCATGAGGGTGCTCGAACACTGCAAGAGGTTGCCCAGGAAGGGAGTTGAGGCCCCATCCCTGGAGATGTTCAAGGTCAGGCTGGGCAAGGCTCTGAGCAGCCTGATCTGATGGAGCATGTCCCTGCTGACTCAGGGGAGTAGGACTGGATAACCTTTGGAGCTCCCTTCCAACCCTGACCTCGGGAGCCCTGCAGACAGAAGTGTTTGGGGTTCAGACTCAGACGTTCCTGATGTACCCTTAGCCTTTCTTGCCAGAAGGGTGCAGCATGGTAGCTCGACACTTAGGTCTTCACACATTTCCATCAGTTTTATGACCTTTTTTTGGGTGGTGCTAAACTCTGGCTTTTTTTTTACTGGCAAGCAGGAGAGTCTGTTGGTCATTTTGAAAGGGGACAGTTGTTGGTTATGGATGTTTATGAAGAGTATTTCTTGAAAGGAGAAACATAGGATTGGTTTGTTGGTTTTAAAGAAAGGGCAAAGTAGAACTCTTACTTTTAAAATAAATCTTCACATTAAATACTGATGGATTAGAGGATATGCCAGAGTTTGTGTTCCTCTGTTGTTGAGAATATTCAGGGCAAAAGGAGCAATGGCTGCGTAATATTTTACTCTCCACATGAAAAAAACCCTACGTTCTAGGTGATAAATTGATCCCATAAACCAGTGTTAAGCTCCTGTCTAGAGGTAAGTGGATTTAGCCTGTCACCGGTTCTTTTATTTTCCTTCCCCCACCTATAAGAGTGACCAATAAGAGGTTTGAAAATAAAGTTGTTCAAAAAAAGATCTAGGGTTTCACAGTCCCACCAGAAGAGAGCTGAATTGGACTGATAAGGAGAAGGAAATCTCATTCAGAAGCAGAAACAGGAGGAATAAATATGTTGGAGTAGAAGGGTTTAAATAGCTTTATTGCACTATAGGAATTTTCAGGTTTTCTGGCAGTATCCAGTTGGAGAACTGTTTGTCTGCCTCTTCTCTCTGCACTGGTTCTTCATTTATGGTCTTGGTCATTTATTCTTTCAGCCTTTCGTTTGTGGCAGGTACTGAATTCATTGCTTTTGTAGACATACAGGTTAGAAATCATAGAATTGTTTCAGCTGGAAAAGGCCTTTAAGATCATCAAGTCCAACCACTGGCCTACCAATCACTAAGGTTGGAAAATACATCTAAGGTGATCAAGTCCAACCATCTACCCAACAGCACCATGACCACCAAAACGTGTCCTGATGTGCCATATCCATACATTCCTGGAACACCTCTAGGGACAATGACTCCACCACTTCCCTGAGCCTCTTGTTCCAAAGCCTGACCATCCCCTTCTGCTTTTAAATCACGTAGTTCAGGGGGTTTCCAGAAAAGTTTCTGGTTAAGAAGCTGTCAGTAAAAGCTTGTCTGAGGTGCCATCTTCTGCAACAGCAGCTCAGAAATGACCACTGGGAAATAACTGGAAAAAGAAAGTGAAAATTGGGTGGTTGCTGCTGTTCAGCTGAAGTGGACAAAGCTGAGCTTTATTGAGTTCAGCCTCAGGAAACTGCAGGCAGAAGTAGAGGTTTTATCTCCACTGTCATCAGTCAGTATCCAGAAGTTCTACCTAGAACATTTCTAAATGAGTAAGTATAAACAGCAAGTGTTAGGTGGGCAGAAGTGTTCCAACACATCAGTATCAAAGCAAACCATTTTTTTTTTTCCTGGCACCACAAGCCAGGTGGTGTCACAGACCTGTTTAGATGCAGGTGTGGATTTGTCAGTCTTTTATTTTTTTGTTCTGACAATGACAGTCATTTGGATCTCCTGCCTGTGTCTGCTTTTCTTTGAACATCTCCCTGCTGAGGACAGGCTGAGGGAGCTGGGGCTCTTTAGCTTGGAGCAGAGGAGCCTGAGCCTCATTCATGTTTATCCAGATGTGCAGGGCAGTATCAGGAGGGCAGAGCCAGGATCTGCTCAGGGATCTCCAGTGACAAGGGGCAATGGGTGCAAGTTGGGGCAGAAGAGGTTCCACTGGAACAGGAGGAGAAACTTTTTCCACTGTGAAGGTGGCAGAGCCCTGGAGCAGGCTGCCCAGAGAGGCTGTGGAGCCTCCTTCTATGGAGACATTCTCACAAGGGAGATGTTCCACTACTTCCAGCATCTTTGTGACTGTGTTGGACTCTTTCAAGGAGTTCCCTGGGGTCCTTGGAGTCTCCTTCTCTGGAGACGTTCCAAGCCCACCTGGATGTATTCCTGTGTGACCTGCCCTAGGTGGTGCTGCTGTGGCAGGGGGTTTGGACTGGATGATCTTTGGAGGTCTCTTCCAACCCCTACCATTCTGTGATTCTGTGATTTTTTTTTT